>BSBK01003668.1:390000-799132 GCA_027943335.1 Chamaecyparis obtusa | reverse complement strand
GCGCGCGCAACAATTTTGTCCCTATTTAGGGGTTTAATGAACATAGCCTATGGACAATAATTAAGGAATAAATTATAGGAAGTTTCAAGATAAATTGTGACTTAATTTTATGAACAATGTAATGTGAATAGACATTTTATAGTTCAATAAAATTTCTAGGATATAGTATCTCAATGCTTTAATAACTGTAACTTAACGACACATTGTAGTATAGCGTTGGCTATAGGCTCAACTACCTAGTTATTAGTATAGCTAAACTTATAAGTCGGTTTCTAACTTTAATGCTAGGTTGACTTTGATTGCCACTTCACTACCCGAGATAGCATCCCTTGTTGGAACTAAGTGGCTAGCCACTTAAAACACTAACATTATAAAGGAATTTTTTATTTCAACTCTTTTGTGAACTTATGTCTTAGTCAACTGTTAACCCGCAACATGAACTTAGATTTATTTTTACCTTCCAAAAAAAAAAGTTGGTGTGTTTTTAGGGTGAAATTTTATGGGCATGACAAATGTGATTGGAACTAAATGGGTATTTAGAAACAAGATGAATGAACAAGGAGAAGTATTAAGAAACAAAGCAAGATTGGTATGTATGGGATACTCACAGCAAGAAGGAATTGACTATGAAGAAATTTTTGCACCAGTAGCAAGACTTGAAGTAGTAAGAATTCTTTTGGCCTATGCAGCTTTTAAGAAATTCAAAGTGTATCAGATGGATGTGAAGTCAACATTTCTGAATGGAGAATTGGAAGAAGAAGTCTACATTGAGCAGCCTGAAGGTTTTCCTTTGACTCAAGAAGGAGACATGGTATGTAAACTGAAGAAAGCATTATATGGACTAAAGCAAGCACCTAGAACTTGGTATGCAAGACTAGATAAGTATTTGTTAAAGTTGAGATTTATAAAAGGTACAACTAATAGCAATCTGCCACAAAAGAATTGAAAATGGTTTGTTAGTTATGGTTATTTTTGTTGATGACATTATCTTTGGAGGAGAAGATGAAGCTAGTGACAAATTTGCTGATGAAATGAAGATATAATTTGAAATGAGTATGATTAGTGAGATGAAATACTTTTTGGGATTACAGATCACACAAAACAATGATGGTATCTTTGTAAGTCAGACAAAGTACTTGAATGACTTGTTGAAAAGATTTGGAATGGAGGATTGTAAACTAGTTGGAACACCTATGGTTTATAGGACACAAACTATCTAGAAAAGATGAAACATCGACAATTGAGTAGAAGAAATACAGATCCATGATTGGAGGATTGCAGTACTTGACACACCAAGACTAGATATAGCACATTCAGTTGGAATGGTAGCAAGATTTCAAGCTGAACCTATAGAATCACATTATGCAGTAGTAAAGAGGATATTGAGATATTTAAGAGGCACAATGGACTATGGATTGTGGTATGAAAACTCTGATGATTTTACCCTATGTGCATATACAGATGCTAATTGGGAGGTAGTGTTGATGATAAGAAAAGCACCAGTAATGGAGCCTTTTTTCTTGGAGGAAGATTAGTTTCTTGGTTGAGTAAGAAGAAGAATTGTATTTCATAGAGCACAACAGAAGCAGAGTATGTAGCAGCAACAAACAATTGTAACCAGATAATTTGGATGAAGTAGATGCTGAAAGATATTGGAATTAAGTTTGTTGAGTATGTTGTCATACATTGTGACAACACCAGTATAGTTAGTATGTCTAAGAATCCTATATTACATTCTAATACAAAGCATATAGAGATCAAGTATCATGTTGTAAGAGAGAAAGTTGTTGAGAAAGAAGTCAGACTGGAGTACATAAGCACAAAGGAACAAATAGAAGACATATTTACAAAGCCTTTGCCTAAGGATACATTTGAGTATTTGAGAGGTATGCTTGGGGTTATGCCCCAGCCTACTTTTGAAAAGTGATGCAATTGGTTGCATTCATCCAATGGTATATGAGCCTTATCTTTCTTCTAGACTGGATGTTGGTACTTCCTCTATGGGGGAGTATGTGTATCTGAGCTGAGTCATGAGGACTCTTGTGAATGTATTTTCTGAAAAGTGTCTTTTAACATTGAGTTGTTGTTGACTTAGTGATGGAATTTTTGTCATTGATGTCAATGGGGGAGGAGTATGCATGAAAAAAAATATGAGATATCTGTTGGAGAGAACTGAATAGGAAAACAAAGTAAGATTTGATTGATGAAGAGGACTTGAAAATGTTTGTCAGAGCAACAGTGTTACAGTATTGGATTTTTCAAACATTGGATGTTTTTCATCTATGTTTCCATCAATGCCAATGGGGGAGATTGTTAGGAATGAATTCTTGGAAGTAATTCTATAGCATTTGTTGTTGCATTCATGACTATGATTGTCATTGATGTCAACACAGTGATCTTCTGGAGACTCGCAGACAAGCAGATAGTGTTTTGATTAGCGCACATGGGATATTGTAGTTGGACCTATATGATGTTGAGGTTATATTCTTTGATATGTTATATGTTTATGATTAAGAGTGAAGATAGTAATTCATTTATTCTTGAAAGTTATGAGCATTTTGGTGGAAGCAGTATTCAGGCAGTGTTCCTGAGTAGCGGTTTGTGGTAATCGGATGATATCTCCTAATCAAGATGGAATCTAGTTTTGCACAGTTAAAGGGAAGTTTGAGACACATTGATAGTGATTTAGTTCAAAGAAAAAACTTTGAGGTCACATGAGTGAAGATTTATTACATTTGGAAGCCAACAGTTTTGTGTAATTTTGATGTAGCACGTGGAAACTTTTATTTTGTAATTGTGTGCTGACTCATTTGTAATTATTTGAGTGTGGTACAAAGGAAAGAATGTTTTCCTTGTTGTAATGTGTATGTAATGTAAGCATGGTATGGCTGAATGTGAATGTATGCATAAAGTGAAGAAAAGAGCCAATGAAGTTGTGTAAGCGAAATTGTGAAGGAAGACATGCGAAGTACAGAGATCTAAAATTGAGATCTGGTGTAGTAGTGAGTGCGGTTTGGCAAAGTGAGGAGGTAACATATTTCATATTATTCTATTGAATAATCTTAAGGTCAATTGGACAGTGTGTTCAGTGATCTTACCATTGAAGCTGTTTGGATAGTGGGTCCTTCTGTCTTCCATAACTCCTAATAGGGTTAGAATCTTTTAACAGGGATTCAAAATCTCCTAATAGGGATTCATATGTACTAAATGTATTTCATAAGACTCCTAATAGAGTCCATCCTCTCACAAGGAATATTCATATTAGTGCATCTTTTATGGGCATCATTCCCACCGGGGTTTACTCTTTGATCAAGAGGTTCCCTAGTCAACATATCTTGTGTTATTGTGTCATTATGTATGAATATCTTTCTATGGTTGGTAATTATATTGCTTATATGATTTAATGCTATTGAAGATGATAAAATTTTTAATTATCAGATAATTGATTCACCCCCCCTCTCAGTTATCTTTGTGGACTTTACTTTCTAACAGATTGTGTTCTATTAGATCTGAGAGTTTTCATGCTAATTTGGTTAGTGTATTATGTTCATTTCATTTTGGTGTATCACCTAGTAGGTAGTTTTCTTTTCAGTCATTTTCCTTTTGGCATTCCTTCTATCCCTTTTCCCTCAAGATTTTACGTTCTTGTCAAGAAGATAATTAAGGTGATTATCCAAGAGGAACCAGCCTAGAACCTGGAGGTCTCATCTTAGTTAGCATAGGTTCCACAACCTGGAGATGATTCCCATGTTATACTAGGTTATCAAGACTATGAGAGCTTGAATAGGGTGCAAAACTTAGTGTATAACAATAACCACCATGGTATTTACTACCTTTGCCTCTAGATGAACTTTCACCTTTCCACTTAGTCTTTCCTTTATCTAGATTTGTCTTTTCAGGTTCAAATCTACTATTTTCACCATAAGATGTACCTCTTCCTCTAGGGAATCTACCACCTCTACCTCTTTGTCTTTGCTCATGTCTCTTGTTCAATTTCTCCTCAACTTTCAATGAAAATTGATAAGCCTCTTCAATGTTCTCCAATTTGACCAAACTAATTTCTTCTTGGATGGAAACTCTCAAACCATTTAGGTATAGAGAAACTCATTCCACATCATGTCTAGATTTGATATCTAATCTACAGAATTACTCAGTATATTCTTTTACCGAGCTATTTTTCTACCTCAATCTTTACATTCGCCTAACTAGGTTAATCTAATAATCACAAGGTAAGAACTTTTCTTTCAATTTATTCACCATCTTATTCCATACCTTAATTTTGTCTTTGCCTTTCCTCTTTCTATCCAACTGCAGATGTTCCCACCACAAGGATGCATGACTTTTCAACTTTTTGCTTGCAATTTTCACCTTCTTTTCCTTGGGTACATTTTCATATTCAAAGTACATTTCCATCTCGATGATCCAGTCCACCAATTCATTAGAATCTAATTTTCCACTATACTTAGGAGGATTAAAGTGTGGTGTAGACTTTAGATTTGTCAAAGCCTTCAACAATCTTTCCTCACCTTGATCCATCATTGGTGCAGGTTCTACATCACCTTGTTCTTCCTCAATTTCATCATCAGTAACATATTCAATATGTCATCCTCTTCTCTGGGTTGTTTTAGCATCTTCTAATCTAGCAACAAGTTGTCTCAACATGTCTGCCAATCCTAGATCTGCATCTTGCCTCCCACAAACCATCTTGAAACCATCTGGAATTGCATGCCAAATTGCAATCTGCTACCCCACAACAAATCAACTAGGGTTTGACAAGAATTAACCCTCAAACCTAGATCTAGATCTCACCTTAATCTGATACCACCTAATGCAAGGGAGGATGGGGAGAGGGGCCAAAGGCACACCCTAACCAGATCCACCTTGTAGATATCATACGTGGAAGAAACAAACACACAAGTGAGAGAGAATGTAGATACAAATCATATATTAACTTTAATTTGATTCATACATGCTAGGCTGTAAGGCATTCCCAGTTTAGGCTAGATATTGCAATCAAGTACATAAGTCCTCCAACATGTGAGGATCTTCCAATAATATCTAATCTTCTAGCTTATATCTTCTAACTCCACTGACTCCCAAAACTCTAACCAAACAACTAAATTTATACAATAGGCTACCGAAAAAGTCGGCCTTCAGATCCACCATAAATGGAAGGAATAAATAGATCTAGGTCCACACACTTCCCAGTGATAGATACCATCATTAAATCCACAACCAAAATTAATTTCAAGAGTCAGCCTCAATAGGAAACTAAAACAAACAACTCGGTAAGAAAGGATAACCGAGTGCTAGATAAGCATCACCAAGCACCAGGGAAATTCATCGAGTGCTAGATAGATAACCAACCAACATCGGTGAAAAAAGGAAACCAAGAAACACCGAACCAACTCGGTCAAAGAAGGAACCAAGCAACACAAGAAAACAAATATGTTTTTGGTGACATAGGATTGCCAAGGACCCAAGATGCTCCTGCATCAGATGATGATGAGGATGATGATGATGATGATGATGATGATGATGATGATGGTCCTCAAAATTAATTGGATGAAGAATAATATCAATGAAATTAATGAAATGTATGAGGTATGTGATTAGTATATTATCTATTTAATATTGATTTCTTGATAGAAATTTATTTGACTTATATGGTTACATAATTAATTCATGATGTACCTTTTAATGTTTTAAATTCATGTACCACGTCTAGAAAGTTCTAATTATAGTAGAACCATGCCATCCTGAGGAGATGGAGATAGAGAGAATGTCTATTTATGTGACATTTTTTGAATTTTGTGCTTATTTATTATTTATCAAATTACAAATATAATGCTTATGATGCTCAATTGTTGGTGTTGATTTCATGTATATATTTTGTGTGATGCTTCCACCCTTGGTAGAAATAGGTAATTGACTATAGACATCATCAACCCTTATTTTGAGGATCTTGCACAGTCTACATAAAGTAAAAGTAAGGAATAAAAATATAGACAATTATTATGATGACTGCATATTGTTCATGGTGTCTACTATGTAATTTTTAGTATATGTATCATGTAATTTTTAGAGAACATAAGATAATTGAATTACATATGCAGGAACCTTAACCCCTTTCACGAGGATCCTCCACAGTCTCATGGATCAATAGGAATAAGTCAATACACCCTATAGAAATAGTTTATTTAATATAATTATCAATAATTTAGGCCCCAATTGGACTTATTTAAATTTTAATCTCAACATCAACTTTAGGGCCAACTTCTTCATCAACATTTCCCTCATTTATAAAATATATCTCTCATTACCAACTTTATCTCTCATTTGATGGAGTGAAGGTAGCACCAAATAGGTATTTTTAAGATGTGTCTTCATCGAGTGAGGGAAATACAAGAATAAAAGATTAAAGTGATAGATGTAGTAGGTATAAAATAGGGAGATCAACTAGAGGTCAAATGATTAGAAGAAAATTCAATAAACACATGGAGTTTTTCCTTTCTCAATGGGGGTTGTGTTCTTATGATGATGATACCAAAGGGGACATCGAGGTTCCCTTGAGGTACACACATATATAGAAAAAATGGGTACGCAAAGAACTTCCTCTAATAAACACTAATTTTTGTTTTAACGAGATGAAATATCACATATAACCATCGTCATCACATGATTTGAGCCTATTTTCCATGGACGACATAAAGGTTTATTACAAATTTCTTTTGAAATAATGGAGTATGTCATAGTTTTTTACAATTACAAAAATTGGATGCAAATTGTTCAATATAAAAAAAGTATGCTTAGGTATGCACTCTCAACAAATTATATACAACAAAAAGAGTATGATCAAAGTAAAAGAATTTCTATATACATTGATGGAAGGCCAAAATAAATAGGTAATATTGTAGGCTCTATAAATAGTATGTGACCTAGGTCAACTACTAAGAAATCCAATTAAATATTTGAGACGTGTGAGGGAAATCATGTATTTGTATATGTTGCAATAAAATCAATAAGTGTAGGGGAAGAGCTTCTAATAGATTACAATTTGAATCACATAGATACAAAAAAATTTACTATCATGGGGGTGGTATGTATTATATACCATTTAAACCAACCTCCAATTAATGACTTCAATATACAATTTTATTATTAAGTTTTTTTTCTAAGTCAATTGGTTTCATTTCACTAACATTTTTATATTTGATCTTTGTCACAAGGCCCCATGGATCCATCACAGAGCACATATAGGGATGTTATTCCCAACCCTTCTACTGATAAGGTAAACCTCAATGTAATTGTACAAATTTGATAGAAGAAAAATATTATCTTATTATGTTCTTTTCTTGAGTGTTTTGGAGTAATTTTGAAAAATATTCTTATCACAGATGCATGTTTGGGGAAAGGGAAAGTCACCTGAAATACCTCAAGACATCTTAATGAAGCTAGACTTAGTATTCTCTGATGATGAAATAACACTTTCCACAAACCCATTCCAAACAATTAAAAATTATATTAGAAAAAGTAATAAAGGAAATTATTGGTTTGTCATGCATAGACACTCAAACTAATGAGATAAAAGAGAGAGTTCAAATTGATGCAACAAGCATAAAACTTGAAAGTAAGCAGTAATGAAATATTTAATTATAAAAAAATTTCAATAATGATTTATATTTTATACTCTTTTATGTCATTCACTAAAATATGTACATGTTGTTTTTACAGAGTTTTATGCATCCTCATCTACTTGGTGGCCATGATTAGGGTACTAGAGGTAGTTCAGGTGATGACCATGTTCTATACATTATTACTACTCCTTCTTTAAACTTGTGAACTTTCTTTTTTAATGCTAGTGTTATTGCTTATATATTTATTACGTAGTTGATGCTCTTCATGACCAATCATTCATACCTTAGGGAAATCCTGATACTCCTCTCAAATAATTCTTCCATTCCTTGACTCCTTTCACCCCTATCTGATCATTTTGAAGGTGTAATTTAATGACAATTTAGACTCCCATCAATCCTATTACTAAGGATTGTCCTATTCCCTTGGATATTACACATTGACTAATTATTTGATTCATCATACCCTTACCTGAACTTGGACTCTTATCCCTTCTTTAGAAAATTTTTGGATTTTCCCATACAAACTCAACTCACAATACTCTGACCACAACCACTTTTACAATTAGGATCTAAACTTAAGACCCCACTAACCAACCTAAGATAGTAACTTATATCTCTGCAAACTCTTATCAACTCAATCTCTCTTCTAATCCATATCCTTCTCCACTTGTTTGGTCTTTCTCTATACTCTCTAATTTCTTCTTCTTACCCTCTGAAATAAATAACAACTTACTTTTAAAATGGAGAAATCCCTACTCACCTCTCACTTCTCTATGATAGTTTCTATCTGTTAGAAATAGGAAATACTGAGATGGGGGGTGAATCAGTATTTCACAAACTTTTATTTTTGCCCACTTATGGATATATGAAATTAACTTGTAACTTGCATAAGAAACTAAATTGAATAAACTGAATAATAAACACAACCATAAAATAAAGGAACTCATAACACCATGTTTGTTCTTGAGGATACCTAGCTAAGGGAAAAAACCTAGTGGGGATGATACCCACAAATGATCCACTAATCAAAAGTATCTAGTTATAGATATTGACCCTATTAGGAGTCTATTACATCTGTATAGTGTCTCTATGCTTGTTAGAGGACTTTAGGCCTTGTTAGAAGCCTCAACCCTGTTAGGAGTTGGTATTACACAAGAGGAATGTATGCAAGATGAGCTCACTTCCTAAACATGCAATATACAATGATAATCTTTAATACAAAAGATAGAATACAAAAACCTTTTACTGATGTTGAATATCTTCAATATTCTTATCTAGCCTATAGGCTCTTCAAAAAACTTTTTATCACCTCACATTGATCTGATCATGTATCATATTTCACATAACATATCAATACAAAATCTCTTTACAACTTTTCATTACATACATTAATTTCCCTTTTTTTACTCACAACTTCGCATAACATAATATCCTCTTTATACTAGCTATCTCAAATATAGCTTATCAGTCTGCTTCCATATTATCGAAACATAATATTAACTCTTTTTTCCTTAGGGTTAACATCTAGGATGTCATCCCCAATTAGTCAAGTCATTAGTTTGATAAAAAAAATAATCCCTTAACTCAATATAATCAATTAATTAATGATCATCACTCTGTTATGGTCTGCTCAACACTGTCTCTGATAGACATCAATATCTTTGTCTGTACATACTATACAATCTTGTGCTCTTAGATGTAGCTTTAATATACCTTGTACAATCTATGTTCAAGTGTGCATACACTGAAAGTACTTCTATGAACTTCACTAATCAAAAAAATCTCTATGTAGACAGATAAATATTGTTATACTTAGACAATTTTCATAGGTTCTCATCCATAACTTCCTCATTAGATCATGTTTTCTTAACACTAAATATATGTTTCCATAATGACAACATCACGATATCCTACTTAGAGAAATTTCCAAAAATCTCCCCCTTTTTCATTTGTGGCAACATATGGGAAAATTGGCTAAGTCCAAAAAAATTACAACAATATTTCAAAAAAAAAATTGTAACATTCTACAACATTGTGTTACATGGCCATTACAAGATTTGTAAAAATCTGTGGATCATACATGTCTACTTATTTCTCCATAGGGATATTCCTCATTTGATTATACTCCATACTATTTCGCATATCTATATCTTATACATATAAACAATTTTATCATACTATATTAAGTTCCCCCTTTGACAACAATGACAAAGGTTTCAAATATATGCATATACAGGTCAAAATTGTGATATATCTTCTTGTCTTCAATTATGTAATGATGGAAGACTTGAAATGCAATCTATATAAAAGTTTGGCTTCAATTTTTTAATTTCCTTGTCCCATGTAGCCTTGACAAAATCTGATACACTAAGTAATGTACATAGCCCATAGGATGCTATCTCAACTTCTCTAAGATTCGAGTAGGCAAATTTACCATATGAGATCTTTGATGAAAGACATTCTTCTAGTTGATTCTACACATTACTAATTTTTAGGGCTATGTGCTCTCTGAGTAATGCAAACCTCTTCAATTTTGTATCCTTCTCATTTTCTAGTAGTCTTATTTCATCATGAATTTTACTTACTTTCTTCTGAGTATCAGTGATCTTCATACCAAGATTATGTAGCTCATTCACTGTGACTTGCAATTCTTCTTCTTTATTCTTCAACTTCTCTGAAATTTATGAGATGTGTTTGTGTGACAAATCATATTGAATGTATAATGCTCTTCCTCTTTCCAAACATCTCCTCAATTCCTTAATGGAAACATTAAGGTTGTCTAAATCATTCTTGATATTTTGACAAGTGGTTTGGAATATTTGTGCATCATGAAGTGTTTGTACTTTCACTGATGCAATGTTGGATAGAGTAGTGTAATGCCCAAAAGTTCGGGTCAAAACACAACCAACAATTTTTTTTTTAAACGTAATAAAGATGACATGATTGATGTTGTGAGAAAAGAGTATCTATGATAATGTGGCCACAAAAGTCTTAGGTGATCAATCCTGACAAGGTTGATACCAAAGATGCTAGACGATGACGTTATAATCGTTGAAGATCGTTGATCGTCTTCGCGATTAATTATCGTCGATCGTCGATCTAAAAGTCTAAGGTGGACTAAAAGGGATTGAATGGTAATGTTATCCTATAATCAAGTTAACCATTATCTAAATATGTTCCTATCGAGGCCAATCTGTTTGTGATGATAAAATGGCCAACTTATGAGAATATTGGAAATGAATCTAAAATGGCATTTACATCAAAATCCACTTTCAAAAATATAAATACTAATCAAGTTATAATACTTCGTACCATTAAATCATAGTACCTTTTTAATCCATCAATAATTTTTTAAAGATAACATTAGTTAATGATTAATATATTCGAAGCTTATAAAACATTATTAATAATTAATAATTATAATATATTAATTAATTAATACAATTATTAATTAATCAATATACTATAGTTTATTAATTAAATTTACGAACAAACCAAGAATTTAAAACATGACATAATATCTAATAATATCATAAACAAAAAATAATGATCATCTATCTTTAATTACACTATTAAAATTCTATCTAAATAAAACAAGACTATTTTACTAAATAACCATGATAAATACTAAACTATTAAATTCAAATTACAAAATTCAATTCAATGCTAAATACATATTAACAAACTGAAATTATGTAAGACAAGATCCTAAACTTAACTAACATACTTAACTACATCTTAAACTACTTACTATCCTACTAACTCACTAACCTACCCTACTGACTAGCTTGACTTTACCACATGGCATGAGAAAGGACAAAGTCCTATCATGCGCCTATTCAGGGGTGAGCAAAGTCATACAAAACATGCGCAAGGCAAGGAGTTATAAAAGAAAAGGCTGCAAGATTATGACACCTCATAAAGTGTCCTGAGCCCATGACCATAAACTATTAATATCCAAAACTTCCTCTCATCCAAAACATGCGCCAATTCTAAGGATAAGGAGTGAGCAATATTTAAATTGCTGTCAAACGTTAATGTTATAGTATGTACTTCCAGCCATGCACCCAAGATGAGTAGACATATAAGGTACCTCTTTATTGGCCAATGTGAAGGCTCAACCACTTTTAAAGACTTGTCTCTTCCCATGCGCCATTTTTCAAGGGATGGAGTAAATATGTTATGGTGAGGTCAAAGTCTAAATATAATATTTGATTTATGAATAAAGGTGGCAGATTTATTATTATTTTAATGACTGTGTAAGATTTTGTATGGGATTTTTATCCCATACAAAATTCAGAGAGCATTTTGCCATCTCAAATTTTCTGAAGAGTGTCATTTTTAATGCACTTCTATTTGATCTAATTAACAACTCCTCCAGAGTATGTTGAACAAATATTTCAACATAGATCTATTGTTTCTATAAGACATTAAGTTATCCAAGGTCTTATGATAGAATTGTTTAATTACATGGTTAATTTTTTTTTAGTTCATTTGATCAACTATTATGGATACATTTTGAAGCTAACATGCTCATTTGATCATAGTCATTTCGTTACAAGTTTATTTCCTCATAGATGTTTTATTTTTCTTTTGTTTTCTCGATTGCATGCTTAAGGTGATATACTAATCCATCATATTGAACTAATTAGTTCTCTATTGAATGAAATTTAGTGGTAGGAATTTGCTCAAAATACATAGTTTATTCCATTGTTTCTACAACCATCTAAAATATCAAATTATCAATATCAAATTGAAGAGATCTAAGAGAGGTGATAATTTCCTTTTGATTGCAATACTATAATCAAATGCATACAATAATCTCCACAACATATTTACATTGAATTTGAAACTTTCTTCTCTTTGGAATAACCAAGAACACCTCATATATTATCTTTCTTTACATTCAAGGGAGAGAGATAACATTGATCATACTATTTTAACAATACCATTGCAACTTTGAAAAGAAAGGAGAATGCATTTCAAGTAATTACACATCTTTGCTCCAATACATATGCTAATCAATTTACAATGGATGATAAATACAAACAACAAGTTTACTTTCTCCATATCCTTACCATATATGTTTAACAAAATGCTCCAATAGAGAGAATGAAATCACTAACCAAATTTCACAACAATGCTCCTAATACAAGGAGTGGAATTCTTCATACAAACACATCCAAGGAAAGACTCCATCAAGCTTCATCCACATGAATATGATTTCAATACCTGCCATGAACAAAAAGGATAGGAACCATGGGATGCTCACCTCCCATCCTAGGCCTCTCATGAGGCCACCCCCGAGCTTGGGGAAACCACATCAAATAGGATACATTCACTCATATACATACACTCACAAGAGACATACAATTGCAAGAACCCAAAATTCCCTCAAGGGTATAACTAAGGAATTCCATGAACTCCTTTTGTGGGGTGTGGGTGGACAACCCATGGAGACAACCATTGCACAATCATAAACAAGGCCACACATGGACCCAAATATCACAATTTCATAACAAGGCTCTCATGGCCAATCTTGCCTCCTTATACCCCCAATGCCTCATGGGCTAAATGCAAGGTTACTTGGGGAAAATCAATCACCCAAGCTTCATCCTTCCCCACACATGGAGGAGACTCTACACATGGAGTTGCCTCCATTTCCCACACCCCCTCTTGATTGCTCTTCCCTCCCAAGGGTGAGTGAATCCAAGAGTAAACAACCCAAATCCAATTACAAGAAAAAACATAATACATGCTTGCTCTCACCATGACCAACCATGGGGAGCTAAAACACAACAAATAAGAAATGCAAGCTTCGTCCATGGCCAACCATGGGGAGCCAAAGAGAAAATGCACAACACCTACAACTACTACAACAAAAATGAGAGAAGTGAAGAGCAAGATCCTCCAACCTATGATCCAATGCAAAATGATGAAGTTTTGAGCCTTCTCCTTCTTCTATCCTTAGCTTTTCCCTTCTCCAAGTTTAGTGGTCTCTAAAGGTAGAGAGTGGGTGAACAACCCAAATCCCCTCTAAAAGTTCTACTAAAAGGGACTCCCCAACCAACTCTCCACAACCCTCATTAAGATGGTCCTAGGAAGTACTTTTGGGTCCATAATGCAAGTTGCAAATTTCGTGCAAGATTAAATGGGCACTATTGGAGGGGACAAAAAGTCAATATATGGCTTCTCCCATGCTAAAATTACCCCTAACCTGTGGGTACAAGGAATGGGCTACCTCAAAATGCATGAAACTACCCCCTAGGGTCCCATTTAACCCTCCAAAAACCATGGTTCAGTTTATGCACGAAAATGTAAGATGTGACTACACTTTGGGGTCCTATGACAAGTGGATGCACTTTGAATTCCCCCTCGAGGAAGCTTCTAGGACTTGCTCTCGCACTCCAATCACACGACATAACTTAGTTAACAAATAACTATAGTGCCAAGTGACACTCACATAATTAACATCACAATTAAGGTATGTCCAACATATTACAACACTTAACAATCCTACACATACATTCACATTACGGTTACAAAATAAAACACTTCACAACGAGGCCCTGGTCTTTTCAATAGACGGGGCCTTGGCTTTACTGATAGCACAAGCATTCAATGTGGTTTCCCCGAATGTTTCCATGGTCCTTCAACCTGCAAAACTTAAATGCAGCATCAGTAATTCAAGGAAGAAAACCATCACATAAAAGCATATAAGATGTAATATCCACACATTAATCTTAACTCAATTGCATACAAGGAATCATACAAAAAAAGTAATGATCTAACACAATTCAATTGAACATTCAATCACATAGAAAGAAATGTCATAATTCAATTATCTGCACGTAATCATATAGGATTCAATAATCACATCAAATAAATTCAATTTTCATAATTCAATTCGTGATTCAATAGCATAATTCGAATGAAATCAAGATCATCCATAATCTAGTTATCAGGTTCTCATAACATCAAAGCAGTGAAGATGTCTAACATGATATTCATTTGCATTCTTACAATCACTTTCTCTCAATGCATACATCTAATCACTTTCATATAGTGCATAATTCAAATGCATATAATTTTATACACACAAGTTATAATTTCTACTGCGACATCAAAGTCACATAAAGTACAGTGCCCTCATATAGATCATAATCCAAATGCAGGCTCGCAAAAATAAAGAATTCATTCATTATTTCAATTCAATTCAATCTACATAATTTGATTGCATAACTCCATAGTACTCCTAATCCCTAAGATTTTCAATTTCCTTAGCATAGTATTCAAGATAAATCAATGGTTCATTATCGGTAAGGGATAACCATATCCGTCGGGTCCTATTAAATTCTTATCACAAGTATGATTAAATTTCCTAATCCAGGAAAACAAAATGCAGAATAATCCTATAAGTCTAGGGTCTAACAAATCCTTGTTCACTGTTCTAATAATATCGCCAAAACATCACTATGGTATAGCCATATAATACATCATCAAAGCATTACTCAATGGAACCTTAATTAGTCTTGCTGGATCTGAGATCCATAGGGTAACATATTGCACCCAAGATTCACTTACACAATTAATAACCTAGAGATATCTCCTCTATCATACCGACAATTAATTGATAGGTACTGATATGAAGGTACAATATATAGGTCTATCCCAGGGTACAACTATGTTAGGGATTTACCAATCATCCAGATACTACAAAACCCCTTAATCATCCGACATCAAAGTGTCGAGGAAAAGGTGGAAATGGGGTGGGCCTTACAAGTAGTGAACTCACTGTCAAAAACTTTCATTACCTCTCTTGATTTTATTTGTGGATCAACTTCACTAACTTGAGTAGATATAACACTTTAAAGTTTATTTGTTACCTTAAGTAGTGATCCTTCTAGACTCCTTACTTTCTTATTCTTTCCAATTATTTTATTCAAAGATGATATCAACTCTATTTGATCACCATCATCAATTGCAGTTCCCAGATTTTCTAATAATGACTCAATTGGTGATTTTGATGAGCTTGTTGCTATGACCTTTTAATGTGTGATTATTTGAATTTGTTAGGGTATAGTATTTGTAGGTTTTACCTCTTTTCCTATACCTTATTCCTCTTGCACTTCTTTCTTGGTGAATTTTGTTTGAGTTTCCTCTATTGCCTTTACTAATTATTGCTTCTCTTCTTCCTTTTCTTCTTCCACATCTTCTTCCTTATTTTATGTCTCATCTTCTTGTTTATTTACCATTTCTCCCAAATTGCCAACATCCTCTCCTTGATCTTCGAAAGGATTTTCTTCTCTGTCAATGGTAATGTTGGTGCCTTATACATGCATTGATTCATCATCAATCTAAATGGTGGGTGGTGGAGCTAGTGTTTCTTTCATTTTTGAATCTACTTCTTCTATTTGAGTGTCCTATTTTGATTCATTCATTGCTTCTCCTAGTATTGATGTCATTACTTTTACAAATGCTTCGTCAGTTTCCTTATTTACTTCCTCATAATTGCCTCCCATAATTAGAACTATTCTTCTTTTTCTTCTTAGATGAGTGCTAAGACTCTTCATTATTTATTTGAAATGATCTTCATCTATGATTACACACAATTTTCTCACAAATATTTCTCTTATTCCTTTATCCTCTTTTATTTCTCTCTTGTTTCTATTGACCAATTTCTCATAGAGATCACTTGGTATCTCATCTCTAATGTTCTCAAATTTCTTGTTAGCAAGAATCATATGTCTGATAACTGCATTCTCAAGATTATTTTTTTTCAAAGTTATTGTATGTATGATAATATTTATTTATCTTAGTGAAATCTCCTTCATTTATGATCAAAGGATTCACTTTCTTAATTTTAGGCTTCCATTGTTTCTTTTTTATGCTTCCTGCCTCTTCTTTTCCTTGTGATTTAATTGAAACTTGATCTCTCATTTTCTTTATAGGTGGTGGTTCTTCTTCTTTTGTCCTTATCCTTTCTACTAGAGAAAATATAGTCTTCTTCCTTTTACTTGGTCCACTAGACATCTCTTTTACTCTTTTAGTTGGTGTTGTGGAGGTGGATCTAGTAGATTTTATTGTAACCACAACTGGAGGCTTGTCTAGTGACATACTCATCTCACCAGGCTCAGTGACATCTTCATCAATATTATGAATATATGGAACATGGATTTCTTTAGATGCCAAAGGTGGAACTGTCAACATTTCTTTTTGTCCAATATCTCTTATTGTTTTTGTAGTATGTTTCACAATGTTGAATTCATGTTCAGTCATACCTGTATCCTTTAATATAATCTTAACTATATGGTCAACCCTTTTCTTAGCTAACTTTTTCACCTGTGATTTTTGTGTCGTACTAAATTTTTTCTCAAATATTCCAAATCTAGAACTTTTTGAATCTAATATACACTTCAGTAATCTTCTTACATATCATTTAGCCACCTCTTTAGATACTTCATATTCCAGAGGGTCTATGAATTCAATACTTGGTTCTACTAATTCAATATATGTGAAATCTGTGTCAACTAAAAAACATATCTCATTCTTGTACTTCTCAACTATTGCAGGTGGAATTCTTGATCTATTCTTCATCTCATTCTGAAAGGTTTTAATTACAAGTGTAGTACTCTCATTTAATTTTCCAATTGGGTGTCTATGATACACCTTGTTTATTATTTCCATTGAAATTCTATCATCATTCCAATCAGCTTCTATAGTGTAAGGAAATCTTCTCAAAAGATGGAAAAACATGTAGGTGATTAGGGATGAGAATCTGAATTGCTTTGTTTTCTTAATCTTCTCAAGATTTTCAATCAATTGGATTCTCATAATTTCACTCATGTCAACATCAAATTTTTCAATGCACATAAGATAAGATTCTTGAACCATACCTATTGTCATATTATCTTCCCTAGAGTTGGCACATAACTTGGTAGTCATTATCTTGCACACATACCTCACATCATTCTGCTCAATCTTACTGATTACAATGCCTCTTCCATTATATGAAGACTTAGTGTTATCTAGCACTATTTTCTTCACATTCTTTTCATTTAGTGGAATTGCATCTTTGTTAGATAGTCTTGTTACCTCATGTATCAAATCATCTGTAATGTGTATTACTCTACCATCCAACTAAAACTTCACATTATGAATTCTTCTTAAAATGATCTTAGTCTATTCACCATTCTGAAATTCATAGTAAAACATGTATTTGATAATGTCCAGTTGACCTAAATATTCATATCCTTCCTTATAGGTATTATCCTGTTTGTATATCTTGTCATACTCCTCAATCATACTAATGTCTCCTATAGTCTCAAATTTACATTTCAAATATCCTCTTACATCTTCCAAATGCAAGACACCATCTTGTAGAGCCGATAATGCCAAACTAGGGTCTTCCTTAGAGGGTTCTACTGATTCCTTTCTCATCTTAGGTCTCGGTGTGTCCTTAATGTTATGAACTAGGGATACATCCATGATTGCACTAAAAAGTAATTGATTTAACAATAAACAATTAGTGAAATACCTTGAAATCATGATTTAGGGCTTCCGCGTAGATCTTGCAAAAATATGTCTCCAAATATTGCAAACTGCTTTCAATGTCCACTAGCTAGCTCTCTAAGACTCTTGTAAATACTTGAATGATCAAATAATTTCAATAATATGCTTTTATGTATCAAATCCTTTAAGACATTGTCATCACATTAATTTCATAAGTGTATACATGCCAAAAAGTTGTTCCCGGTTACTTGCAAAACTTCTTTCTCTTCGTGTGATGGCATACATGCTCATAAATTCATCTGCTCTTAACCATAGCTTCCTTATATCACTTACTATCTTATCTTAACTTTGCAAGGCTTGATTCAATTTCTACTAAGCTCTATGCTATTCTGATGTTTATTCTAATACATAATTCATAAAATTTGATGCTTAATTAGTTTGAGATGGGTTCATAATTGATTCAAACTTTCTCTCAAACACTTCACCTGACTAACTTCTTGATATTGTAGATGCACTTGCTTGATCTGTAGCTTTGACAAATATAACTTCTTCCATGTTATTGCTATTTCCCTTTTGACTATTGTTAGTATCCATATTTCTTCTAGTATAGTTCATATTTCTTCTAGGATTAGGATTCATCATGTTGTTCATTTTGTAATATCTCGTTGTGTGACACATGTTATTACAAATATGACAAACTATAACATTGTTTCCGTATCTTGGTCCCAACTAACTAATTTGTGATCTACAATTTTTGGAAATATGTCTAAAATTGTTGTATCCATAACACACAACTCCATTTCTTATATTGTTTGTTGCTCCAATAGGTATTTTATTTGCAGGGTTAGTATTTCTAAACATTCTACTATTATTTTTATCATTAGATCTAGGTTTCTTACAATCAATAGCATTATGACCAAAACCATGAAAATTATAACAATAACCAAAGATAGGTTTGAATTTCTTCCTTGTACAATCTCTTTTCATTTGTCCAAATGAATTGCATAAAAAAATCTACATTTGAATTCACTTCACATTTCTTTAGGTGATCATCTTGCTTAGGTTGTTTAGTTATATCTTTAGATTGGTTAGACTCATCTTTGTTTTGTTTTTCTTCTTCTATGTTTTCAAGTTATTGAATTTCTGGATCTAGTTCTTTGCATTCTTCAATATTTGAGAATTTTTCTTTGAAATATCCAAGACCATTTTTATCATAAGAAGGTTTTGATAAGAAATCTATTCATCAATTTTTTCACTGCTAGAATATAGTTTCTCAAGATGTTTCTTGGGTCAAGAGTTAGTTCTCCTTTCAAAATTGTATTGTATTTCTCAAGTTCAGCATACTGCAACTTTGTAGTCTCAAATTCAAATGTTACTTTGGGAAGTTTAGATCTTAGATCTTCATTTTCAAACTTTATATTTGATTCAATTTTGTTGTTATCATCTTTCAGGCTTAACTTTACGTCTCCAACCTTTAGTTAATCCTTTAGGATCTCATTCTTTTTTTCTTTTTTTTTTCAGTTTTGAAAATTCATCACTATCCTTGATTTGACATGTAGGTTCTTTCTTTTATTTTAGATCTTCTATCTTGTCTTTTAGTTTCTCAATGTAGTATTTTGCACTATAGTATTTTTTCTCCTGAGTATCTCTTTCTTCAAGAAGAATATCAATTTGTTCAAGAGATTCATCTAGGTTTTTCTGCAATTGATCCATATCCATAGAGATCTTACTTAAGCTGTCAGGCCTTCTCCGAGTAACTATGTTGTGATACTAATTGTTATCCATAGATATATTACTCATGTTGTTAGGCCTTCTCTAAGTAACTGTGCTCTGATACCAATTGTTATAAATAGGAAATGCTAAGAGGGGGGGTGAATTAGTATTTCAAAAACTTTTACTTTTTCCCACTTATGGATAGATGAAATTAAATTGTAACTTTCATAAGAAACAAAACTGAATAATAAACACAACCATAAAATAAATGAACTCATAACATCATGTTTGTTCTCAAGGAAACCCTAGCCAAGGGAAAAACCCCTATGGGGATGATACCCACAAATGATCCACTAATCAAAAGTATCTGGTTAGAGATATTGACCCTGTTAGGAGTCTATTACATCAGTATAGTGTCTTTGTCCTTGTTAGAAAACTTTAGGCCTTTTTAGAAGCCTCAACCCTATTAGGAGTTGGTATTAAAAAAGATGAATGTGTTTGGAATAATAGTCCACCAATACAACTGAGAGGTGGGTGAACCAGTTGTATGACAAATTATTAAACTTTAAACTTTGAATATCAATAATATCAAATCAAATAAACACAATGAATGTCATCACAATAGCACAATATTTTTTGTTGAGGAAACCCTGTTAAAGGTAAAACCCCAGTGGGAATTAACACCCACTAATGATGTATTGAGAGTATAGTATCCTTGTTAGAATATCTAGCCCTGTTAGGAGCTGATTAAAACATTACAGTACACAGTCCTTGTTAGAGGATAGACCCTATTAGGAGTCAAGAAAAATAAGGTAGGTTCACCGCCAAAAGAAGGTTATGTCCACCTTTAGAACTCATTGTTCATAACACAAGTGTATGTAAATAAATACACAATCTTGAAATTTCTGATAGCAACTGTCTTTTCTTGATCAGTTCCAATGAAGTATATAATTTATCCTCTACTCTACATCCAGAAGACACAAGCTCATAGCTTCCACAATCCTCTTTTACATCACATCCATTCTACCATATCTTTTCAAAAGAAAACATATTACATATATACCATATTAAAAAATAAATGATCAGGTCGGCCAATTGGGCTTTCCTAATATACAAATGATTACATAACTCCTTGCTAAGATACCCACAGTATATAAGACAAGTATACAATAATTACAAGTCAATAATTAAATACCAACATCCATAAATCATGCTCATCATTCATGATACATGCTACAACTCTGAAATCGGCGTCCAAATAGGACATCTCTAGATTACACACCACAACTGATGTCATCCTTCTTTCCATACCTTGCTAAGATCAATGAACATTCTTTAGTATCCTATTTGTCATCCCTTAAGCTCACATACACTGAATCCTCATCACTTGTAAGATATACCCAAAACTCAGAGACTTACACTTTCAGCTTCCAATGTTACTGTCTAGTAACCAATCTTCACCAAATTTTATGCAACTTAGTCAATATGCAATATTACATCATGTGATCTTAGCTATAAGATCACAATACCTTTCTGTACATAGAACTAACTTCACACATTCTAAACCATCTATATAGTATCCATACACTATAATAACCAATATGTTCTCTTCATAGAAACATATGTTGACATCACCGATAAAACACGAATGAAAACAATAGTAATTCCAACATCACTCAATGTAGTGATTAAACATATTAATGTATCCAAAAATCTCCCCCTTTGGCATTGATGGAAACATATGGGAAAATCTATCAACCCAAAATTATTCTCTCAGTACCTTTACCACATAGTCTCTTTCTCATCGGATTTTCACATAGTCTCTTTCCCCCTTTGACAACAATGGAAAAGGGTACCATAAGTCATCAACTGTCTTCAACAACTATCTTCAACTATCACTCCCTTTAAGGAGTAGATCTATACATCAAGTCCAGAATATGATAAGGCTCTAAAAACCTCTGGATTGATGCATCCCTACATCATTTAATTCTTACTAGGAGGGGCTTGCACCCCAATCATACCTTTGAGATACTCCAAGGCATCTTTTGGCAACAAATTTGTAAAGATGTCTTCTATCTATTCCTTTATGATAATGTATTCTAATCTTATTTCCTTCTCTGCTACCTTATCTCTTAGGAAGTGATACTTAATAGAAATATGCTTAGTTTTAGAGTGCATCATAGGAATCTTTGACATCTTTACTATACTGGTGTTATCACAATGGATAACCATTGGTTCAAAAAATTTATTCCAATATCTTTTAGCATTTGTTTCATCCAAACAAGTTAAGTGTAGCTAATAGTAGTAGCAACATACTTAGATCTAACAGTAGATTGAGCTATACAATCTTTCTCTTTACTTAGCCATGAAACCAACTTTTTCCCAACGAAAAATGCACCACCACTAGTACTCTTCCTATCATCAATATTTCCCACCCAATCAACATTAGTATAAGAATGTAGTTCAAACTCATCATTTCTATCATAACATAATCCATATTCCATTATTCCTTTCAGATATCTAAATATCCTTTTTACAACAGCTAGGTGTGTCTCTTTAGGTTCTACCTAATTTCTAGCCATAATTCCAACAACATTAGCAATATCTGGTCTGGTGTGAGTCATATATTGTAATCCACCAACGATTGATCTGTACTTGGTCTAGAAAACACTCTTTGTATCATCATTATTGTTAGTTTATGACCAGTCACCATAGGTGTACCAACTGGTTTATAGTTTTCTATTCCAAACTTTTTCAACATTTCTTTAAGATACTGAGTTTGAGAAATAAAAATCCCATTCTTTTTGTGATTTATTTGCAGTCCTAGAAAGAATTTCATTTCACCTATCATGGACATCTCAAATTCATTTTCCATCTCTTTAGAAAATTTCTTACACATTTCATCATTCCCTCCAAAGGTAATATCGTTAAAAAAACTTCTATTATCAGAATTCCATCTTCACTAGATCTTAAATACAAGTTACTATCAGCATTACCTTTTTTGAACCCAAGGTGAAGTAAGTATTTGTCTAACCTTGTATACCAAGCCCTTGGAGCTTGCTTCAGTTCATACAATGTCTTCTTCAACTTGCATACCATGTCTTCATCTTTGGATAGAGGAAATCCATCAAGTTGTTCTATATAAACTTCTTCTTCAAGATCCCTATTCAAAAATGTAAATTTTACATCCATCTGATATACCTTGAATTCCTTATGTGCAACATAAGCCAAAAATAATCTCATAGCTTCTATCCTTTCACCATAGTATGATCTTGTCATTGTGGGTACACATAGGTCTATATGTACTAGATCCAACTTTCCTTTTGTTGTATATGATTTAACTTTATAGCTTCTTCTATTATGTTTTCCCATAACACATTCTCTACATATGGTGTTAGATGGTTTCAAAATCTTTGGTAGGTCTCTTACTACATTAATCAAGATTTCCTTCATAATATTATCAAAATTGACATGACAAAATATTTTGTGCCATAGCCAACTATCATCTATCTTCACAACAAAACAAGAAGCTTCAAATGTATTTAACTGAAATACATTACCTCTAGATTTAGTAACAGTTGTAATACATTTTCCTATCTTACCTCTGATAAAACATTTCCCATTAATGAAATTTAATTGATATCCCTTATCCATCAGCTATCCAACACTCAACAAGTTATGCTTAAGTCCATCAAAAAGTAGTACATTGTCAGTATTAGTCCTTCCATCCAAAGAAATAGATCCTACTCCTATGATAGGTTTCTAGGAACATTGTCTCTGAATCTTACAACACCATCATCATACTTTATTAGTTTAACAAACTTATTTTTGTCTCTAGTCATATGGTGTGAGAAACCACTGTCTATAACCCATTCATATTTCTTATCAACATGTGATACTAAATATATTTCCTCGCATACTAGTTTTTCATATTTAATAGCTATAAATCCAATCTCTTCATAATCACAATCATCATCATTAGAGATACCTTCACTAGCATAATAACATTCCTTTTCTTTTGAATACTTAAGCTTGAAAAACTTAGGTTTGTTCTTAGGAACTCTTGTAGGACATCTAGATGCAAAGTGACCTATCTTATTGCATGAAAAACATTTCAAAGGTAACTTTCCTTCAAATTTACCCTTATCTCTCTTTTCTCTTCTAGCAATCAATGCAACAATTTCATCTATCTTTCTTTCCTCTTCTTGTATCTTTTCCCATTCATCATCATATTCACCAAGCCCTTCTTTTATGTTCTCACTACTGGTGCTCGAAAGTGCAAATATTATCTTCCTGTCTATAGATGCCTTAAATGTTGTTTCAACTTTAGGTATAGAATCTCCCATTTCTGTAGCTTCAAAGGTAGTTATCTTTTCAATCAACATTTCTCTGCTAAAGTTTAGAGTCAAAGGTATAATTTCTTCTATAGCTTGAACTTTGATCTTGTAGACTAGTGTCAATGATCCAAGGATCTTCACAATGACTTCTTCCTCTTCATAAGTTCCTCCATAATTTTTGATTCCAATCACAACCTCTATTACTCTTTGTACATAAGCCATAATGTTTTCATCATCCTTCATTTGTAGCTTCTCCATCCTTGTTTTCTAGTTCTGTAACTTTTCTTTCTTGGTAAACTTGTCTCCTTCATAAAATGCTTCTAATCTTGTCCAAATATTGTGTGTCGAATCTAGATCTTTAATTTCAATAAATTATCCTTCAAAGAATACATTGATCACTTCTTTGCTTACAACCATGTTATATGAAAATATCTTCTTTTCATCATGAGTAGCTTTATCCAATTCATCTTCAACCTTCATGGTTTTGTCATTCTTTGTAATCATTCAGTAGTTGATGCCCAAAAATAGAAAATGAGTTTGCATTTTGTTCTTCCAACTATCAAAGTTTTTAGGATCAAAATTTGAACTATCCTTCTTATAGAATACCATCTCCAAGATCACCTCAAGCTATTAAGCTTTCTCTCTAAGGACTAGTAGCTTTGATACCAATTGTTAGGAATAACAGTCCACCAATACAATTGAGAGGGGGGGTGAATCAGTTGTATGAAAGATTATTAAACTTTAAACTTTAAATATCAACAATATCAAATCAAATGAACACAATGAATGCCAACACAATAAGACAATATTTGTTGTTGAGGAAACCTTCTTAAAGGTAAAACCCCCATGGGAATTAACACCCACTAATGATGTACTGAGAGTATAGTATCCTTCTTAGAAGATCTAGCCCTATTAGGAGTTGATTAAAACATTACAATAAATAGTCCTTGTTAGAGGATAGACCCTGTTAGGAGTCAAGAAAAATAAGGTAGGCTCACTACCCAAAGAAGGTTATGTCTACCTTCAGAACTCACTATTTGTAACACAAGTGTATGTAAAGAAATACATAATCTTGAACTATCCGACATTAATTGTCTTTGCTTGATGAATTCTAATGAAGTATATAATTTATCCTCTTCTCTACATCCAGCAAACACAAGCTTGTCACTTCTACAATCCTATTTTACATGACATCCATTCTAACATATCTTTTCAAAAGAAAAAATCTTACATATATACCCTATTAAAAAATAAATGATCAGGTTAGCCAATTAGGCTTTCCTAATATAGAAATGATTACATAAATCCTTGGTAAGATACCCACGGTATCTAAGAAAAGCATACAATAATTAAAATTTAGTAATTAAGGACCAAAATCCATAAATCATGCTCCCCATTCATGATACATGCTACAACTCTAAAGTCAAGTTCCAAATAGGACATCTCTAGAACACATGCCACAACTAACATCATCCTACTTTTCGTACCTTGATAAGATAAGAGAATATTCTTTAGTACCCTATCTATCATCCCTTAAGCTCACATACAATGAACCCTCATCGCCTGTAAGATATAGTAAAAACTCAGAGACATACTCTATCAGCTTCCACTGTCACTATCCAGTAGCCAGTCTTCACCAAATCTTCTGTAACCTAGACAATATGCAATATTACATCATGTGATGTTAGATATAACATCACAAAACCTTCATGTATAGACAACTAACTTCACACATTCTGAATCATCCCTATACTATACAGACACTCTAATAACCAGCCTGTTCTCTTTACAGAAATATATTTTGACATCAATGACAAAAAATGAATGACAACAGTAGTAATTCCAACATCACTCAAGTTAGTGATTAAACATATAAAATGTATCCAATAGAATTTATGCAAGATGAGCTCACTACGCAAACATGCAATATACAATGATAATCTTCAATACAAAAGACAGAATACAAAAACCTTTTACTGTTGATGCATATCTTCAATATTCTGATCTAGCTTGTAGGCTCTTCACAAAACTTGTTATCAACTTGCACTAATCTAATCATATATCAGATTTCATATAATGTATCAATATGAAATCTCTTCACAACTTCTCATTACATACATTACTTTCCTTTTTTTTTACTCGGTTACAACTTCACATAACATAATATCCTCTTTATACTAGCTATCTCAAATATAGCTTATTAGTCAGCTTCCATATTATCAAAACATAATATTAACTCTTTCTTCCTTAGGTTTAACATCTAGGATGTTGTCCCTAATTAGTCAAGTTATTATTTTGATAATCAAAATAATACCTTAACACAATATAATCAATTACTAGTCATTGCTCTATTCTGGTCAGCTCAACACTGTCTCTGTAAAACATTGACTTATCTATCTATAGATACTATACAATCTTGCGCTCTTAGATGTAGTTTTAATATACCTTGCATAATCTATGTTCAAGTGCACATAAACTAAAAGTACTTCTATGGACTTCGCTAATCAGAATAGTCTCTATTTAGACAAATAAACACTATTATACTTAGACAATTTTCATAGGTTCTCATCCAGAAATTCCTCCTTAGATCATGCTATCTTAACATTGAATATATGTTTCCATAATGACAAAATCATGATATTCTACTCAGCCATATAGCCAACACTATCATCTTTTGCTATCCCAAGCACATGCCAAACTATTGCATGGTATCCTAAAACATAGAGGACATGCAGTTTACATCATCCTCTATCTCCCTGCCAAATATGGTAACTTATCACATGTGAAAGAAAGAAAAAAATACCTTTTACTTCCCTTGGGATACCCTAAACAAGGCTTAGGAATAATCTTTAATCAAACAATGATATCTTCCTTGGTACCTAATGAAATCAGATGCTTCCAAAGCCTTGACCCTTACATAGGTCCTTGGAGAGATTGATGCACTTGATGTAGAGGAATTATAAGTGCTCAATAGGATTGAAATTGATCCTTCAACATTTCTTAGGTTGTTCTTCTTGAGGAAATCCTAACCAAAATGTCTTGCTTCTCCCCAAATAACCTTAAAGATCAAACCCACATGCTTAGGGATACCCAAAAATCACTAATGAAGTGTTTTAGCCACTCACTAGGTATTTTATCTACCCACTAATAACATCTAAGTATGATTAGAACTTCAACATAAATTGATTCCACTTTATCTCTGATCACATACACTTGTCGATTGATTGCATACTTTGTACATGAGGTGATTTGTACATATTCAGAGGCTAAGTTTTGTATATAAGTGGTAATGAGTTGTCATGTGCATATTTAGATGCTATTTTTTGTATATATAAGTGGCCATGAGATGACTTGTACATATTTAGATTCCAAATTTTGTACACCTTGGATATAAATACATAAATGAATTTTATATATGGCCTTATATTCCAAAGTTGAGCTTCACTTAAGGAACTTTTAATTGACCATATTATGTTAAAGCAGACATATTGGAAAATATATCATTTTTTTACATAGCCTCCATTACTTGATAATATCCATCTATATTGGTATGCATGTTTATAATCCTACCACTACATCACATGAATTTTGATGAAGGGTGCTCCCCTTAATACCACAAACACATAACAAAAACTGAGAAACAACAACAATTTTCAAGAAAAAAAAATGGGCTTCTTATTATCTCCACAAGTGTGGAATTAAAAATTTTAGAATTACAATATGCAAAGCCACATGAACATTTTCCTTACAATATTCTATAGGACAAAGCCTCGAATCATTACCCAAAACTTCCCTAGAAAACACTAGGGCCTTCCTTATATAGACAATTTTCCACCACCTGAGAAGGTTCCAAAAATTTAGCCCTTAAGACCAACTACCCCTAGATTTATTTTATTTTTCATAATTATTACATTAGGGTCAGCTCAAAATAATTACAAATTCTATTTTTAGGTAGCCCAACTTCTGGAGATCATAACTTTTTAATCGTAGCTCCATTCGGTTATTATAACTACTTTTCAGAAATGGAAAGGCATTATCTATAGTGCTTGACTTGTGCAAGCTCCTGTCAGCTAGGGTTTGATCACAATCTGAAGCCTCTAAGGCCTTCCAAATTGACCTCAAATATTTTATACCCAAAAACCTCAATAACTTCAATGATATAGATGATATGATAATGAAACTCAACTAGTAGGTTGATATGACTAAGATGAACCTCCACCTGTGAAATTAGAACATTCCAAGCTCGTATGACCAACTTACTAAAAATAGGAAGTTTCCATAAATAGAAGCTCTACACAAGATAGCCCTTATTGAAAAGAAACTAGAAATATTTTTGGGGGATGCAAGATTTCCCTTACACCTAGGATGCTCCTACATTAGATGCCTAGAGTAATTTGAGAAGTGACCCTATCACATCTCGGGTGTGCAGAGGAAAACCAAGATGGTTAACCTCCTCCCTTGTTAGCCATGATGAATCTTCTATAGGTCATCCTTTCCATTTGACCAAATATTCTTCATATGTCTTATTCCTTGTGCTTCAGCCAACAGGACTATCTAGTGTACCCTCAATCTCCTTGGTAGCTAAAGTAGTTGCTAGAATACTCCACTCTACTTATGTGATCTCATCTTCAACACCCCCTTCATGATACTATGTTAGATCTAAAATATTAAATACTGGTGAAATATTCATCTCATTAGGTAGCTCTACCTCATAGGAATTTCTTGAATCATGCTTCTTCAGTATCTTGCATGGCCCAAACTTCTTCATTTTCAGCTTGCTATATGTACCTAATGGAAATCTCTCCTTTCAAAAATGAACCATGACTTCATCCCGAACTTGAAATTCCTTATGTCTCCTTTTCTCATATGCCTTATCCTTATAATGCACATTCATCTTAGTAATGTACTTCCTCACTCCTCATGGATGTTCTTCAAATGTTCTGCAAAATCCTCAGCTTCAACAATAATTATCTCTCCTTTGTCTATCTTCCTCAACTCATAAGCATTTCTGGGACTACTTCCATATACATGGAATGGTAATTTACCAGTGCTCCTATTGATAGAATTATTCTATGCAAATTCTTCCCATGTTAAAATCAAATCCCATCTAGTTGGCTTATCTCTAACCAAACATCTCAATGAATTCCCCAAACTCCTATTCACCACTTATGTCTATCCATCTATCTTTGGATGATGTAAGAGTTTTTTTTTTTGTCATTAGTTTTGTCAAAGTCATATTGGAGAGTTAAATTCAGCAGTAAAAGAAGGAGTCATAGGACTCAGTTGATGAAGCAAACAATGAAGTCGGTAAATGAAGTGATAGTTTTTGTAAAGGTAAATGAGAGACATGCACCAAGAAAAGCAAGGTAGGCATTGAGTGGTGCATGATAGTTACCAAGTCGAAGATAATTATAGTTACGAGCTGAGAAGCACATGTTACCAAGAAAGAAAAAATGTGTTACCGAGCAACATAGGATGACATAACATATCATGATAGATATATTGAATTAGGACACCAAGCATAAAATGTTTTACATATTTCAAGAAGATCATTTGGTACATCATTGGGAATATAAACAAATATTATTGTGCATGACTACAAGGTAAGATCCACTAATGGAAAAAAATAAATATATACATTCGAGATATGACCAATGCTACCACCATTTAAGGAGAAGAATCTAGAACATTTCCACCACTTCTAGATCAAGTATATAAAGAACATTGCATGAAGAATAAACAATTCAAAGATAGGTTGATGTAGAATTAGAAAATAATGAAAAAATGATGTGATGGTAATAAAGTGCAGATAAACTACCGAGTAATAAATAATTAGAGAAGAACTATGAAGGTGAATCGGATTTGAGGCTATCAAGTACATAAGTTGAATTTTGATTGAAATGTACTAAATTATAGAATGAGGTAAAGATATTATTGAGCATGTTGGGTCTAAACAACCATTTTTTCATGCACTAATACAAATAAATTTTATACTAAGTTATATTGTAATAATAATTGTAAAATCCCTTTACTGGGTAGACCCTAATATGTCTTATTTTGTAAATCCTTTAATAGGGTACATCTCTTAGATTAGAGACTATGAAATCCTTTAGAAAGGTATACTATATAAGTATTTTTGTACCCCTAATAGGGTAAGATATCCAAAGTAGCTAAATTTTGTCGCTCTAACTGAGAAACCTCTAAATAATATAGTAGTGAAGGATTTTGGGTTCCATCCCCATTGTAGTTTTTCCCTCTAACCAAGGGTTTCTATGAGACCAAAAATCATGGTGTTATGAGTTATGTTTTCATGTTTTGATATTTATGTTTTATGATGTCATGATATGCAAAGTTTTCAATATGGTAAATGGTCAAAATAGTTGATAAAATTTTTTGGAGTACTGATTCATCCCTCCCTTCTAGTTTTAACTTTTTATTATTAATCCAACGAGAGAGAGAGAGAGAGAGAGAGAGAGAGAGAGATCCTAATTGGTCCTAATTGGTCTTAAGTGGTCAAGACTTATTAGACATGTGTTAGGTATTAATTGGTCTTAATAGGTTCTATTAGGTCTTAATTGATCTCAATATATCTTAATTGGTCTTATTACACACATGTTAGGCCTTAATTGGTCTTAATAGGTCCTCTTAGTCATATTAACTATTAAGGGGTCCTATTAGGTCTTATCAGGTATTATTAGGTCCTATTAGGTCTTAATTGGTTTTAATATATCATATTGGATCTTAATTTGTCAAGTAATAGGTCCTAATTGGTCTTATTAGTCACATGTTATGTCATAATTGGTCTTAATAGGTCATATCAGTCATGTTAACTCTTAAGGGGTCCTATTAGGTTTTAATTGGTCTTAATTGGTCTTAATAGGTCCTATTAGTCCCATTAGATCTTAAGGGTTCCTATTAGGTCTTAAGTGGTCCTATTAGATCTTAAGGTTCCTATTATGTCTTATTAGGTATTATCAGGTCCTATTAGGTCCTATTAGGTCTTAATTGGTCTTAATTGGTCCTAATTGATCTTCACAAGTCTTATTCGGCCTTATTAGTCATATTAGGTCTTATTAACTTCCTATTAGGTCTTATTAGGTCTTATAGGTCCTATTAGGTCTTATTGGTCCTTTTAGGTCTTAAATGGTCCTATTGGGGCATAAGGGTCCTATTGCATCATATTTGGTCTTAATTGGTCTTAATAAATATGATTAGGTCTTAATTGGTCAAGGAATAAGTCCTAATTGATCTTATTAATCACATGTTAGGTCTTAATTGGTCTTAATAGGTCATTTTAATCCTATTAACTCTTAAGGGGTTATATTAGGTCTTATTAGTAAGTATTAGGTTCCATTACATCTTATTAGGTATTATTAGGTCCTATTAGGTCTTAATTGGTCTTAATTGGTCCTAATTGATCTTAATAAGTCTTAGTCAGTCTTATTAGTCCTATTAGGTCTTGTTAACTTCCTATTAGGTCTTATTGTGTTTTATAGGTCCTAGTAGGTCTTATTAGTCACATTTTAGGTTTTAATTGGTCAAGTAAGGGGTACTATTAGGTCTTAAGTGGTCTTATTGGGTCTTAAGGGTCCTATTAGGTCTTATTACATCTTAATTGGTATTAATAGGCCTTAATAGGTACTATTAGGTCTTAATTGGTATAAGATGGAAAATATGAGTGGGGTCTTAGAATAATGGTTTTCACATAAAAGGGACCCCAAAACCAATATTTTACACATACATGAAATTATAATGATATGGAAAGTAAATGTAGAGACTAATATTGAAATGAAGAAATAAAAGTTACTTACCTCTAAAAAAGAATTGGCTAAAACCTTGTCAGATGGTCTCAGAAACTATTGATTTTTGCACCCCCAATTGAAACTGTGAGATCTACAAAACCTAGAAATATTTTTCTTTTCTAAGGAAGGTCATCCTTGACCTAGGCAGACAAGGTCAACCTTGACCTGTGCTGCTCCAACAAAAATTCTGTTTGCGGATCTTGAAAGTTCGATGAAAAGGGTATCCAGATTTTCACTGATACTCACTATTCCACACTTGTACCTACAAGAAAAATGGTTTTTATTGTTAAGGGGGGATGGGTTTTCCTTAGTCAAACTGTAATTTAGGAATTAACCTTGAAATTGAATTGATATTATAGAGATAAACAAAGTAAATGGAACAATTAACCCTACTTATGTTGAAAATCCTTATGGAGGATTCGAATCCTTGAATCCACAAGTGTGGATGCTCCAAATGAATGTATAATTTAATTTAGGATGTCTCAAATCAATTTTCTTTAGATCTTCAATACCAATCTTGAATGGATATTGGAATAGGAAGAGACTTGAATGGAAATGGATGGAAGAATCTTCAACAAGAGGGCTCCATAGAGGTTGAATCCTTCAATAGCTACTAATGGATCTCCTTGATGAATTGGATCTTCAATACTTGAAGTATTGAAGGCTTGAATGCTTGAAGTCTTTCCTTCATGCTTTCTTCTTGATTTCTTGATCTTTCTTGAGAGATCTTGTGAGGTGATGGATGAAATGAGAGAGGAAGGCTTCCTTTTATAGTGATCTAGGGCACAAAATTCTAGAGAGATCTACATAGGAGAATTAAATTCCAATTTAAACCATTACCCTTAGAAATGGACCTAAATTAAATGTAATTTAAGAGTTTACCATTCTAAAATCTGGAACAGCTGACCCGAAAGAGGGAAAATTATTTTTTTTGAAACCCGACATCTGAAAATCATGGAACCTTGAAATTTGGACCTTGGGTCAAGGTCAAGGTTGAATTTGACATAGGTCAAGGTCAAGGTCATCCTTGACCCAAAAGTCAAGAATCTCAGGATGTTAGTCCAGAATGGCAGAAAAGTGTAGAAAGAAAGTAAAAAAGGGGGTAGAGTCAGGGAAAAAATCCAAATCTAAGTCGATGACCCATTTGAGGCACTTGACATGACCCCAAACCACCTACTTGGAGGGATAAATTGGTCCTAAATGGAAGTTCTTCCATTTTTTGATGATATATTTAGCCCCCACTTTAGCAAGAGTATGGACTCCATGCAAACTCTTGGTAAAGGAGATCACAAAGAAAAAGAAAATCTTATTGAAATCAAAGGGAGAAAGCAATCCCCAAGCCCACAAGGACTCAATTATATGTCAAATCCAAGATTACAATAAGAGAGACATCACTAGAAAAAAGAGAGAAAAGGGGAGAGAGGAGTGGCTAGCTCTCCTAGTAAGATGTGTGCATCTCACTATGAACCAAAAAAAGGATAGGATGGAACACCAAGAAAGCACTTGATAGTCACCCCATAAAGTGTTTCACCTTCTGGAGGCTTTTTGAATGTATGTAGGGCATCTTCTGATGGCTTTTATGAAGTATCCATGGATCCATATCCTCATATCACCATAGAATACATTTGTAAAATGCATACCTCTTCAGGATTTAGCAACTTATGCGTGTCACCTTCAGAGGATTTAGCATCTTTTAAATTGGAAATATATGTATCTTCAAGATTTAGCAACTTATGTGCATAACCTTCTGAGGTTTTAGCATATTTGAAATTGAAAATGCGTGTCTCTTCAAGATTTAGCAACTTATGTGCATTACCTTAAGAGGATTTAGCATGCTACAAAGAAAAAGGATAGAACAAAAATTCATAATATAGAATGAGGGAGGCCATATATATTCCCCCCTCCTTAAGATGGAAAAAAACATACTATTTTGACATGTTAAGGAAAGAAAAGAACAAGGATAAAGCCTCCTTCAACATCAAGACAATATCCATAGACAACACCCAATCCAAGCCAAGAAGGTCATAACTCCTATGAGGCCATGGAAGGGACGAATGCAAAGATATATCATGCAAGAAGAGAAAAAGTAACCCTTGTGAGGGATAGCACACTATTCAACTTCTAAGCTGAGAGATTTATCAACCATGGAAACCCAATATCATATAATGAAATAGGTTATGATCAAGGACATAGATCCTTAATGAAAACCAAAATTTTCATGTATGATTGGATATCACATAATAGATAGATATTGCTTAACCAAGGGAAAAGTGGATCTTAGAAAGATAGAAAGGAAGGAGATGGCATCCTTGCCCCCCAAGAATAGGAACAAGGATGGAAGGGGACCTATTATATCACTCACAACACTATACAAGACAACAAGCCCCCAAGGATTAGGCTAACATTGTTTACATAATGTGGAGCTCTATAATAGGAACATAAATATTATTTAGGGAAAATACCTGATTGAAATACAACTCATTGCCACATGATATATAAATAACCTTACTATCATTGAGCTGCCTAATCTTATAATATAAAGCTTGACATTCATTAGTAGAGTAATCATGAAATCTATGATAAAAACAAAAAGGAAGAGTCTTCAAGTGTGCACTACATTTCTTTTTGAATTTAAGTCTAGTAATCATCTTAGCATGAAGGAGTTTAGGAAAAATAACTTCTTGGTCAAATTCCTTCATATGTTCATCATGTTTTGAAGTGTTATTTGAGATGTTAACATTGATTTTTTGTTGAGGATTAATTCCCAATCCATAAGAATGCTCATGCCCCCCATTTTGTAAGGGAATTTGAATTTCATGTTTATACTTACCACATTCTTGACCATTGAATCCTTGTTTAACTAGGAAATGATAACCAAGACCATAATGAGAAGCCATATAAGGAGTCAATGAAACTTCAGTGGTCATTATGTCATAATTTGTAGGTTTGACAAATTCATTATGGGTAGAAGCAATGACAAAGTTATTAAAAAGGGCATTAGAAGTAGAAGCAAAATCTCATTGTTCAAACTCTCTTTGGTTCTTCATAAAATCAAGATCAGAAACCTTATACTCTCCAATAAAGGTAGTATTAAAATCCAAGGTTCCCCAATCATTTCCAGGAAGAGCATTAGAGGAAGAAGGATTACTATTAGGAACAAAAGTATTGTGGGTTTGAATATTCAAACAAGGATTTGGCGCATCATCTGCATCAAGTGTATACATCATGTTGTTATGTATAAACTTGACTTTATGGTGAAGGGTGGAAGGAACAACATGCATCTCATGCAACCAAGGTCTACCCAAAAGAAGGTTATAATTAAGAGGTCTAGGCATAACATGAAAAGGAGTATTTAGGATGATTAGACCTACTTTGATTGGTAAGGTAATGATGCCTAAAGTGTTCTTATCATTATCAAAGTCATGTATGGGAACATTGTCAGGTTGAATAGTTGAAAGATCGGCTTTAATCACTTTGAACATGTCCATGCTACAAACATTAAGCCTAGATCCATTATCAATCAAGGTCCTATGAATGATAATTTTATTGATATTAACAACAACCATAAGAGTATCATATTGATTCTGAACTTCTTTAGAAGGTAAATCCTTTTGAGTAAATACAATGTCAGGAGCACCCGGGGTGGCATGCATGTATTGTAAGAAGATATTGATGTTCTTGTGATTAGCAGGTTGAAATGTCCCCTTTCTAATTTTTATATCATATTTATATCCTCTAATCAGATTATTAAATCAAACAATCAAAACTTTGAAAGATTATGTAATTTCTCAATAAAACCCAAATCAGGTATGCCCGAAATAGTGCCAAAAACTTCACAACTTCACAAATAATTGATAAATCTAAAAGTAGAAATTTTTTTAGAACCTTTTCTAGAATAACAGCCTACAAAATGACATTTATAGATCTGTATATATTTTACATAACAGCTCCAAAATGGAGGACAAATACAATGCTCATCCGGCTCCCGAAAATAACACAAAATAGCCCGAAAACACCATAAAACACTAAAAATCTATCACAGAAGTAGAATCAAGACCCAATACATATATTCAGCTCTATTTTAACATCAAAATGGCTGCAATATAGCAGCAACCAAAACTGATATGAAAAACTCAACCAAAAATACCAAAATCTTACAAAAACACACCTGAAAACTCACAAATTTGCATTGTTCAACACAAGGGAAAAATCCGCATGAGCTTGCACATGGAATGGCCTCAAACTCCCATCTTTAGCCTTCTTGGAAACCTGAAAACTCCCATCTTTGGATCTCCTTCTCCACAGGTTTGGCAGCCTCTAAAGAACAACAAAGCAATGAGCAAAAATCAAGTTCTAGAACGAGCCCGAAATGCCTTCAAATCCTTTTAAAAGAGGGTATAACCATAAATCACAACCAAGATGGGTCAATAATACATATTTTAATAATAATTATCATTTATTAATCCATTGGTTTCCAAAGATTAGCCCCTTTTCCTGAAACTTCACTTTTTGAGCCTGCCAGCCTTAGCAAAAGTTATTATTTTTAATTATTTGAAAAGGGGACATGACAATTCCTCCCTCCCAAATATTTCTTGTCCTCAAAAAATGAAGGTTTGGATGCTTAAGAATATGTGCTCCTTCCAAAGTTGCATCCTCCAATGGTAATCCTTTCCATTTGACCAAATGCTCTGTGATGCTCCTATTTCTCAATCTTTTCTCTCTTGTATCCAAAACCTCTTCTGGTATTAAGACTAATTTCCCTTCATCATGAAGAGGTGGTAATTCTATAGATACTATGGTTTTTTGGCCTAGAACCTTCTTCAAGAAAGAGACATGGAAAACATTATGTATTTTATTGTTTGGTGGGAGCTCCAATTCATAAGCTACCTCTCCTACCTTCTTGATGATCTTATAAGGCCCAGAGAATCTTGGCTTGAGCTTCTCTGCCCCACTCCTCTTCAAGGTGCTTTGCTTATATGGCTGCAACCTAAAAAATACCAAATCTCCCACCTCAAAATATCTTTTAGTCCTTTTCCTATCAGCATACAAATTTTTTTGGTTATGTGCATGTTGTAGATTATCCTTGAGGGACCTTATTATGTCTTGGCTTTGCTTAATGAAATCACTTGCTGTAGGTACTCTGCTATCTAAAAGTACTAGATCAACAAAGGAAAGGGCATCATAACCATAAATAGAATGAAAAGGAGGCATACCAATAGACATGTGATGAGATGTATTGTAACAATACTCCCCTAGGTGCAACCATTTCACCCAAGCATGTTGTTGATTTGAAACATAGCTCCTCAAATATCCCTCTATCCATTTATTAACTATCTCTATTTGTCCATCTATTTGAGGGTAATAGATAGTACTAGGAGTGAGTTAAGTTCCTACCAAATGAAAGAGATCCTTCCAAAAAGAGCTGAGGAATCTATTGTCCCAGTCACTGACAATGTTTCTAGGCAAGCCATGTAACCTAAAAATTTCCTTGAAGAACAATTCGGCCACTTATGATGCCTTGAAATCAGATGTGATGGAAAAGAAATGTGCATACTTAGTTAGTCTATCTACCACCACATATATGAAATCCTTACCTTGAACCTTGGGCAACCCAGTGATGAATTCCATGGAAATACTTTCCCATTTTTGTTCAGGAATAGGAAGTGGCTGCAACAACCCTGTAGGAAAAATTTGCTCACTCTTGTTTTGTTGGCATACCATACATTCCTTAATGTGTTTAAGGACATCCTCCTTCATACCCTTCCATTCAAACCACTCTCAAAGTTTCTTGTATGTCTTGAAGTATCCATGATGACCAGCCAAAGGTGTGTCATGAAAGGCCCTCAATATCCTCTCCTTAGTTTTTGATCCTGGCACTAAGAAGATCCCATTCTTGTAATAAATCAATTCATCAACAACCTTGTACCTATTATCATCCACTAACTTATCCAAAATCTTGGTGGAAAAGGAATCATTAGCATACTTTGAAATTATGGAGACTTTCCAATCAAGAGCAATAGATGTTAAGGAACACAAAGTGGGCTTTCTTGAGAGAGCATTAGCAACCACATTATTCTTTCCTTTCACATATTCAATATCAAAATCATAAGCTTGAAATTTTCTTACCCATTTTTGTTGATGATCATTCAAATCCCTTTGGTTCAAGAAGAACTTGAGGCTATTATGGTCTATCTTTACAATGAATCTCCTACATACCAAATATTGTCTAAACTTATGAAGCGCATGCATGATTGCAAACATTTCCTTATCATAGATGGAGTAACCTTTCTTTGATTGATTTAATTTTATACTCTCAAATGCTATTGGATGTCCCCTTTGAGTTAGGAAAGCCCCTATAGCTTCTCTAGAAGCATCACATTCAACAACAAAAGGTAAAGAGAAATTTAGAATTGCAAGCACAGGGTATGAACTCATTACCTCCTTAAGCTTATCAAATGTTTTTTGTGCCTCTTTTGTCCAAATAAAAGCTCCTTTCTTTGTAAAATCAGTCAAGGGGATAGAAATCTAAGAAAATCCCTTGACAAATCTCCTATAGTAGCTACACAACCCGAAGAAAACTCTCAACTATGTAAGATTAGTGGGTGGAGGCCAATCCAAAATTGCCTAAATTTTTTGTTGATCAACCTGTACTCCTTTAGAACTTATAATATGTCCCAAATATAGGATCTCTATTAAACCAAACTTAAATTTAGATATCTTATCATAGAAGGATTGCTGCTCCAAGATTTCCAAAATAGTGTCTATGTGCTTTAGATGCTCTTTCCATGTTTTACTGTAAATCAAGATATCATAAAAAAATACCAAAACCAATTTTTGAAGATGCTTGTTAATACCTTATTCATACAAGATTGGAACATTGCTAGTGCATTAGTGAGGCCAAATGGCATAAAAAAAAATTCAAACTGCCCATAGTGACATCTAAAAGAAGTCTTTTCCACATCTTCCCTCCTCATGCGGATTTGATGGTACCCTGATCTTAAGTCAATTTTTCAGAAGTATACAACACCATGTAACTCATCAATGAGTTCATCTATGTGTGGTATGGGATACCTATTTTTTATGGTCTTCTTATTTAGAGCCCTATAGTCTATACACATTCTCATTGTACCATCCTTTTTCTTGATAAGTACCACATATGATGAAAATGGACTAGAGCTAGGCCTTATGAATCCCATGTCGAGGAGTTCCTTAATAGTTTTTTCTATTTCTTCCTTATAACCTCTTGGATGGTGGTATGGAGTTGTTATAACTGGTTTGGCACCTTGTTCTAACTCTATAACATGCTCAAAACCTCTATCTGGTGGTAATCCCAGAGGTAAATCATTGAAAACTATACTATGCTTATCAAGAATATTTTGAATTTCAAAATAGAAATTACCTTGATTCTTTGGAGAGCTTGTTGGATGGATTATGAGTCCTACTGCCCATGCTACTTTTCCTCTTCAAAAAGTCCTCTCCATCCTCTTTGTGGTGACCACCTTAGGTGCTCCATTCGATAAGCCTTTCAATAAGACTTCTTTCCCATTGGAATGAAATTTAAACTCCATAGTTTGATAGTTCATGTAATAGCCTCCAATAGAGTGCAACCATTGAACACCCAATACAAGATTTGTCTCCCCAATGCCAACAACATAGAAGTCATCACATAACTCATAATCTCCTAAGGTCATCCTGAGTTGTTTCACCACCCATGTGCAAGACATAGTGAATCCATTAGCTACAGTAACATTGAATCCCTCAAAATCTTCTACTTTAAGCTCTCTTTTCATGACAAATCCCTCATCAATAAAATTGTGAGTTGCCCCACTATCAAGAAGAACTGTCAACCTTTTCCCTACTAGTACCCCTTGAATTTGAAAGGGATGGTATCTTGGGACTCCTGATAATGTTGCCAAAGTGTCATCCTTGCTAATTTCTTTTTCTTTCTCTTCTTCTTCCTCCTCCTTAGTGTCATGAAATTCCTCATGCTCATCTAAATAATATTCTGAAGAAACTTCAATATAGTGCACTTGACCTTTCCCCAAACATCTGTGTTCTAGAACCCATGGTTCTCTACAAGTGAAACAAAGCTTTTTCCTATAATTCACTCCTAGTCTCTTCATCTACCTTATTTTTTGCTACATTTATCACATTCTTTGGTGGTGGTGCTGGAAAAGTATTTTTCTAAAAATTCCCCTTATGTTGCCAAATATTTGGGGGGTTTTTGATTAGTGACTGGTTTCATAGGCACACAAGTTTCAAGTTGCAAGATTCTTTTGATAGCTTCCTGTAAGGTTGAGGGTGATAAAGCCTTAACCAAACCCTTAACAGAATCTTCCAAACCATCAAGAAAAAGATAAACAATCCTCTTTTCACTCATATCAAGTACCATAATAGCCACTTTTTGAAACTCTTCTACATACTCATTAACTGATTTGGTTTTCCTCAACTTTGACAATTTTTTAAAATACTCTTCATCGTCTTTGAGATCAAATCTATCTATCACTCTTTGACTAAAATCATCAAATGTAGTTACCTAATCATGACCTTGAGTAGTCATTCCATGAGACCACCAATCATAGGCTGCATCTTCCAAGTGTAGACTTGTGAATTGAATGGCATCACTCTCCTTCATGGGGTTAAGTGTGAAGAAGGTCTATAATTTTTGTAGCCATGCTCTAGCTGAAATTTTATTTGTTCCATCAAAAGTAGGTGTTGTAAACTTGCTTATTTTATTTTTGAGCTCTCTTCCACTTATGTCCTACTCCCTCCTATACTCTTTCTTGGGCATTAAAGTTTTCATCATATCCACATATTCTCTAAAAGGAACTGAACTGCGAAAGTCATCATCTAAGCTATTCTAAGTAGCTCTTAATGCAATCAAGTTACTTATAACCTCTTCCATAGGACTAAGGGCTGGATTTGGTACTGGTGGCTCATCTGTAGGAAAGAAAATACTTTTTGTTGATTTAGAGTGTGTGGGTTTCACATTTCTTGGCTCCTCTAAAGTTCTCCCTCTCTCATTAGTAGATACAACTCCTTGGAGTTTTTCTATCAATAATCGCAAAGCCTCTCTAGTTTCTGCCAAACTATCCACTATTTACTTTTGAGTGTTCTAGATGTCTTGGAAGAATTTTTTTGCCATCTCATCTGGGTCCACCATAATTATTCCTTCCTTGGATTTTGTTCTTTTATTTTCAAATGGAGGTTTGATCAAAATTTCTTTATTCTTTTCTAGTTGCAAATATCTCTTTTCTCTTTCACTTAGTTGCATACAAACTTCTACAAACCCTTAGGTTGGCAAGATCATAGCTTTGATACCGCTGGAATGTCCCCTTTCTTATTTTTATATCATATTTAAATCCTTTAATCATATTATTAAATCAAACAATCAACACTTTGAAAGATTATGCAATTTCTCAATAAAACCCAAATCGGGTATGTCCGAACTAGTGCCAAAAACTTCACAGCTTCAAAAATTATTGATAAATATGAAAGTAGACATTTAAAAAAAAAATTCACCAGAATAAAAGCCTACAAAATTTCATTTCCATATCTGTATAGAGTTTACATAACAGCTCCAAAATGGAGGACAAATACAATGCTCATCGGGCTCCCGAAAATAACACAAAATAGCCCGAAAACACCATAAAACACTAAAAATCTATCACAGAAGTAGAATCATGATCCAATACATATATTTAGCTCTATTTTAACATCAAAATGGATTCAATATAGCAATAACCCAGACTAATATGAAAAACTCAACTGGAAACACCAAAATCTTACAAAAACACACCCGAAAACTCACAAATCTGCACTGTTCAGCACAAAGGAAAAATCCGCATGAGCTTGCACATGGAATGGCCTCAAAATAACATCCTTATCCTTCTTGGAAACCTGAAAACTCCCATATTTGGATCTCCTTCTCCACAGGTTTGGCAACCTCTGAAGAACAATAAAGCAATGAGCAAAAATCAAGTTCTAGAATGAGCCCGAAATGCCTCCAAACCCCTTTAAAAGATAGCATAACCCTAAATCAAAACCAAGAGGGGTCAATAATACATATTTTAATAATAATTATCATTTATTAATCCATTGGTTTCCAAAGATTAGCCCCTTTTACTCAAACTTCACTTTTTGAGCCTGCCAGCCTTAGCAAAAGTTATTATTTTTAATTATTTGAAAAGGTGACATGACAGAGGTGGAGTGGGAAGAGTTTATAAAGCTTTTTGAAAGGATTCATGGCAGGTAGGTGAAGTTTTAAGATTCTCCCATAAATAAATATTGGCAAGGTTATTTTGCAATTGGTTTATCAAATCATACTCCTTTCTAGGAAGACAAGGTGGAGGTGGAAGAATGGGTTAAGAAGGTGGAAAAGAAGTAGAAACCACCCAATTAGGTTGAAGGTTATTCCTTATAGGATATGTGTGAGCTATCAGATATTGGTCATTGAAAGACTCTAAAGACTCCATGGGTTTACCTTTGATAGTAAGGCAATGACAACCTTTGATAGTCAACAAGGGTTTTGGATAAACCATGTTGGTTGTCTCAACACTACAAATAGATTCACCAGTAGGAATCAAAGAAGACATCCTAGGAGGAGATATTGAGGTAGGATCTTGATTCTCCATAAGATCGTCACTAAGAGGGAGAGAATTAAGGGAATTAATATCATTCACCGCTAATGTCTCATCACTAGAAGTAATCCCAATTGGAGATAAAGCATCTATAATGTTGTCTTCTTTCACTAAAATTTCTACATAAGGGGAGTGTGTTTTAGTAAAAGTATCACCATCATGTATGAATATGTCATCCATTAATAAATCACCCTCTTGTATCAAAGATTCTTCATGAGGAGGGGATAGATAAATGTCTTTATCTAAGGGATCATCCACAATGGTTTCATGAGGAAGAGAGTAATCAACATCCAAATCCAAAGGTTCATCCCAAATAGGAGGATTATCATCCCTACCAATAAAGCACATTGTAGGATTGCCATAAATCACTAAAGCTTGATCCCTAGAGGGGAAAGAAGATAAATTATATTCTAAAGTAGGCTCATTAGGAGAAGAATTAACATCAATCCCCAACTCATCTCCATAAAGAGAAATGTGATGGAGAGATAGATTAAAGTCATCTTCTTGCTCTAATATATCCTTACAAGGTAATACAAAAGAGGACAAAGTAACATCACATGCACTAGATAAAATCTTTCTAGGTGTAATGCCATGCAATGGTAAGGTAAGAGGAAGATGTTGTGTGATCCCAAAAGTTATAGAAGAATGTTTGGAAAACACTTGAAACAACTTGTGCAACATGATAACAAATAAAAAAATGCATAGAAAATAGATCTAGATATATTCAAATGCATTAAAATGAGATTTATAAGCATGAAAAGGACATCCAGTACCACAAACACAATAGGGCATCTAATTTGACAAAAGATAGGGGGTAAGCTTGTGGGGTTCACAAAAATGTAAGATGAAGGTGAACACACAAGGTAATACAAAGGGAGATCTAACACCATAAAAGAAAGAGTTGTCAATCGTGGGCTGACCAAAATGTAAGATAAAGGTGAACAGACAAGATAATACAAAGGGAAATCTAACACCACAAACACAATAGGGCATCTAATTCCACAAAAGATAGGGGATAATCTTGTTGGGTTCACCAAAATGTAAGATGGAAAATATGAGTGGGGTCTTAGAAAAATGGTTTGCACATAAAAGGGATCCCAAAACCAATATTTTACACATACATGAAATTATAATGATATGGAAAGTAAATGTAGAAGACTAATATTGAAATGAAGAAATAAAAGGTACTTACCTCTGAAAAAGAATTAGCTATTCAAACCCTGTAAGATGGTCTCAGAAACTATTGATTAGTGCACACCTAAACCGAAACTGTGAGATCTAGAAAACCCTAAAATATTTTTATTTTTTGAGGAAGGTAATCCTTGACCTAGGTAGACAAAGTCAACCTTGACCCTAAAATTTCAACCTTGACCTATACTGCTTCGATGAAAATTCTATTTGTGGATCTTGAAAGTTCGGTGAAAAGGGTATCTAGATCTCCACTAATATTCATAATTCCACACCTGTACCTAAAAGAAAAATGGTTTGTTTGTTTGTTTGTTTTTTTTTTTTTTGGGGGGGGGGGGGGGTTTGACTTAGTCAAACCATAATTTAGGAATTAACCTTGAAATCAAATTGAAATTGAATTGAAATTGTAGAGATAAACAAAGTAAATGAAACAATTCACCTTGCTTATGTTGAAAATCCTTTTGGAGGATTCAAATCCTTGAATTCACAAGTATGGATGCTCCAAATGCATGTAGAATTGAATTTAGGATGTCTCAAATCAATTGTCTTTAGATCTTCAACACCAATCCTGAATGGATCTTGGAATAGTAAGAGGCTTGAATGGAAATGGATGGAAGAGTCTTCAACAAGAGGGATCCATAGAGCTTGAATCCTTCAATGGCTACTAATGGATCTCCTTGATGAATTGGATCTTGAATGCTTGAAGGCTTGAATGATTGAAGTCTTTCCTTCTTTCTTTCTTCTTGATTGCTTCATCTTTCTTGAGAGATCTTGTGAGGTGATGGATGAAATGAGAGAGGACGACCTCCTTTTATAGTGATCTAGGGCATAAACTTCTAGAGAGGTCTACATAGGAGAATTAAATTCCCATTTAAACCTTTACCCCTAAAAATGGACCTAAATTAAATATAATTTAAGAGTTTACCATTTTGAAATCTAAAACAGCTGACTCGGAAGCGGGAAAACAATTCTTTCCAAAACCCAACATCCGAAAATCATAGAACCTTGAAATTTGGACCTTGGTTCAAGGTCGATGTCAAATTTGACCTAGATCAAGGTCGAGGTTATCCTTGACCCAAAAGGTCATCCTTGACCCAAAAATCAAGAATCTCAAGATTTCAATCTAGCATGCTAGAAAAGTGCATAAAGAAGGTGAAAAGGGGGCAAAATAAGGGAAAAAATCTAGATCTAGGTCGAGGACCCATTCAAGGCGCTTGACATGACCCCAAACCACCTACACAGAGGGCTAAACTAGTCCTAAATAGAATTGCTTCCATTTTTTGACAATAGAATTGGTCAATTAGTAGGTCCTAATTGGTCTTATTAGTCACATGTTAGGTCTTAATTGGTCTTAATAGGTCATATTAGTCCTAAGAACTCTTGAGGGGCCCTATTAGGTCTTATAGGTCATATTAGGTCTTAATTGGTCTTAATAGGTCCTAATAGGTCTTAATTAGTGTTAATTGGTGTTAATTGGTCTTAATACGTGTCCTATTACTCCTATTAAGTCTTAAGTGGTCCTATTAGGTATTAAGGGTCCTATTAGGTCTTATTACTATGTTTTAGGTCTTATTTTGTCTTATTAATCATGTTAGGTCGTAATAGCTCCTATTAAACCTCTTATTACTCCTATTAGGTCCTATTACGTCTTAATTGGTCTTACAAGGTCCAATTAGGTTTTAGTTCTTATTTGGTCTTATTAATCATGTTAGGTCCTAATAGGTCCTATTAAACCTCTAATTACTCCTATTAGGTCCTATTACATCTTAATTGGTCTTACGAGGTCCTATTAGATCTTCAATTACTCATGTTAGGTCTTAAGAGATTCTATTAGGTCTTATTAGACATGTTATCTCTTAATTGGTCTTAATAGGTTCTATTAGGTCTTAATTGGTCTTTGTAATGCCCACCCTAGTACCTTTATATTTGGGATTGACAAGATTATTACTTTATCACTTTGGATTATATGTTTGGATTATTTCATTACATGATAGGACATTTTGAGCATATATTTCATTAATAGATTTATTTTATAGAGATAATAAATTGTTTGGCATAAAATTATGTATTCTTGGGGATATACTAGTTGTGAAATGATTCATACTTGATTTATATTATTATGCTATGATGGAACTAACCCTACTAATCCCACTATGCCTTGTTGATTTTACTATCTGATGTGAGTGTAGGATAAGGAGAGGCACTAGTAGTTACTCTTACGGAAGATCCACATGATGTCGCACTCTCCATCCTTGTTTGTCACTATTTGTGCATACACACACACACACACACACATGTTTGTGTACTCAGTTGGTGTTGCAAGATGCAAGTACTAGGCATCGACTCCACCTGGCTATAGAGGTCTAAGAGTGCCTGGAAAATCATTGAACTATTTTTGTGTGGATATTTTACCAAGTTACTCTCAAGGAATTCCCGTGGACTTAGATTCATGTTTAGGAGGTTACCTTAGTTGGGGATTTGTGTGGAGTGTTCTGATTTTTGTTGTAATTTGGATTTACCCTTGTATGAATATATTTATTTTTTATTTGTATTATAATTAGATGTATGTTATATATGTATGTGTATATATGGGTGCACACATATATACCTATGCATATATAAATATTATTACTTATGTCTTTTTACTTGCTTGTATAATGGTATCTTCAATGTTTGAATAAAGATTATTAAATAAAAATAATAATATAGTAAAATAAAGCTCTTTTGGTAAAATTATCTATCTAGGATATTTTAACCCAAGACCTCCTAGAAGTTAGGGTAGTTTGTTTCCAATTGGGCTATGTGAGTTATTTGATAACTCTTGTATTCCTTCTCTTATTATGGTCTTATTTAGATGAATAATTTAATAAAAAATAAAATAAAAATAAATTCTTTAATAATTGTTATGGGAATGGTTTGATTTAAACTCCAACCAATTATAGTAGTTGGGTAAGTTTCTTCCCGTAAAGAAAATCCTCCAACCATATATTTTGGAGTTCAATTATTAGCAGGGAAGGAAGTTTGGGAGATTATAAAGTTTGGGAGAAATTTAGGAGTTTTTCCAGGAATGTAAATTTGGGGGTTTTTTTTTCTGTGTTTTGAATCACCATTCTGGTTTTGTGAGGGAACTTAGGAGAATCTTTGAGGAGGAGGAAAGATTTTTTTCTAAAGTAAAATCTATCTGGGAAAGCCACCATTTCTCAAAGCTTGGAAGGTTGTTGTGGTGTGCACAAGGTTTGGAAGGAATTCTCTGTGGGACTCTAGGTAGAATTTGGAGCTGGGATAATTCACCTCCTTTCATGTATGATTTTATTGAGTGTGTGTGTTGGGAGATCTATAATTTTTTAATAAGTTTTTTATGTTAATATGGTTTTAGGAAATATATAGAGTGTAATTGGTTATTAAAGATTAATGCATTCGGGAAGGTATGATGTATGTATTTGTTAAATAAATTTACATCAAATATTTTTCCTGGGAGTTTATGAATATTTATATTACTATATTTTGGAGTATTTTTCTATTTACATATATTTTAGGAAAGTTTAGGAAAGTTTTGGGAAGGTTAGGATGGATTAGGGAAGAAGTGCAGTCAATTTTCCCTCTTGTGGTATTTGCAGATTTTTGTTTTCAAATTTTAGTTTTGACCATATGATTAAATTTTAAATTTTATGGTGTATTGAAGAAGTGTTCTGGATGTGGTACTAAGGTACCTGAATTAGTTATACCTCAAGGAACCTTCCCCAAGCACTCTCCACACCTTAAAATTTCATTTTTGGGCAATTCTAAGTGTTTTTCAAGACAGTTTGGTATGAGCCTGTATTGCTACTCATACGATCTTGTACTACCACTCATATGGGATTGTGGGAATTATTGTATGAACCTATATTTCCACTCATATGCCCTTATTGGAATTCTTGTATGGCCCTATGGGAATTCTCGTATGGGGTTTACGGGGGGTCCTAGGGGTTCAATTTGGCCACTTTTAGGCTTAAGATTGGGCATGTGACTCCTGCAACTTGTCCCCGTGTCTGGTCTACAACTTTTCCCACCTCGGTTTGTCAAATATTTTCTTAAGGTATGTAATAATGTTGTGATTAAGGATTTTTGGTACTTGGAATTCATTCTTTATGTTCATTTGTACATCTAATGAGGCTAGGACTCATCCTGAGGGCCTGAGAGCACAAGAGGGTTCCTTAGACCTACAAGTTAAACCATTTCAAATGCATTATTATTTCTTTGGCTTGTGTGTGGGTAGGAGAATAGGTACCCTAGGTGAGTAGCTCACCGTAGGTTTTGGAACCCAAAGTGGTTGCCAAATGATCCTATGGGTGAGTTGTAAACAAGTGATAACCTTAATAATAAACTTGGGAAAGTGGGGCTTCAAAAGATAATGAAAGACATATAATTTAAGTCCACATAGACCTGTTGGAGTACCAAGACCATAGATAACTACCAGGGTGGATCCTTATTCATAAAGGGGTGACCGGGGTTACATGGTTGCCAGGGAAGATCCCAATGTACAGGCTATGTGATGACACTCACCTAGATGGTATTCTAGAAACCTAACCTTTGTGTAAAGTAAGATGATAATTTGTTATGTCTTTTCCTTTTCTTTCAAGTGATTGTTTTCAAAAGCCTTAGGTTTCTTTAGGCCTTGTGAGTATCTTGATTCTATCTCCTACCACGGTTGGTGGAACTTCTCTAGTTTCACATGGATGGGTGGAAAATATCTTTCAAGGTAGTGTTCATAGTTTATGGCTTGGATGTGTCTAGATTTATGCAATGATAAAAACTTCTCATTTTGTACAATGTACTATTTGTATTTTAATGCAAGATGCAAAAACTATCCTTGTAAGCCTTCGGTCCATTTGATGTAATTTTAAATGTAATTGTATTTATCATTAGAAATTGAAAGAATAAAGTGATGTAATCAGGGAGGGATAACTTTAGGGGTTTTCAAGGGATGTTTATGTAAGAATCAAAATTTGTATTAAAAAAATGTATTCTTGTACTCTTTCTTTTATCTCTCCTATGTTGAAATAAAAAGTAAGATCTCAAATGTGAAGGTTTAATTATAATCTGAAAAGGCTAGTTATTCAATGTGTAGGTGAGAAGGGTTGAAAATGAAAGGGGAAGTAAAATATATAATTATATAGCTATGAATGAAATATTATGTTCTTACATTTTCCTTAAATTCTAAAATGCAAAGTGAAAGAAAAAGGAAAGGAAATTAAATTAGTTAAGTAATTAAATGCAATGGCTTCTATTTTCATGAATGAATTCAATAAGGGAACCTTTAAGGAATGTTCTTTTGTAGATGTAAACAATGAAATGTAAGAATTCTTTAAAAAAAAATTGTTAGTTGTAATTTGATACCTAAAGACCCGATTCCTTATGGGTTCCCTGGTGGGGACATTACAGTCTTAATAGGTATTAATAGGTCTTAATTGGTGTTATTTGGTCTTAATTGGGCTTAATAGGTCCTATTAGCCTCATTAGGTCTTAAGTGGTCCTATTAGATCTTAAGTCATCCTATTAGGTCTTAAGGGTCCTATTACATCTTATTAGATATTATTAGGTCATATTACATCTTAATTGGTCTTAATTTGTCCTAATTGATCTTAATACATCTTATTAGTCCTATTACGTCTTATTAACTTCCTATTAGGTCTTACTAGGTCATATAGGTCCTATTAGGTCTTATTAGGTCTTATGGGTCCTATTAGGTCATATTGGTCCTAATAGGTCTTATTAATCACATGTTAGGTCTTAATTGGTCCTAAGGGGTCCTTTTAGGTCTTAAGTGGTCCTATTGGGTCTGAAGAGTCCTATTAAGTCTTCTTAGGTCTAAATTTGTCCTAATATGTACTATTAGGTCTTAATTAGTCAAGTAATAGGTCCTAATTATTCTTAGACACATGTTATGTCTTAATTGGTATTAATATGTCCTATTAGTCCTATTCACTCTTAAGGGGCCCTATTAGGTCCTATTAGGTCTTAATTGGTCTTAATAGGTCCTAATAGGTCTTACTTGATGTTAATTAATCTAAATACATCCTATTACTCCTATTAAGTCTTAAGGGGTCAGGAAGCTTTAATTAAAATTAATTTTGAAACTGACAATGAACTCAATATGTATTAAAATTATAGTCATTATAGAGCTTCATCGAAGAATCATTTGGTATTTTTTGTTTTAGAATAACATCTTGTTTGGTCTTTGTTTGTGGCCTTGAAAGTCCTTTTTTTAATTTTTTTCTCTTGATAAAAATTTCAAGTCTGAGGTCTTTGTACGAAGACCCCTTTCGCACAAAGACCCCTTGGGAAAAGTCTTATGGGAACAAGCCCCACCCAAATTTTACCCGACCTAGTACGCGCGAAGTAGGTCGGTTAATTATGGTTTTTTAAAAAAAATTTCACACAATTGTAGTCAACTTAATTCACATTTTTTTTTACTATTGCTTTGATTTTTTGAAAAGCAATTTTTTTGGAGGAAATTTTCTATTGGTGTTTTTATCAAAGATGATTTTTTGGAGAGTAGAATTATAAGTAAGTTTATTTTTTCTAAGACAATTTTTTGTAGAGGAGAATTACTATTGCCAAAATTTTAGAAGACATTTATTTGGAGAGAAGAAATGGGGAACACAAAGGGAAGACAAAGTAAATATGGAAGAAAAAGGTCACCTAGTACCAAACAAATAAATCATGAAGTATATTGACATATTATTATAAAACTAAAGATGATATGGACCTAGATCTCTAATTTTACGTGCCCAAATTTTATGGACCTATGCTCTATTTTTTTCTAATTTGATTCATTTTTGTACATGTAGATCACAATCAACATGGTCATGGTGAAGGAGAAGCTCAAGTAGGAGGGTCAAGCCAAGTTGAAGAAATGTACATTGAAGAAGGATCATGATCACATGCTCCTACTAGTATGAACTTGTAGATCTAGCTGAAACTATAAAGAGAAATATTAATCATAGAAACTTAGATCATTTACTTAAAACAGATGTGGAGAAATGGAGATCATTTTCTAATGTTCTGTTGGTTTTTTTTTTTCTTGTAACCCCATTTCCTAGGTGGGAAATTGAGGACCAAATTGTGGGACTGAGAACTTAAAACATGAAATCGACACCATCAGTAGAAAAGGGACAAGAAAAGTCCAACAACACAAGGTGAAAAGACCTTCTTCACTTTGAGCTCCACATGACTCAAGCAGGTATACCTTATCTATACACACATGACTTCTTTTGACAAACAATAAGCCTATAGATATATGACCGTGGAATAGATTTCAGACTCATTTGGGTAACAAGTACCTCAGTGAATGTTGACCATATCTTGTGCAATATCCCTCTTGCATAGAGTAAGCCCGAAAACTAAAAACTTCTCCTAACTCCTCCTATCAAACATGAAAGGTAAAATGATTTCATTTAATTTTTTGAGTGGAATGAATCTCTGAAATACCCCAAATCTATCATAGACCAGTGCCTTATCTGATGGGCAACATAGTCAAATAAACATTGCAATAGAGACCTATGAAACAAGAAGACAAAAGATTCTAATATGTTGATGCCTTACACCAATAATACACCATTGATCAGATTCTACTTAGCAATCCACCTGTGTACTCAGATATGCAATCACCTATTCAAAGGACTTTAACCCTCCCCTTAGAAGAGACCTATAAATAAGCAATACATTAATCAACATCCACTCAAAGACAAGATTGAGATATCCTTAATACCTCAACTCATACACATCTAAAAACTAGTCCTAAACTCAATTATTTCTGTGAAAACAACTCTATTGCAGAAATTTGCAAACATACAATAGAAAGACTAAAACACCCTTGATGCTCTAATCAATGAGATCAAGAACCAAGTGGAGACAATCTGATAGTAGTATAAATATGATGGAATCTTATAAAAAAGATAGACTTGTTACAATTTACATTCTTATCTAAAAACCAGAAAGGATACAAGAACACCCTATATGAAGAGAAGAGGATAATATTTACAAAAGGAACCACTCATGGAATCAACCCTAAAAATTATAGAGAAATTGGAACCCCTAGTAAATGATCTTGGAAATCCTTATAAAGGATTACAAAAAGCTTGGGATCATTTAGGTCAAAATTAGGTCTACAACCACCATAACAATTGGGCTCAACAAGAAATTAAAGCAAACAAGAAAGCTTGGAAACCTAGGAAGATCAGATCAAATCTAATTGTACAACTATTTAAGCATAATCATTCAAAGCTAACTACAAATACAAATTAATGATTTCTTATTGTGGGAAACAAAATGAAATGTTAGAACTTAGCCTCCCTATTAAAATATTAGTCCTGTATAAACCAACATGGCACCCTTAGGAAAGAAAATCAGATTAGATGAACACCTAATATCTTGTTCATCATTTTTTACCTGCAACTATCCTAGAACAAAATCAAATCTGATTCATTTTTTTCATGTCTAGCTCACTATAGTCAAACTGTGGAAAGAAACCCCTAATTAGTTTAAAATTCTAACTTCAACGGTTAACTGATTAAGTTTAAAATATAGTCATTGATTGTATCCTTTCCCAGAACATTGGATGATCCTTATTAATCAACAAAAGTCAATTAAGCATTAAAAAATATCTTGCCACATCATCTTTTCCTTCAGTGACCAATCAGAAATGAGCACGTCAGCACACCTAGCAACCGGAGCCACTTTGATCTCGATAAGAACCTTAACTCTAATTCATTTAGATATCACATGACTAAAGGATTTATCATAGTCACTAAAATTTTATCCTAACCCAAGCTTAGTCTGGAGATCATGCGAACAAATCATTTGCATGATCGCATAATCTTTTCTTGACATGTGGTTTCATCCAACGAACTAGTGACCATCATCCGATCTATCTATATCAATGGCCCACACTAAGTCTCAATGTCTATTATCTTAACTCAACCTTTCATTATGAGATCTCATGATTGAAGGAACTCATGATCCCTGGACCCTGGCACTAACCCTAGTTCTGTCTTGAGATCATGCGACCAAAGCAATCTTGTGATCGCTGAATCTTTTCTTAACCCCTGGTCACATTAAGAGAATACATGCTAGCCATTGATCCTGTCTCCATCTACAGTCCTCATTCATCAACCAAAGCTTGGTCTTAACTCAACCTGGATCTAGAGATTATGAGACTACTAGTTTCTTGTGATCTCTAAATCGATCACTTAACCCTAGTTTGGTTTGGAGACTTAGTGACTAAAGGATTCATGTAATCTCTTGAATTTAACTTAACTCATGGTTTGATCGAGAGATCATACAACCACTGTCTGATCAAATCCACATCCATGGCCCATGCTGAAACTCTAAGAATTTAACTTAACTCAACTTTTATTTGGCGATTCAGTGACTGAAGGCTTCTTGTGATCACTCAATGTTTAACTCAACCCATGTCTAGTTGAGAGATCATGCGACTAAAGGCATTCACTAGATCACCAAATATTTTCTTAACCCTAAGTTTTATTAAGCGAACACATGCCAGTTGTTGATCTTTCCATCATCATATAGTCCATGTTGATCCACCAAATATTTCTTAACTTAACATTTTCATCATGAGATCTAGAGATAATTGTGTCGCTGGATCGCTAAAAGTTTAGCACTTAACTACCAAGATCAAGAGAACATGCGAACACTTAGTTGCCAAGTTGGTGAATACAAGACTCAAATGCCAGAACCAGACCTAATGTTAACTTTGACATAACCTGAGCCTCTTTGGAGATCACACGACTAAATAAAACTCAGAGTCACTAGATATTTTCTTTAACTATGGTCCCATTCCTAGAACTAGCGCCAGTTGTTGATCTACATTACCATCAACGGTCCTCACATAATTGTTGAACATTAAGTGCCTTAGTCATTTCATTTGGAGATTCAAGGATTGAAGGAAACTTAACAGCTTGCCAGATTGCTAAATGTTTGGCCACCAACCACCAAGATCAGGAGATAACGCGACCACTACAGTTGCAGAGTCATTGAATATAAACTTAACTGCCTAGGTTTAGAAAATAAAACATGTGTAGAATGGGGACTTTAAGTGGCCTGAAAAGGTAATGAAGAAATAAAATTGGCTAGGTTTTTTTCTGGACTTAGACAAATTTTAGAAACCTTTATTCATAGAAAAGACCTATTTCTTAAACATTGAAGCAACCATATCTCACTAGTTTTTGCAATAAAATGTGTGTGATCTTGACTGGAGCTTTCACACACCTTAAACTATCCCTGGCTAAGATCGTAAGCCACAAAACATCATAAATTTTCTTCACTGATAAAAAATGTGTTGTAGCAAGACATGGGAACTTTCTTAGGGTTTTGCAACAATAGACCATTTTCAACAAAATTTTGCAATGGTAGGAAAATGGGCTAATAGTGGCTCTATCTAGGGATGATGGGTAAATTTTTCCCATGCAAGGACTTAGAATCACTAGAGGAAGTAGAACACCTACTAGACAAAAACTAATAGGGAACCTTCTCAAGAACTGGCAAACGGACCAAGGAAACAGGAAAGGAAACACACAATAGAAAAGGAAAATATGTACAAGAATTTACAAGGTCAAAAAATTACTTGGTGGCCCCTAGCTTCCAAAGGAAAATAAAAAACCTCCTGAGTCAAAGGTTTGATTTTCATCCACATATGTGAACATCTTTGGGCTAAAAAATAAAACTATAGTTGTATCTGCCCACATTTTTCCAATCATATCCATTATCATACTCATACTCCAAGAAGTATGGGATAATATTTACTTCCTTTTGATGAATGGAAATATAAAACTAATCTAGTAATGCATCAAAAAATAGACCATAGTGATTTCCATGCATTACTACAAAATTGCCTGGTTGAGAAAGACTTGGATCCTTAGATTTACCTTCATGCACTGCTTCAACCACTGAGCAACTTGGTTCCTCCATGATATCTTCATGCACTAGATCATGAACCAAGTGAAGGTCTATTTCATAAACACTATGACATAGGGACAATTGATCTGCATCATCATTTTCATCAAAAGATTTTCTATCCCAATCATTTAAGGGAAAGTCCTCAATACTATCACATTCACTGTCATATTTAGAAAAAGAAGGAAAAGGATATGAACAAGAAACTTTCTCATCACTAGAACCTTCATGACATAAAAACACATTGTCATGGCCTTCATCCTCTTATTTTGTAGAGTCACTACATGAGGGGAACTCTAACAAACATGGATCATATTCATCAGTTTGAACACCTGCCTCATTATTAGTATCAAAGGATATATCAATGGGGAGTTGCAAAGTATAGTCCATATCAGGTGCATACCTTTGGAATTCATCATCCAAGAGTGCTCAATGGACTTTAGACTTTATTATCATCTTCATTAGCCTCACCCCTTATGCTACAAACATCATATTTGTCTAGAATAGGGAATGACATCTCTGGCCTCAAATCATCTTGTGCAAATCAATCACTACAGGAATCATCATGTGCATCATATTCATTTTCTTTCCTTTCACACAAAACATTCTCAAAGGGGGAAAAGAAGGCTGCCTTCTCCTTCTCATGATGATAAGAAGAAAAATCTGTAGACATATTGGAAATATTATCAACCTCAGATTCATCTTCAACATCCTCATATACATTAACCTTAAATTCAACATCATAATCAATAATTTCTACATGATGAGAATCAACATTAGAATAGTTGGCCTCTTCATGATCAACATAAAGAACTACCAAGTCTTGCAATCTCTTGTCCTCATGTAACTGCCAAATCTTAGCATCTTTCTCTGCAAGTTTCTTCTTGAGAGTATCAATTTTGATGAGAAGATTTTCATAATCATAATCATGGGTGGTGGGATCAATAGATACACTAATGTCTTGTATCTGATCTTTATCTTTTATTTCACACAAATCTAGACAAGCACTTTCATCAAAATGTTCAATAAATATTGCTCTTATTACATCCCAAGAAGGGATTGAACATGAAGGAAGGGATAAGAACCAATCCCTTGCATTTTTTAGTAAATGTCTACACAAAAATCCTCATGATCAATCACAAACTCACACATTAAGTCAACAAGTTCATCTAAATGTTCTCTTCCTAGACATGATCCATTACAACTGAAAACTAGTAGATATTCCCTAATCTTAGTAGGAAAATCATTAGGGGCACCTTCAATGCCATTAAAAAAAAGGGCATGTATTCCTCCATAAGGAACTACCCACTATCACTCATCCCTTTACATTAGTGTTGAACATTTGATAGGGAGACATTCTTCATAACTATTTTTCATAAAAGAAAGGCACCTGAAAAATAAAAATGCCAGGAGGTACTATAGTTGCAACTTAACTTGTTGACTAGGAAGCAGGGAAGATCTAGAGCCTTCCTTGTAGCTCCATCATTTTTTTTCCTTGTAGAGTTTCCACCTCCTTGAAGAGGAAAATATTGTACTTATTTTGTATCTCCTTCCAGCCAACCAAAAATTCAGCAAGATTTTATACACTATTTATTAGAGACTAGACTAATCAAACAGAGAACTCAAAGTCACCACCCACACTTGGTGAGAAGATTTAAAAGCTTTGAATATGACTCTATACAATGGTCCAAGACTCTGGGATGATTTAGAAGAGCGAGAAAACAAACATCTTAAACTTTATGTCCTTTATTCTTTCCCCAGTAGAGTCACCATCTTGTTGGTGTTTTTTTTTGCAGCCCCCTTTCCTAGGTGGGAAATTAAGGACCAAATTATGGGACTAAGAACTTGGAACACAAACTCGGCACCATCAGTAGAAGAGGGACAAGAAAAGTCCAACAACACAAGGTGCAAATACCTTCTTCACTTTGAGCTCCACATCACTCAAGCGGGTATACCTTATCTGCACACACATGAATTTTTTTGACAAACAACAAGCCTGCAGATATATGACTATGGAATAACTTTTAGACTCATTTGCGTAACAAGTACCTTAGTTAATGTTCACCATATCTTGTGCAATATCCCTATTGCATAGAGTCAGCCTAAAAACTAGAAACTTTTCCTAAGTCCTCCTATCAAACATGAAAGGGAAAATGATTTCATTTCAGCTTTTTGGTGGAATGGATATCTAAAATAGCCCAAATTTGTCATACACTAGTGCCTTATCCAATGGGAAACAAAGTCAAATAAACATTGCAACTGAGAGATATTAAATAAGAAGACAAAAAATTCTAATATGTTGATGCCTTACACAAATCATACACCATTGATCAAATTCTACTTAGCAATTGACCTGTGTACTCAAATATGCAATCACCTATTCAAAGGACTTTAACCCTCCCCTTAGTAGAGACTTAGAAATAAGCAATGCATTAATCAACATCCACTAAAAGACAAGATTGATATATCCTTGATACCTCAACTCATACACATCTAAAAACTAGTCCTAAACTTAGTTATTTCTGTGAAAATACCTCTATTGCAGACATTTGTAGACATACAATAGAAAGACTAGAACACCCTTGATGCTCTAATCAATGAGATCAAGAACCAAATGGAGACAATCTGATAGTAGTATGAATATACATAATCTTATACATAAGACATACTTGTTACAATTTACATTCTTATCTGAAAACCATAAAGGATACAAGAACACCCTATATGAAGAGAAGAGGGCAATATTTATAGAAGGAACCACTCATGCAACCAACCCTAAAAATTATAGAGAAATCAAAACCCCTACTAAATGATCTTGGAAATCCTTATAAAGGATTGTAACAAGCTTGGGATCATTTAGGTCAAAATTAGGTCTACAACCACCACAAAAAACTGAGCTCAACAAGATATGAAAGAAAACAAGAAATCTAGGAAACTTGGGAGGATCGAATCAAATCTAATTGTACAATTATTTAGGCTTCATCATTCAAGGATAACTAAAAATAGAAATTACTGATTTCTTGTTGCAGGAAACAAAATTAAATTCCATAACCAACTTGGAAAATTTGCATGAATTAGGGCATGGAAACAACTGACAACATCAAAACCTAGCCACCCTATTAAAATATCAGTTCTATATTAAACCGACATGGCACCCTCAGGAAAGAAAATTAGATTAGATGACTACCTAATATCTTGTTCATCATTTTTTACCTGCAACCATCTTGGAACAAAATCAAATCTGATTTGACTTTTTTGTTTCTATCTCACTGTACTCAAACCATGGAAAGAATTCCTTAATCAGTTTAAAATTTTGGCTTCAATAGTTAACTGATTAAGTTTAAAAGATAGCCATTGATCATATCCTTTCTTGGCACATCAAATGATCCTTATTAATTGGAAATAATCAATTAAGTCTTGAAAAATATCTGGCCACATCATCTTTTCCTTCGACGACCAATCCAAAATGAGCATGTCAGCACACCTGGCAACTGGACCCACTTTGACCTTAGCAACAACCTTAACTCTAAGTCATTTAGAGATCACGTGACTGAAGGCTTTCTCATAGTCACTAAAATTTTATCTTAACCTGAGCTCAGTCTAGAGATCACACAAATAAAGCATTCACGTGATCACATAATCTTTTCTTGACCAATGGTTTCATCCAGCAAACTAAAGACTAGTGTGTGATCTATCTGTATCAACATCCCATAGTCTGTCTCAAAGTCTCTTATCTTAACTCAACCTTTCATTATGAGATCTCATGACCAAAGGAACTTGTGATTGCTAGATCCTTGCACTAACCCTAGTTTCGTCTTGAGATCACGCAACCAAAGCATTCTCCTGATCATTGAATCTTTTCTTAACCCTTGGTCACATTAAGAGAATACGTGCCAGTCGTTGATCCTGTCTCCATCTACGGTCCTCGTTCATCATCCAAAGCTTGGTCTTAACTCAACCTAGATCTAGATATTAAGCGACTACGGGTTTCTCATGATCTCTAAATCTATCACTTAACCCCAGTTTGGTCAAGAGACCAAGAGACCAAAGCATTCGCATAATCTCTTGAATTTCACTTAACTCATGGCTTGATCAGGAGATCAAGTGACCACCGTCCGATCAAATCCACATCCACGGCCCACACTGAAACTCTAAGCCTTTAACTTAACTCAAGTTTTATCTAGTGATTCAATGATTGAAGGCTTCTCATTTGCTTGATTTTTAACTCAACCCATGTTTGGTTCAAAGATCATGTGACAGAAGGCATTCACTAGATCGCCAAATATTTTCTTAACCCTAAATTTTATTACGAGAACATATGCTAGTCGTTGATCTTTCCATCATCCTATGGTCCTCATTGATCCACCAAATATTTCTTGACTTAACATTTTCATCATGAGATCTGGAGATAACTGTGCTCGTGGATCACTGAAATTTTAGCACTTAACTACTAGGATCAAGAGAACATGTGAAGACTCAATCACCAAGTAGCTGAATACAAGACTTAACTGCCAGAATCAAACCTGATGTTAACTTTGACTTAACCTGGGCCCATCTGGAGACCACGTGTATAAAGAAAACTCAGAGTCGCTCGATAATTTCTTTAATTATGGTCCCATTTTGAGAACTAGTACCAACCATCGATCTACATTACCATCAATGGTCCTCGTGTAATCGCTGAATGTTAAGTGCCTTAGCCATTTCATTTGGAGATTTGGCAACTGAAAGAAACTTAACTACTCACTAGATCATTGAATTTTTGGCCACTAACCACCAAGATCTAGAGATGACGTGACCACTAAATCGTGGAGTCATTGAATAGAAACTTAACTGCCCAAGCTCAGAAAATAAAACATGTGTAGAATAGGGACTTTAAGTGGCCCAAAATGGTAATGAAGAAATAGAATTGGCTAGGGTTTTTTCTGGACTTAGATAAATTTTGGAAACCCTTATTCATGGAAAAGACCTATTTCTCAGACCTTGCAGTAGCCATATCTCACTAGTTTTTGCCCCAAAATGCATGCGATCTTGGCTAGAGCTTGCACACACCTTAAACTATCCCCAGCTAAGCTCACAAGCCACAAAACATCATAAATTTTCTTCGCGGATAAAAAATTTGTTGTAGCAGGACATGGCAACTTTCTTAGGGTTTTGCAAGAATACCATTTTCAACAAAATTTTGCAATGACAAGAAAATGGGCTAACATGTTCAACCTTTAAGTATTTCTAAGAAGAGGTGAATGAATAAGATAGAAAGATAAATATTTGCTAAATTGAATAATTTTGAAACAATTGAACAAGCCCAATTTCTTTCAGTTGTACTTGTGAATAAAAAGTTGGAAGTGATATTAAAATTATTGGGTATAAACATAACATCAAAGAAGAGAAAAGTTATTGACATGCAAACTGATATGATTAAAAATCTTAGGAAACGTTTGAGCCAAGTAGGGAAGTGATCTCAAACTGAATATAAGACCATTACAAGAAGAGTTATGTTGACATCCAATGTAGGTAGCACTATTCCCCGAAATAGACAAATATCTTTAGTTTCATCACAGATTGGTTTTAGTAGGAAAACAAAATCATGATATGTTAAGAGGAGAATGCTTTTGGATGATAGCACCTTGGAAGTAAATTGGGCATGCAATCATGTGTAGATATCCTCATTTTGATATGATTGATGAGGGAATCAAGAATTTGGTCACATTATTTTGGAATGATAATACTCGTCTCGCATCAAACAATAGAGATGTTATCAGACGTAGAATTGTAGCTAATCAATATGAACATCACACAAAACATTGGTTGGAAACAATGCAACATGAAATGTATGTGTCATTTTGTAGTTCAAATCCTAATATAAAGATTGGGAAAAGATTGTTTGAAAGATTGAAGCCATGTTATGTCTGGACAAACATAGTGTTTGAAACTTGTTGTTTTCGTTATCATATTGAATTTGATCTCCACTATCAATTTTTTCAAAATTTTGTAGAAGACACTTATGATTTTGAATATGCTCCTCCTAATAGATGAAGTGAGTTCATCTCATCCATTTTATGTGACAAAATAGATGATGTAGTTGGTCAAATAAATTGCATAAAAGGAATATGTGAAATATATGTTGATTTGGCTCTTTTTCCTTTGAAAAATAAAAACATTGATGTAGCAAAGATGGTAAATTGAAAGAGTTACAAATATGTATAGAATGAAATTAATTTTGAGAAATAATCCAAAAGGTTAGAATATGTTGAAGAGGAATTGACTATTGGAACATTTATGGAGAAATTTAAAAAATTGATTGAACCCTACATTCATCATTTTTTTTTTGCAAAGTGGAAAGCACAATAATTCCAAACACTAAGAGACAATTTCCCACATAGAACTATTCTACTAGTTGTTGATTTCACAGAAAACTATTCCTTTGTTCATAAAAATGTTGCTCAATTAGAATACTATTTTTTTGAGTAGATCACTATTATGTACATGTATGTTATCGACATGCCTAGTAAAATTTGGATGATGTTCAGAGCACATTTGAAGTACAGGTCATCAAGAAGGAATATCATTTTTATATAAGTGATGATAAAGAGAATGACAGTCATTATATAGAACACTACTTCAAGATGTGTTTTGTAAATTTGAAAGAAAGACGTATAAAAATTGATAAAAATAATGTTTGCTCAGATGGATGTGCTGCACAATTCAAATCATTTAGACCATTTTATGCACTATGTAGATATCATAATAATGAAAACATACCACATGTCCAGAGTTTCTTTGAGAGTGGACATGGAAAAGGTGAACATGATGGTGTTGGAGCTTGCATCAAATGTTCTCTACAAAAGTGTCAAATGAATTATAAGGGAGTTCATATAAAAAATGCACATGATGTTGTTGAATGGTGCAGGACACATTTTACATCAAATGAGAATGACACATCATCACGAATGACTCAAGCAGTACTACATAGAGAATTTTCAGACATAAAAAGTATGCACATGTTTTTGAATTATGCATGTGTGATACATATATTTGTTCTTGTTTAAATTTTACATTCTTTATTTAAATTTGTAAAATAAAATTCATATTATATATGCATGTGTTCAGGTGTGGATATAAAAATTATGCATGGTCCCAAGAGGATAGAAAAGACATGATCTTTGCATTTAGTTATGAGTAAAAATTATCACAATTGGACGTTGAACACTAGGGACTACTCATGCTTTTGTTGTCACTGCATTGTTGAAAACTATGAGGAATGCATCAATCAGGAACGTGGATATGTAGGTGCCTAGAATATGGTGCCACTAGTTTTTACTGATACATTTGATAGAGATGAAGATGAAAACTTTGATGACGTTCCTTTGATTTCTACTGATTAGGATCATATTTTAGGATTGGTCAAAATTGGTAAGTATAATAACTTGAGTTTCACATTATATGGAGGAGCTCACATGTATATAAATTTGTTGTGTAAGAGATGTCTTTGCAGTGATTGTTGACCCTAGAAATGTAGGAGTTAGTTACTTTTTATTGTGTTGTACTACAAAGAGGATGAAGTTAATTGATCCTGAAGAAAGAAATGGAATTTTTTTCCCCATAGGTTTGCATTATTTACATGTCAATATATTGTTCATTTTTTAAATATAAAAGTTCAAAGTTTTAACAATTTTTTAATTTAAATTATTTTATTTAAATGTAAATTGTTAAAATTTGTGACCTGCAGGTTCATTTATTTTAGAGGGAACATATTTAAAGAAAACAAAAGTAATTCAATATGGTATTCACTTTTTTGATTACCAACCAGACAATAAGGTGTTTCAATTTAGCCACCTAGTAGTTTCCAGCTCCCTTTGTCTCCATCCAGTTAAATATCAACGTGGATATCATAAGTGGAGACTAGATAGTGAGGATCATGAGAGAATATTACATGTTCTCCATGAGAGGTTTGAACCACTTGAGTTGGTCTAAAATATAAATTACATACATATTTCATGTGTTAGGACCTACTTGACATCTCTAGACTAAATTGACTATACTTTGTTGATATATTCAAACATATGATGGATTATATTTTATTTATTTATTAGTAAGAATTTGATTATATACTTTCACATGGTTCAATGCTTTTATATATGTTTTGATGGTTCACTAGTTTTAATATATAGTTATGTATGCTTTTAATAATTCTTTTATACATATGGTTCTATATGTATGTTCTTATGTATACTTTGATAGTTCAATGATTTTTATATGTAGTTATATAAATGTTTTTATGTTTGTTAAAGTGAATGTGTTAAATGGATGATATTAAGATTAGAAATTACTTATGGTTCATTAATTACATATTATCTTGTTATTTTTTATGATGGTTCAATTAGATTACTTAATAGTTAAAGATCCCCTTATGACCGCCACTTAAGACCTCTCCTTCAGATATTAGTTAGGTTACTAATGACATTAGTTAGATTACTTATATTACTTATGGTCTATTTGTTACATATTAGTGTTATTTTTTATGATATTAAAATTAGATTAGCTTATTAGCTAAAGATCCCCTTAAGACCTCCTCTTAAAACATTACTTAGGTTACTAATGACATTAGTTAGATTACTCATGGCATGTTATTTCTAGCTTACTTATATTACTTATGGTCCATTAGTTACATGTATTAGTGTTATTTTTTATGATATTAAAATTAGATTAACTTATTCTAGTTAAATATCCCCTTAAGACCTCCTCTTAAGTAGTTAGATAAATTCTTTTATGTTTGTTAACGTGAACATGTTAAATGGACAATATTAAGTTTAGAAATTACTTGTGGTTCACTAATTACATATTATCTTGTTATTTTTTATAATGGTTCAATTAGATTACTTAATAGTTAAAGATCCCCTTAAGACTTCACCTTAAGACATTAGTTAGGTTACTAATGATAGTAGTTAGATTAATTATGACATGTTAGTTTTGGATTACTTATATTACTTATGGTTCATTAGCTACATATTAGTGTTATTTTTTATATTAAAATTAGATTAACTTATTAGTTAAAGATCCCCTTAAGACATTAGTTAGGTTACTAATGAAATTAGTTAGATTACTCATGACATGTTAGTTGTAGATTACTTATATTATATGTATTAGTGTTATTTTTTATGATATTAAAATTAGATTAACTTATTCTAGTTAAAGATCCCCTTAATACCTCCCCTCAAGACATTAGTTAGGTTACTAATGACATTAGTTAGATTACTTATGACATGTTAGTTCTAGATTACTTATCATCCATTAGTTACATGTATTAGTGTTTTTTTTATGATATTAAAATTAGATTAACTTATTATATTTAAGAATTCCCCTTAAGACCTGCCCTTAAGACATTAGTTAGGTTAATAATGACATTAGTTATAGGGTGGTCCCACAATAGTTTGTCCCACTTTTTTAGACATGCTGATTTTTGCTGAAATAACACATTTTTAATAAAATATGATGATTTAAGCCTTGATAGGTTCCATTTGAAGGAATTAATTACAAATGGTTATCTCAAAGCCTCTTAGATTAAAAACACATTGATATAAAATATATACTCCTCAATCATACCTACAATGGAGTCTCCTTCGCACCTATTAAAATGCTGACAAAATTTGACTTCGACTTTATGTTTTGGCAGATCAAATGAATCCAAATTTGAAAAACCTATCTATGTAGTATGATCCTATTTGGAACAAGCTTTCTAATGAAAATAATTTTAATACATATTGAGTTCATTATCACTTTTAAATATTACTTTAACTAAACATAGGTTGTTTGGTCATTCAACAACTTGTCTCTTCAAGACATCGGGAAAAAAAGTAAATTACAAAAAGAATTTATGAAAAATATGTAGGAAAAGAGTATTTGTGTTACCTTTCTATAAAAAAAATTTAAAAATGAATTTCGATCTATACACAGATGAAGTTAGAGCGATCCAAGTGACCTTATGTCTAAATTACAGTTACTGTCACTTTAAAACTTAATAAACTATGAAATATTGACCCAAAATGATTGAAACAAATTATATCCTTTAGATATTGAAGTTACAAATATAATCTCAAAAGAATTACATCGTTATCATATTTTTAAAAAAAAATTATGTTGATCCAAGTGACAGTAACTCCTTAAAAACACAGTTTTTCACACAAACCACTTTTCGAAGGAGAAGGAAAAAATAATTTAAATGAATTTTAAATTTTTTTAAAAAAATATATTTAGAAACTAGAAAGAAAGTTCTAAAAGACTCTAGTTTACATCATCTTCAAATTATTAATAGTTTTGCGACAACAGGTGTTCAAAAGTGAAGTTTTTTCTCAGAATGTTGATCTTTGTGTCAAAGTTGGCCAAAAAGTGGGACACACTATTGTGGGACCAGCCTATATCAATCAAATCAAATCAAATCATGTAACCATGTAACCATAATCAAATCAAATCATGTAACTATCTAATCATAATCAAATCAAATCATATAACCATCTAACCATAATCAAAGATCATATCATATAACTATCTAACTATCTAACCATAATCAAATCAAATCATGTAAGTTTTGTCTAACCATAATATATATGAATGTCAACCATAAACACATAATTCATCTATGTGAAATGTCCAGAATATATAAATGTCAAACTTATGTGAAATGTCCATAACATAAATCAAAGATGCACAAAAAATAACCTAAGGTGTCCAAGACTAATCAAGTCACATACAAATAGAGAAAATCTCTAACCAAGTGTCATGAGCATCCTCTACATGTGAAGCAACAACAAACCCCTGTAAATTTAGTACAACAACTTGTAAAATATATATGTATGTTCATATAATATAATTATATATAGTATTTCAAATATATTAATACATCAATTTAAACTCATATATTTAAAACCTACCTGAGCACTAGCCTCTGTTGAATCTCTCATGCATACACACTTTGACCCCATGCTAGAGATAGTATGCTGATGCAAATGTACTTACAAATATTATATATAAAATTCATATGTACATGCATTAGTATGTGAAACCATGTAATCAATTTGTTGATTAAAAATAGATTTATTCACTGGTCTCAAGAGAAAAAGGATCATTGGCATGCACCATCACATCATCTACAAAAAAACTAGCATGCACATCATCTCTGGTACCAATCCTCTCTAATGAGGAGTGTAATGAGATGTGTAGCTAAGAAGGGAGTGGTGTAGAGTCAAAGTCGGGATGAAGTAGAATATACATCTATGAAGCTATGTTAGTGTCAGTGGTAGTCTATCTCAATCCTTGTAACTGCTCCTCAAAACCATCGAGGACCTCCACTATGATGCAAACATCACCAATTCATATCCCTCCCTATGTAGTTACAGAGTGATCAGTGGATGCAGAGTACTATAAACTATGAGATCCATGATATTATGGTGTACTTTGGGGTGGTGGAACTAGATGGCCCTAAGAGAGTCTAATGATGTCTCTGACAAACTATATAGGGACCCTGTCTAACTAAGAAATATAGGTATATGCATGTAATAGGTCCTCCAATAAATACTCTGCCATCTCAAGGTAACTCTGATGTCTGGTAAGAGCTCGTATATCACATGGTATAGGGAGACTAACATCTCTATATGACTCATCAATAAGGGGTGCACTACTAGATGATGTCTTTGAAGATGCTCGGGGTCAACTCAGTCTAGTCATAATATATCGAGTGAGTGTATCAGATGTAATGTTGGAAGACACAACTAAAATGTGTCCAATCCTATCAATTTATTCCCTCTGGGAAGCAATGAAAACTCTGTTAGTAGTATCAGCCATAGATGGTGCCATTGCAAGTGCCCTCTACCCAGCCAAGTATCTTTGTCTCAGCACAATGCGATCAGGCCTACAATATTGATTGCGGTCTACAACTCTATCGTGCCCCTATCCAAAGTAGTTTGGAAGATCTATGTGTTCATGTTGACACCCAAACGGACCTTGGCGTAAACATGTTGTGCAAAGTAGAGTGGAATCTAGTTGTTATTTGGATAACGATCATGTGCAGCAAGGAATTGCATGTATATCATGCATGCAATATCTAGAACCACACACCGCATAACCTAATATGATCTAACCTTTCTCTACTCTTGATAGCAAGGGAAAACCTCTCCTTTGATAATATCCTTTGAGAGTTGTGCCTGGACCTCATCTAAGGATATATCACCAGAGATCTTAGATCTCAACTCTCAAAAAATAGAATCAACAATATGTGGGGTATATGCGTTCTGTCTACTTATGTGTGAAAAAAGATCCTTTAGACTCCACAAAATGGTGGTACAAATATCTCTATACACGTTGTCCTTAGTGGAAGCAATAGAATCACGTAAGTGCCCCATCTCCTAGGTAGAAAAATGAAATATCTCCCCCATATCAGGAACACCGAGTGCCTAATGTAGGACACCTTGTGCTGGGTAATGTTGGGGGGAAGCCTATTCTAGGGCATCATGATGTGGGGCACCATGTGCCAGGTCATCTTGGGGTGCGACACCCTATGTCGGGTCACCCTGTGCATGATTGTGTGTGTCCATATAAGGGTAACATACATTATTAAATGTTAAAATTTAATTACATTATATGTATGAATGTAAAATAAGATTAAAATCTAAAATTATACAAATACAATTTTAAATTAAACTATGTTAGAGAGAGAGACAATCTTAAGTGGGGAGACAGATAAAGTTAAAAAGTGTGGAGATATTTTTAAGGGGGTGGGGGAGTCTTAAGGGGTTTGGTGAGAGAGTTTTAATTAGTTTCAAGAAGTAGCATGAGAAAGAAATAGAGTTTTAATTGGAGAGAGAGAGAGAGAGAGAGAGAGAGAGAGAGAGAGAGAGAGAGAGAGAGAGAGAGAGAGAGAGAGAGTCCTAGTAGGCATGGGGAGAGACAGTTTTAAATTTTTCTAACATTTTCTAATTTTTTGAAAGGTTCCAAATTTTTCTAAATTTTCCTAAAGTTTCAATTTTTTGTAATTTTTTCTAAGATTTGAATTTTTTCTAAATTTTCTTAATGTTCTAAAATTTTTTAACAAAAATAAATGAAAAATAACATTTTAACTTTGCTAATTAAAAATAATTTAAAAACAAGCAATAAGATTACTAAAAAACTCATTTTTAAAAATATTTTCTAGTATTTAGTAACATTTACTAACATAAATTTTTAACTATTTGAAAATAAAAAAATGAACTAAAATAATTTATAAACATATAATTTACAATAAAAATAATTAAAAAAGGAAAAATGTGTGTACCTAGAATATACAACGGTCAAAGGAGGTCCAAAAGAAGGGAAGGAGGAAAAAGTAAACGAGGTCTTCAAGGGGTTGGCTCCAACTCTGGGGGTCTACAAGCTCTCGGTAAATAGTAATTGTGAAAATGACCCTTCCGCTGGAAATTTGTAGGGAATCCAACATAGGGGGTCTTCGCTCGAAAGGGGTCTTCGCCCCAAGACATCATCATCGCTTTGCACAAAGTACCCTATGTTAGGGTCTTCACATGAAGGGTTCGTACCTCTTTGTGCAAGGACCTTGACTTCACATGAAGAGCCAAATAAAATATTTTTGCACCCCACTGAAAATCCTTCGTCCCCAAAATTGGGACTCACTTTTGTGGGTTCACCCTCCTATTAGGTCTTAATTGGTGTTAAGGGGTCCTATTAGATCTTATTACTCATGTTAGGTCTTAAGAGATCCTATTAGGTCTTATTATACATGTTAGGTCTTAATTGGTCTTAATATGTCCTATTAGGTCATATTAGTCCTATTTGGTCTTAAGGGGTCCTATTAGGTCTTAATTAGTCCTATTAGGTGTTAAGAGTATTATTAGGTCCTATTAGCTCCCATTAGGCACTATTAGATCATATTACTTATGATAGGTCTTAAGGGGTCTTATTATGATGAAAGGTGCTCCCCTTAATACCACAAACACATAACAGAAATAGAGAAACAACAACAATAATATGCAAGAACAAAAAATTGGCTTCTTATTATCTCCACAAATGTGGAATTACAAACTTTCAGAATTATAATATGCAAAGCCACATGGGCATTCCCTTACAATATTCTGTAGGACAAAGCCTCGAATCAATTCTCAGATCTACTACCCAGAACTGCCCTAGACAACACTATGGGCCTTCTTTATATAGACAATTTCCACCGTCCGAGAAGGTTCCAAAAATTTAGCCCTAAGGGCTGACCCAAATTAGAATTATTTGCTGGCAGGATGATATGACTGAGATGAACCTCCACATGTAAAATTAGAATATTCCGAGATCGTAAGACTAGCTTACTAAAAATAGCAAGTTTCCATAAATAGCAACTCTGCACAAGATAGCCCTATTGAATACAAAAATAGAAATATTTTTGGGTGATGCAAGATTGCTCTTACAACCAGGATGCTCCTGCATCAGACACCCAGGGTAATTTGAGAAGTGACCCTGTCACGACTCAAGTGTGCAGAGGAAAACCAAGACGGTTAACCTCCTCCTTTGTTAGCCATGATGAATCTTCAATGGGTCATCCTTTCCATTTAACCAAATACTCTTCATATGTCCTGTTCCTTGTGCTTCTGCCAACATGACTATCCAGTATGTTTTCAATCTCCTTGAAATCTCAACTGGTTGCTGGAATACTCCACTATACTACTGCAACCTCATCTTCAACACCTCCTTCATGATACTCTGTCAAATTTGAAATGTTAAACACTGGTGAAATATTCAGCTCAGTAGGCAATTCTACCTCATATGCATTTCTTGAATCATGCTTCTTCAGTATCTTACATGGCCCAAACTTCTTCATTTTCAACTTGTTATATGTACCAACCGAAAATCTCTCCTTCCGCAAACGAACCATGACTTCATCTCCAACCTGAAATTCCTTATGCCTCCTTTTCTCATCTACCTTAGCCTTATACTGTGCATTCATCTTGGTAATATGCTTCCTCAACTCCTCATGGATGTTCTTCAAGTGTTCTGCAAAATCCTCAGCTTCAGCACTACTTATTTCTCTTTTATCTATCTTGCTCAACTCAGATGCATTTTTTGGACTACTTTCATATACAATTTGGAATGGTGATTTACCAGTGCTCTTGTTGACAGAATTATTGTATGCAAATTCTGCCTGTGGTAAAATTAAATCCCATCCTCTTGGCTTATCTCCAACCAAACATCTCAACAAATTTTCCAAACTTCTATTCACCACCTATGTCTGTCCATCAGTCTGTGGATGATGTGATGAACTGAACTTCAAATCTGTCTTCAACTTCTTCCACAATGTACGCCAGAAATATCCAACAAACTTAGTATCTCAATCTGACAGTATGGTCTTTGGCAAACCATGTAGTCTCACCACTTCTTTGAAAAACAATTCTGCTACATGAACATCATCATTAGTCTTCTTGCAGGGAATGAAATGTGTCATCCTGGAAAATCTGTTAACTACTACAAAAATTGAATCATGTCCCCGCTGTGTCTTTGGTAAACCAAGAACAAAGTCCATACTGATATCCTCCCAAGGCTTTTCTGGTATAGGTAATGGCTGATACAACCCTGTATCTGCTTCACTCCTTTCACCATCTGACATACTCTGCAACTCTGTACAAACTTCTTCACATCTTGCTGTAACTGTGGCCAATAATAATTTTTACTAACCAAAGCAAAGGTTTTATCACGACCAAAATGTCTAGCCAATCCTCCACTATGCTTCTCTTTGATGAGATTCTCTCTCATAGAACTTCTTGGAATGCACAACTGACTCCCTCTGAATAGCATATCATCCTAGATGATAAAATCTAACCACTTCGTCCTATCTAGAGTAACAGGTTCTTTACAAGCTTTCCAAGCTCCACCAAAATCAAGATCCTCTAGATACAAATTCTTGAGTTCCTTGAACCCAACCACCTTAATCTGCATCTCTGTCAGCAATAGTTGCCTTCTGCTAGGAGCATCTGCAACCCTGTTAGACTTTCCACTTCTGTGTTTTAAAATAAATGTATAACTCTGCAAAAACTCAACCCATTTCAAATGCCTCTGATTCAACTTTCCTTGACTATTCAAATATTGCAAAGCTTGATGATCAATATACAAAACAAACTCTTTAGAAAGCAGATAATTTCTCCATTTCTTTAATGCCTGAACTATAGCATAAAATTTCTGATCATAGACAAAATATTTTCTCTTGGCATCATTTAACTTCTCACTGAAATAAGCAACAGGTTTACCTTCTTGGCTCATAACAGCTCCTATTGCAGTACCACTAGCATCACAATCTACTTGAAACACCTTATTAAAATCTGGAAGTGCTAAAACAAGTTGTTCTGTAACTTTTTGTTTCAACAATTAAAAACTATTTTTTGCTCCATTAGTCCACTTAAACTCTTTTCTATCCCCTCTCATTATTTCAGTCAAGGGTCCACAAATACTGCTAAAATTTTTGATAAAATTTTTGTAAAAGCTAGCCAAACCATGAAAAGATCTTACCTCAATAGTACTCCTTGGAGTAGGCCATTCAAAGATAGCCTGTACCTTCTCTGGATCTATTTTTAGACCTTCTGCTGAAACTACAAATACCAAATACACTAACTCTTTTTTCACAAAACTGTACTTCTTCAAATTAATCAATAATTTCTAATCTCTCAACTTCTTAAACACCATATGAATATGCATCATATGTTCCTCCAATGTCTTGCTAAAGATCAAAATAACATCTAGGTAAACAATGATAAACTTACCCAAAAATTCTTTCAGAACCTCGTTCATGAGCCGCATGAAAGTGCTCGGTGCATTGGTTAGCCCAAAAGGCATGACTAACCACTCATACAGTCCTTCCTTTGTCTTGAAGGCAGTCTTCCATTCATCTCCTTCTCTGATCTGAATCTGATGATATCCACTTTTTAGATCTACCTTTGAGAAATACACAGCTCCACTCAAACAGTCCATAATATCATCCATTCATGGCAATGGAAACCTATACTTGATTGTGATCTTGTTTATTGCTTTGGAATCTGTACACATCCTCCATCCTCCATTCTTCTTTGGTGCTAATACTACTGGTACAGCACATGGACTCAGGCTCTCCTGAATCAATCCCTTTTGTAACAACTCATGTACTTGTCTGTTCAACTCTTCACTTTCTGCTAGTGTCATTCTGTGTGCTGCCTTGTTTGACAAACTGGCTCTTGGAATCAAATCTATTTGATGACTAATCTTCCTTACCAGTGGTAATCCATTAGGTACATTATCAGATACAATATCTTGAAACTCATTCAACAAATCTGCAACCTCTACAGGTACATCCTCTACTTCCTCTTTACCAGCTTTTGAAATTAAAGCAAAACACACATGCTCATGCCTCATACCATCTAGGAATTTTCTTCCATCAACAAAAGTTATTCATGCATTACCACATACCTTTTCTTCAATCTCCTTCAATGGCTTTAGCTTATGTCGCACTCCATCCTTTGTCAGGGAATAGGTATTCACACAACCATCGTGTACAGCACATCTATCAAACTGCCATGGTCTACCCAACAACATATGACATGCATCCATAGATATTATATCACATAGTACCTCATCTTGGTACCCGTCGATCTTGAACTTTACCAAGCACTGTTCACTGACCATGACCTTGTGGTCATCCTGCACCCAAGTAGTCCGATATGGATGTGGGTGTTTCTGTCTCTTGAGCTTCAACTTTGTCACCATCTCTTCTGACACCAAATTGTCAGTGCTTCCACTATCGATAATCACATCACAATATTTACCCTCACACTTGCATGTAGTGCGAAACAGGCTCCTCCTTTGTTCAGGTTCATTCTCACCACTCAGCAAAACTCTTCTATTAATTAGCGTTTCTCCTCTTTCAGCATCTTCAGAATTTGACGATCTAGCATCTTCATCTACATGTGCAACTCTGGCCTGACCTTCATTTCTCCTGTCTGTTCTGTCTTGGTGCTGAGGACATTCAAATGCCCTATGAACTTTTTCTCCACAGTGAAAACATGTTCCATGGAAGCCTCCTCTTCCAGATCCTTGTCCTCTTCCTCTTCCTCTCTGATCTCTATTACTCTGATCTTAGAAACGATTAGAATTATTTCCTCTCTGATTCTGACTGCTACTGGCCTCATCCTTCTTTTTCGGATCTTTATTTCGGCCACCATATAACCGTCTGCCAGATCTTCCACCATGACCTCTTCCATTTTGTCTGCTCTCAAACTTCTTGTTCAGCTTTTCCTCTACTTTTAGGGCAAACTGGTATGCCTCCTCAATACTATTCATTCAAACCAGATTCAACTTCTCCTGAATGCTTGGCCTTAACCCATTAAGGTATTGGGCAACTTTCTCCTTATCAGCTTCTGCATGGCCTGTTCTGATGAGGAATTGATAGAACTCCTCTGTATACTCCTGAACAGATCTTCCTGCTTGCTTCAAATTTTGCATTTTCTTTAGTAGGTCAAGCTCATAATCAACAGGAATGAACTGTCACTTCAATTTATCCACCATCCGATCCCATCTTGTGATTTTATCTTTCCCTCTTCTATTTCGCTCCAATTGAATTTCTTGCCACCAGATCTTCGCATGACCTTTCAATCTGGCCTTCGCAAATTTGACCCTATCAAGATCCTCAACATCTTCATACTCAAAATATTCCTCGCATTCATTGATCCAGTCGATCAATTCCTCTAGGTTAAGATTTTCAAAAAATGTAGGAACCTCAATCTTAGGTCTTTTCCCAATCTTGGAAATCGCCCGAAAAAGTCTTTCTTCCTTCTAGTTCACAATTTCAGCTTCTCCTTCTTGATATTTTTCTTCGGCTTCATCCTCACTTTCATCTCTGACATTAAGATTCATTCCTCTGTGAATCTCTTCTTGCAATGCTAGCACTTGTCTCTACAGTTCTCTAACCTCAGGTGTCACAGCACCAGCTCTTCCACCACGTTCTCTTCGTGGAGGCATTTTTGTGATGCACGCTGAAACCCTAACCACGGTCTTGGTGCAAACTGCCTCACAGTCGGTGATTTGTTTACACACTCAAGAACTCCTGCTCTGATACCACTTGATGAAGGGTGCTCCCCTTAATACCACAAACACATAACAAAAATAGAGAAACAACAACAATAATATGCAAGAACAGAAAATTGGCTTCTTATTATCTCCACAAATGTGGAATTACAAACTTTCAGAATTACAATATGCAAAGCCATATGGGCATTCCCTTACAATATTCTGTAGGACAAAGCCTCAAATCAATACCCAGATCTACTACCCAGAACTGCCCTAGACAACACTATGGGCCTTCTTTATATAGGTAATTTCCACTGCCCGAGAAGGTTCCAGAAATTTAGCCTTAAGGGCCGACCCAACTTAGAATTATTTGCTGGCAGGCTGATATGACTGAGATGAACCTCCACATGTAAAATTAGAATATTTCGAGATCGTAAGACTAGCTTACTAAAAATAGCAAGTTTCCATAAATAGCAACTCTGCACAAGATAGCCCTATTGAATACAAAAACAAAAATATTTTTTTGTGATGCAAGATTGCTCTTACACCCAGGATGCTCCTGCATCATATTAGGTCTTATTACTCATGTTAGGTTTTAATTGGTCTTATTTAGTATTGCAATATCATGCATACATGTTTCATAAAAATATATGATAACAAAATGGTGTATTTTTAATTATCTTATAATGAAAAAAACCTATATTTGATATGCTCATTTAACCATTGCAATATATCAGCATCTTTTTATAGTGATGCGAATATTCCTTGTTAAAAATTCTTTAATAGGTACATCACTGTGGGTTGGAGGAGAGCGTGGTGTAACTTTCAACAACTATTAGGGATATTATTTTGAATTTCAAACCAAGACAAAACAATGAATAAAACAAATGACGTGCAAAGATGTGATCTTAAATCCTGTAGGGTATGCAGGGACGCTCTTTATCCATGATGGCAATTGAAAGGGATTCTTTGAGAGCAGCCTGTGGGCGATACAGAAGCTCAAACATTAGTCTTTTCTCCTGTATTGGTCAGTTCATGAACCCAAAGCTTTTTAAAAAGAAATCTCTTAGCTTAACCATGTGAAACACATAACTAAAATTGAACTGTTATTTATTTCACAACCATACAAATCCAGACTACAAAACCTATGTAAATCAAAGTTTCTTTTCTCTATCTCTTCTTTCTGATACCATGGAAATTAGGTTTTGGATACCATGGAAATTAGATTTCTATATGTGGGTACATTAAAATTTGATGAATTGGGACATTCCTCCATGTTCTGTTGTATCTGCATATAACTCAGATACCATGGCTGCAAACCAATCAAGTTCAAAAGGCATAGTTGTACTTTCAAATATTCCACTACTGCCTTCCAACTGGTTCTGTTCACTTGGTATTCTGAATGAATCAATTGGGTTAAGTACAAAATCCTCTTTTGGCTGTTCAGAAAAATGAATCTCTGACTTGTTCAGCGCTTGATTTTGCTGGAGGATATTCTGAGATGCTCCATTCCTTTCAATTTCACTGTTTTGCAGAAGAAATGGATTTGAAATATAGCTAGAACCAATTGAATGTTGTGAAGATTGGTTTCCGGCGTTGATCTTTCTTTTAATCCTTGTCCTCCAGTAGTTCTTGATCTCGTTGTCTGTACGCCCAGGTAAACGCCTCGCAATTCTTGACCATCTGCAATGCAATAATATCAGCCTCAACAGTAAATTTGTAATCCACAATTCCCAAAAACCTTGTTCTAAACGTGCTTTGGCTATGTGGTCGATATTACTTAGGGAAAAGAGTCCTCCAAATTGTTAATATTCGATTACCCTAGACAAATATTATGAAAGAATTTGATCACATCTTGAACCTGTTTCCCCAACGGTTTTGTAGATCTATGATCAGGCGTTCTTCGTGTGGAGTAATGTTGCCTCTCTTTAGATCAGGCCTTAGATAATTGATCCACCTTAGCCTGCAACTTTTCCCACTTCTCTTCAGCCCTGCTCGATATGTTTTGCAATCAATAAGGTCATCTATGCTTCACAAATTCTACAACTTATTGGATTCAATTACATTTACAAAGGACTATATATCTAGATAGTCATTAAATAAATGCAAGACAAGCAGCAATAAAGATCTAGAACCTCTTTTCTCGTCTAGGGCAACTTATCTGTGGCATTAGGAAATTCCTTTGGATCTCATATACCCAATCTAAACAAATAACGTACAAGATACTTTCTGAGAGCTAGTAGATTTATACAATCTATGGGATCAATTGTAAAACATTTTTGGATTTGATTGTGTAGGTGATTTTTGCATCAACGTTTCTGATCATACTCTGTGATCCATCATCAAGATGAAAGAAACTGACACAAAAAAAACTTACACAATCAAATCTAAAAACGATTTGCAAAAAATAATTTCTAATGGTACAGAATGAAGTGCACAACTGAAAGATATTCTGATTAGAAACACCGATGAAAAATTCATACACAATCAAATCAAAAAATTAAACACTAAATCATATACATCTCACTCTTCATTGCTGTATTTAAAACATAAGAGGGAACAGAATACCTAATCCCAACAGCGAGTTGGAGAGAAATGCTGATCACAGTACAAGTAATCTCATTTAACAGTTAACATAACTAAAAACCAGGTCATCACTATTAGAATTATTGTTTTTCCTAAAGATTGAGATGTTACCTGAATTTCTGCCTATAGAATTCCATTAGATCTCAATACCCAACAGAAACAAATAATGCACAAGATACCTAACAATTCCAGTCTTTAACATTGAAACTCTGTTAATTCATCATTTATTCCTTCTAGTCATAGTGGGTACATTATTTCTAAACTGCCCTCATCCTTTATTCATAATTTCACTGCATGACTTAAACGATGAATGAATGTGAGTTTTCCTTCTCCTCAAACTATCTAATCTTCTACTAATAGATGATAGATTGTGATTTGAAAGATTGAGAAAAACTCATACAATTGAATCCTAAATAACAACTATTAAAATTAATGATATACATGCATAAGTGGAACAAAATATCAAACCCCAACAGCGAGTTGGGCAGAAGTGCTGATCACTAATCGCATTCGACAGCTAATCAAAATCCATGTAGCTTAACTCCAGATTATCATTATTACAATCAGTATTTCTCCTAAGGTTTAGATGTTACCTGAATTCTTGGCTACAGAATTCCAACGACCTTCACCGCAGAGATTTATATAATTTGTGAGAAGCATATCCTCCTCTAAGGTCCATGGACCTTTCCTTATGTCTACGTCTTCCTGGATATTCATAACAGCTACTCTAGTTGCTCTTTGTCAACTCAGTTTCTTTTTATGTTTAACAAGTGGGAGTCATTGATCACCAACAAAAATCTCTGCAGCTTTCCCTTTTCTTCATAGCTATCATGTCCCCGGTTTGCAGTGCATATTTGCAGCTCTTTATGGAAGCACAATGAGTGCAGACAGAAAATATATAGTGCAGATTAAAGTTTTCACAAGCAAGCTTTTGCTAGTTTGCACATTGACATTGTGTGTACGGATGTCTTGTTTAGAGTGGTCCAGCCTATTTATCTCATGGCTCGGATCTCCAACAAAATAGTAATATAGGAAAAAAAAAATTACCATCAAGTGAAAGTCACGAGGATGATGTCTATTGCATTAGAAAACAAATTGAATTCTACACTGATAAACAATCAAGCGTCAGGTCGGCAAGATTCGTTTTACTTTAAGCTCTGGAAGCATTATAATGGTAGCTTGAACACCATCTTTTCCTCCCAAATGTCAACTATTTTGGATGCTGCTATTTAATAAGGATTTTTTTACCGCGTGAACTGGGTCCATCTTTAAACTCTTGGACTTCAACAATGCTGGCCCAGGTGCAAGTGATTACTTCACTTCCTCTCAGGTTTTAACATTAGAAAATAAATAAAACTTCAAGAATTGTGTTTAACCTAATTGATAAAGCCCACAGATTTAACCAAAATCTGCAGTTGATGAATTTTTTAATCAGCGTCTTTATTTAGATTCAGAGTGATGGTTAGCTCACAAAATAAACTCCTGTAGATGTGGCAGTTATTCGAACAAGATTCAAGCCCACTGTTTTCAAGAATGTCACACAAGTTATATGTTAATATATTGTCAATAATTCTGATTTTACATCAAAATAACATTTTCTTTTTAAATTCACTTTCGTCTTAATCCACAACATCATCTCCTAGAAATGCAGCAGTTAGTCCAACAAGACTTACTACTAGATTTCCAGCCCCTGTCTTGAAGAATGCCACGTAAGCTATTATATATGTTAAGATATTGTCAATAATTTTGATTCCACATCAACGAAATTTTTAGTTTTTAAAATAACTTTTCATGCCAATAAAAGAAAAATATAAATACATAAACATATAATTATAAATTTGCCTTCAGTGTTAACGAGCTTCTAAATCAGCATCTTTGTTGGACCCAAAGTGATGGCTAGTCCAACACATCAACTGAAAGAGAAATGGCCAAGTTAGTCTAACAAGTAAATATTTCAAGCCTACTATCTTTAGGAATGCCATATGAGTGCCAATATATGTCAAAGTAATGTAAATAGTTTTGAGATTACATCAAAGTATTGTATTGTTTAGTTCTTAATCTTATTTGTTGTGAGAAGAACAAAATATAGATGGATAAAACATTGAATGGAAGATTTTTCCTCAAATTAAAATTTCTAAGAGTTAACAAAATTTTCAATCAGCATCTTCTTTTTTAGACTACAAAAATCAGATATCCCCCTCCATAAACAAGAGTGGGCTGGTAAACTTTTTAATGTGACCCCTCCATTAACAAGAGTGAGCAGGTGAACTTTTTAATGCGATTCATGATGCTAGCACCACATGCCCTTTTCTGGGTTGGGAGGAAAGTACACCTAGTGCCTTCGCACCATGAAGCTCTTGTCAATTGAACAAGACCTCAAGCGCTTTCTCAATCAACATCTTTGAATGACGTATAGTTTACAAATTCAATTCCAACACAATTTACTGCTAGATTTCCAACCCACCATCTTAAAGAAGCCACATAAATTTCAATATAAGAAACTACATAAATTTTAATAATGTCATGACATTGACAATAATTTTACTTTTTCCCCAAACATAATTTTACTTTTTCCCCAAAGCAATGTTTAGTTTCTAAAATTGAATTTCAATACAATAGCTCTTATTCACTATAAAAACACTGAATAAACCAATTACCAATAGCTTTTATTAAACTAAACGCTGTTTGACCTATCAACTTGTGTTCTACCTACAAGGCGTGTACAAGAAGGGAGTGTATTTCTTGGCAATCTATCTACACCATAAGTGTACATATCCCAATGAAAGTGACACTGATAATTAATGGAAGATGATGTATTCTTTTCCACCTAATTACTCACATGCTTGATTGTCAAACTAAAAATACTTGATTTAAAAAACAAATTCAAAGCTTTGCTCCTGCAATAACCTCCAAAGTAATAAAGCTATACATAAAATATACTGTTGAGAAAAATGACCTGCAACTGTGAGAGCGAAGGCAAATCTAACATGGTCAAATCGTATCAGAATCGCACTTATGACAGGATAGTAAACATGTATATACATTCAATGTGTATAAAATTCATGGCCATCCCTCTAAATCGTAGACAAACCAGATGGTGAATTTTAGAGGACAAAGTCATCAAGATTTTCTATGGTAGCAAATGCCGTCTTTGACTAAGTATAAATTTGTGGTCCTGAAAGTGATTGAAAGAATGACAAAAACGCGTGGCGGAGTGGGTTTGTAGAGAGCAAGGAAAAAAACAAAAAAGGAAAACTAGACGACGTTAAGAGCCCAATTTTCCTCTCTTTTCAATTTTTAAATAGTTGTGAAAAGCATGATAGGAAGAAAATGAAGCTACGAATTTTAAGATTAAAGCGATGATTGATAAACAACTGTGACAAGTGTTGTATGTGAGATAAAGTCGCAAAGGTCGGCGCACGGCATGATTTCTCCCTGAATCTCGAGCACTTCTGTTAATCTTTTCCAAGAAATTTTTGTGAAAATAAGAGTTGGTGACATGAATCTATTCTGTACTAACATATTCTGTAGTACAATTCTATATTTGCTGCTTCAGTTTATTTGTTGTGACGTCCTCTTTTTGTCATCGTTTCAGATTTTACGAGGAAGTGGATTCAATGGTTTTTTCTTCTCACAAACAGGGTTGTAGACGGTTTTTAGATGATTTTTCAAAAGCTGTATAAACGATTTAACATCGTACGATTTCCAAACGCTGTTTAAATTGTGTACGAATCTTGCATATCATGGAGTATGATTGTATAGAAGAAATTAGAACTTGGGCAGACCTAACCGACGTAATTTACGGGATGTTAGTTTTTGAAAGGAATTCGATGTACAATAGAGTATTCGGGAGTATATTATATATAACGACTTAAATAAGATAAGAAATGATTAAATATCATCTTAGTCATATCAGATTACATTTTATACTCTGAATGCATTTCATAGAAGAAGCTAACAAAACTTATGTAATTTGACTTCCAGTAGTTAATATTATCTTTTGTGAGGATCCGTCTAGAATTTGATAGTTAGCTGTAGTGTGGTCCATATGTTGTGAACAACTAACTCATGTTCATATATACATATAGAAAATATTTTGACGAGAAAAGAATAACTAAGAATCTTATTTTATTTTAGTGGAATAGCTATTGTTTCAAAATTAAAAATAAGTTTTCAAAAAAATGGGTGCAGCAATGATGATTTGATGATTTATTCAGCACTAGCACCTACAAGATCAAATCACAAATGAAGGACATCTTCCAAAAACGAGAGCCACAAGAAATTTTTCTATATTTGAATAAACAATGCACAATGAAATTGTTTTATAAAAAGCAAGGGCCGTAAAATTGGAGAAAAGACTAAAAAGAAAACTAAAGCTCAATGAGAATTCGACTAAGATAGATTAGGCTTAATTAAAGCACCACTAAGTGAACATAAGCTAAGAATGCATATGAAAACATGTGCTCAATTATGCATAAACATGTACACAAATATGTAGTGCAACAGTATGCAAATATGCATGATGCAACAAATTCTATGATGCAACTAATATGCATGTGCTGCCCTAACACCCTCCCTTAAGAGAAATTAAGAGACAAGAAAAAACCTCTAAGTACATAAAAAATGCAAGAATTGGTCCCAACAACAAAAGACCCAATGAGTTACCCATGTACAAAGAAAGCCTCTCGAAATAGGACAAAAGGGGAAAAACCTAGCGGGAGAAAACTCATTTCCAAAAAAAGAGAAAAAAGAATGAAGGACTAAGAGTCTCCACTAAAATGCCCTTAAAGAAGAGGAATACGAAGAACATCCTCAACACATGAAAAAGTTACAGACAATTGTTGAAAAAAGACTACTATAGTGTTGTAATGAAGCCTTCAAAACCATGATGATGATTAGGATCAAGAAGACAACAATCGACATGAGCACCCCCAACAACACTAAAAAAATAATTAGCAAATGAAAAAAAAAAGGAAAACATCTATTAGTCAAAGATATAGATGGCACATGAATCTACACGAGTGGCCCCAACAACACTACTCAAGCATGCAAGAGTAAATTGGTAGATGAGAATACAGGTTCTAATACTCTAAAAAATTGATTGAGGATGAGTAACCTCCACAAAACTAGAATGAAAGAGTGTCTATATGGAAAATGCTTCATCTCGTTGAAGTATGACTAGGCCCAGTAACTACTACATAAGAAAAAATGCAAAATACATACCTAATTCCAATCTGAAATCAAGAAAGAATTAGCACCAAGAGTAGAAATACCCTCATATTATTGATAATGGAGAGATGATATATTTACTAAAATTTTATGTCACCAAGTAATGCATAAACAACAATGTGAATTTGTACAATAAATTGCATGCAATTGAAAACAGGGTATGCAACCAATGCACACATTCATGGGACAAGAATCACTATTATTTAATGTAGTCATGGAGAGACACTCACTAGAAAAATTTGTGATGGAAAAATGAAAGGCACTACACAACCATTCATGATTCTTTATAATATAGCACACATGTGCTAAATAAAAGACAACAAAATGTGCAAAATCCCTAAAACCAAACACAAGAGTGACACTTTATATCAATGTGTCTGCAAATTGCAAACAAAGAAGTGCATGCAAAAGATGAGCTCAAATTGTCCACATAGAGAAAAGTGTTAAAAATACGTGTAGGATAGTCTAAGTGTAGTCATGCAATGGAAAAAAATTAAAAAAATTCACAAGCCAAAATATCTAAGTAATCATATAGAATGTGAAAACACAAACAAACGAATAGAATATGCAAATGGAAAAATCGAGAAAAGGGGTGTGGATAGATGTGAAGAGATTGAAGAAATTTTTTCTAACATTACAATTTAATTGCAAAAAAATGGAAGAAATGACAAAAAGGTACTATCTCGAAAGTGAAAATGCTACATCTAACTTCAATGGGCTATTAAAAACTCTAGATTTTTTTTTATAAAAATCACTAGTCCCACAAAAGATATCTTGCTTTCAAAAAATGGATGTCATATTCAAAAGTTATGGAACCCTTTCAACTTCATTTTTACAAACTTCACTAAATAAATGAAAAGTTTGACAAATAGCTAGATGGTATTTTGGAGTGGAAATGACAAAACCAATAAATATTTAATGAAAAAATGATAGAAACAAAGTTATGGGAAACAAATATGCATGCTAAAATATTGATTTTTAAGGGATGTACAAATAAAATAATTAATTTAGCAAAATAATTTCAACTATCTATGTAAATAAACTTTCAAAAGTTAAAACAATGTAAATTGTTCAATTGAACTTAAAAACTAAATATTTTGTAAAATCAAAAAAATATGATTTTGTAGCCCAACACTTTTTGATGACCACATGTAGTTCTCAATTATTTATTTACAATTGTAAATTTGTACCATTATAATAAATATTAAAAATTAACTTAAAAGTATAACCAAATGTAGAACAATGATTACCTTCAAAAGAAAATAGCTTGAATTTACTATTACAATTTAAATTAAATTTATATAGATAAAATTTAATAGTACTCACCCTAATTTTATTAAAAAAATATTTATAAAATAATATTTTGTTGTATTAGCTATAATATGATCCAAAAAATAAAATTGTATCAGCTGATATAGACAGATCAGTTTACCCAATATATCACCATACTATTGTGCTACATATCTAATACAAAAACAATATCAAGTGTTCAAAGTATATGACCACGGGACTCAAAAAATAACAACTATACATAAATATAGGCATTAATCATTCATCAACCCCTCTAGGAAGCAATGCAACCCACCCTAGCTGCCCCTCAAACAAGTGGATTACTCTTTGTAAAGAATGAAAATACTCACAAGTATGCCACATAAGCTTTTAACATAATAAGTCGAAAGTCGAAAAAAGTTGAAAGACCAAGTCGATATTTCAGTCAATTAATTACAAAACTTACACCAATGAAGTTCATACAAACGACCACCTTGTCGAAGTACAATGAGTCACAAGATATAATACATACAGATACATGCCGACCAACTTGTCGGATGTCAAAAATCAATCTTACAAATTAAATGGTTACATCAAAGTTTATTACATTCAGAAGTGTCGACCAACTTGTCAACCACTAAATAAAGTACATCAAGAAAGATAGAGAGAAAAGAAGAATTATGAGCACTGGAAGTATCAACTCATTGGGTTCTGTCTCTTGAGCCTCGAACTGAGTCCCTTACACTTCCTTGAGAATAGAGGAGGGGTCCAGGCACTTTTACCACCCAACCATGAAGTGGTCAGCTCCGCAAGTGATGAGCTTCCCTGGGGTTCTTCCTGACATGAAGAATGCCCCATCCCTGCACGAGAGGCCTAGCTTCTCGTTATTGGCAGATTCGGATGGTCTTAGTGTAGCCGTGTAACTTAACCTACAAGCACATATGCCTACCATAGGTTCTATACAACGGATGTAGCAAGGGGTGAATTTTAACCATGCATAATCAATGAGAACATATGCAGTTTTATACTTTGGCCAAAGTAAATTTTATTCCAGATTTGAACTGGCAAGCGAACAACATTTACCCTCCCTTGTTCTCTACATTTGGCACAACTTCCATCCTAGTTGATACATTCCCGTTTTCACATGAAACTGTAAAATAACAGCACCTCTAAACCTTATTATAATAAATTCACAATCACAACCTTAATTTATAAATGATGAAGTAAGTGGTTAAGCAAAAGATGCCTGAACTTAATAGGATTATCATCTTACGTTCAGTTTAGTTGGACAGATCTTGAAGCTTTTTAACAGCTCTCAATCAGTGTTTTCCACAAGTTTTTATTTAAAAGAAAGTAGCATACAACCCATTCACCAGTCATTGTCTTACTCCTTTTTACATGTATTTAAGCTTCAGTGTACACCTCTAAAGCACAAAAAAAAAGAAAACCACACACAATAGTATACTGAATGCCTTGAGAAAATGTCTGCAATCTTAACCGCAAAAATGCTTCTGACCGTTACTAAAATAGCCTTTACTCAGACATAATAAACAGAGCCCAAAAAGCTTTTGTATCTGCTTCCACATTTGATATCCTGTATCTGTTATTTCAGTTCACATCCAAGCCACAGTCATAGATCCTGACCAAGTCTGGGAAGCAAATAACACTGTATCATTAAAACTAACTGGCAGAGCTATAAACTCTACAGATGAAATTGATAACATCTTTTAATAGAATGTCTATAGCAGTGTGATAAAGATTCTAAACAATGTTGTCACTATGGTGTGAAACATAACAAAAACATAATAGATTCTAGTTCACAGCAATGTAAAACCGATTCAATGCAATGAGGTCTCAAAAATACATCATATAGGCATGCCCACTTAAAGATTTGAATAGCTCAGGATCTGAAAAACATCCAACTTCTAGAAATCAATTTGGATAGCCAAAGAAGAACACAGAATCGACACCAAACAGAGTACCAAAAAAAAATGTTGAATACTGTGCTTTAATAATGAGCTGGAGCATACTATAAATCATAGATAGTAATAGCCTATTTCTTTCTGAAATTGTTCATAAGGGAAAGACAAATGGAGAAGATTGAGCTAAGCATTGGAGTCAAATGAGAGTATATAATGTTATCGACTATTTCCCAAATGAATTAAAGTTCTAGAGTGATATATAGTGATACCTAACAAGGAAAGCCACAAGTGGCTGTCTGTTTGTTGTTTACATGTATTTAAGCTCAAAACTTGCAGAGGTGAGCATTAAAGTGCATGCTCCTCACCTATACAGTGGCTCACATTCTTAGGTGGTTTTGTTTTGGACTCACTTCGGCTCCCGCAAACTCATTTTGAGAGTGGTACTAGCCGTATTCAAGATGTCCAGGTTATCGATTACAAATCATAAGGAATCAAGAATAAAGAATTGCTATTATTATTTTATCTACCATTGACTATAACAGATTAATGTAACAAAAATTCTCTCTTGTAGAGTAAGGATTAAAGATAATGCCTTAATTGAAAGCTTTGAACAAGACAGTAACGTTAAAGCTTGCAAGGCATCCATAGTAGAACAACAAATTTTCCTACTTTACTTTATATACATTGTACAATGAAATTGAAACATATATGATGAGTGTGAATATCCTTGAATTGCGTAAGCAAGCATTGTCAAAGAAAAAGGGCACACTCAAGTACACCAAGGCACGAGTTCAAGCAATAATGCAATCGTTCGAAAGGAAGAGAGAGATTGTAAGGCAAGACACTAAAATTAGCTCTGCAATTACTTGAACAGGAAACCTACAAATTATCAAGAAATTGAGAGGATCGACACCCCAACCCTGTTCCTATCTTACTCGCTTAGAACCAAACATTGGACACAATAATGACATATCCTTATTTGCCCAAAGCGTAAATGCAGAATTTAAGCCATAACATTAATAAATAAATAAAAGATGGAACCTGGTTGTAGTGGAGATTACAGCCTTAAAAATAAAGTCTCCAAGTCCAGTGGTTTCACTTCCCAATTCTGAAGTACTGAGTCCCAATATCTTCCAAAAATCAAACCATTTTTCCCAAAATTATTCAGCTACTTCTCTCGTGCAACAATAAATGGTGTCCCTTGAATGAGAAGGTTTTCGGCATTATATCATTAGTGGCCAATATCTGTTTCTTGTTTTCTCTTTCGGTTAATAGTGAAGGAAAAAGAAAGGAATAAAATGTAAGTACACACAAAATGAACATAATTTAGTTAATTCAATTTCCTAACACTTAAAAATAAAAATCACATTTTCCATTCGAAAAGAATTAATAAATTTTTACATTTGTTTCACAATATGATAGGAAAATAAAATAATTAAATGAATTTGTAATCGCATTATTTACAAATTTATAAGTGCATTATTTTACTTCCTACTAGTATACATCAATTAGCAAGTATTAATATGCATCTATATCTATGTATAACCGTGGTGTGTGTGTCACTCCGCCACCCGAATCTGACACTAGGCAGGGAGCTAGACCTCTCTCCTCAACCACACCTCTGTCCTCCGATCTACAACCAACTCAAACACTTGACAATAGAAAATATCATCAGTAACTCAAATGATAATTATACCTCCATAATTAATATAATCATTTAAAATTTGCAACATATTGCCAATTTTCCATCTCATTCTAATAAAAATTTACCATTTTCATAGTTACTCGGACATGTTGAGTCCTCCTAGTCGACATAAGTCGACTGAAGGATCCACAAGGAAGGAGGTCGCAAAACCAGATATGACATCCCTCCCCAGTTGGAAAAGACATCATCCTGATGTCATGTAAGTGTCAACAGCAGAAACATATTCATAATCATTTGTAATGTAAGCATAACATGATATGATTATCTCATTAATAATTTGAAACCAAATCAAAAGTATCATAAGCATTATCTCATAACAGAAAGCAGAGCAATGTATATATAGTGTCTCCAACATGATAGTCCAAATAACAACTAAAGTATACCAATATCCAGAACATCAAAGCCATAATCATCACACCCAAAAACTCACTACAGCATGAGTAGAATGTCACATCAAAAGTTTATGAACTATCAAACATAAACAACATCTAACTAAAAAGATGAGGGAAGGAACGGTGCATGTCATCCGCATCCTCCCATGTAGTAGTATCAGCTGAAAATTGGTCCCAGTGGACCTTATACTGGAGCACATCAGCATCGCGCACCCTGATGATATGCTGGTCAACGACTCAAGTAGGCTCCACTGAGGCCACTCCCGAATCCTGCACCTGTAAAGCACGCCAATCCAAAATATGAGAGGCATCTGGGTGATAAGGTTTCAATAATGAAACATGAAAAACACTATGAATACGGGCAAGAGCTGGTGGTAGAGCAAGTCGGTAAGCCACTCGATTGATGACTTCCAGCACATCGAACAGACCAACAAAGCGCGGGTCTAATTTTGATGCCCTGCCAAAAGAGATAGAACTCTTTTGTGGCCGTAGAAGCAAGAACACTTTATCTCCAACCTAAAATTGTCTGAAGGTGTAGTTCTTATCCACATAACTCTTCTACCTATCAACTACTTCCTTCAGACATGATCAGATCAATGTCATTTGCTCCTCCATCTCACGGAGCATATCAGGACCAACAACCACTCGATCCTCTACCTTGTCCCAACTAATGGGTGTGTGGCATTTGCATCCATACAATGCCTCAAATGGTGCCATGCCTAAAGATGCATGATAGGAGTTGTTATAAGCAAACTCCACCAGTGAGATATATTCCTCCCACTTGTACTGCTGATCCATGCAGTACATCCTTAATAGATCCTCCACGACCTGGTTCACCCTTTTTGTCTGACCATCTGTCTGAAGGTGGTATGAAGTACTAAAATTTAGTCATGTGCCTAGGGATGCATTCAAGGTTGTCCAGAACCTTGATGTCATATGAGTATCCCTATCAGAAATAATAGTCTCTGGAACCCCATGTAAATGAAAAATCTCATGAACAAATTTCCTAGCAAGAGCTAGGGAACCATCTCGCAAGCTGCTAGGTATAAAGTGTGCTACCTTGGTGAGTTTTTCAACTACCACCAAGATAACATCATGCCTCTATCTATTCATGGGAAGACCTTGAATAAAATCCATGCTTATGACCTACCACTTGTACTCTGGTATATCATGAGGGTACAACAATCCTACTGGATGAATATGCTCAGCCTTGACTCACTGGCATTCTAAACATTGGGCCACAAAAGCTATAATATCACACCAACCCAGGCCAGAAGTACAATGGTCTCACATCATTAAGCATCTTGGTCACCCCTAGATGACCGGCATAAGGAACACAGTGCATCTCCTCCAAAACAATCTTCCTCAACCCTGCTCGGTTGGGGATATACATCCTGGTCTGGTATCGCAAGATACCATCACTATCTAAAGAATAATCATGAAACCTATAATCAGAAGGATCTATATGTAAGGTAGATCAGACCATCTCATAATGGTCATCACCAGGTAACTGCTCTAGCACATGCTCTCTCAAGCGTGTCCTGGTAGTGGATATGGCAGATAAATGCCATCTCCTACTGAGTGCATCTGCCACTCTGTTCTCCTTTCCTTTGATATATTCTATACCAAAGTCATACTCACTCAAGAACTCAAGCCAACACCTCTGCCTCACGTTCAAATTTGGCTGTATGAAGATATATTGTAATCCCATGTGATCGGTCCGCAACTCAAAGGGTTTCCCAAGTAGATAATGTCTCCACATCTGTAAAGCATGCACAATCGCTGGAAGCTCAAGGTCATGCAGGGCATAATTTACCTCATGTTGTTTCAATTTTCATGACTCATAAGCCACAACTCTACCATTTTGCATCAATACACCTCCTAGGCCTTCACCTGATGCATCTGTAATAACTGTAAATTGACCATTTGGATCAGGAATGATCAATATTGGAGCAGACGTGAGCTTCTATTTTAACAATTGAAAGGCTTGCTCACAAGTCTTTGTCCACTCAAACTATTTCCCTTTCCTCTGGAGGGATGTGATAGGTGCTGCTATCCTGGAAAAACCTTCCACAAACTTCTGGTAATAACTGGCCAACCCCATAAAACTTCGTACTTCATGAACATTAGCAGGAGCAGGCCACTCAAGTATTGCTTTGATCTTGGTTGGATCCACCACAATCCCTTCTCTGGATATGATATGGCCCAAGTAATGGATTCTCTTCTGATAGAATGAACATTTGGATAGTTTTCCATAAAGCTTCTATTCCCTTAGTCATTGCAAAACTATTCGCAAATGCTCCTCATGCTCCTCAATAGTTTTGGAGTATATTAGAATGTCATCAATAAAAATCTCCATGAACTTATCCAGATAATCTCTGAACACACTATTCATTAGATTCATGAAAGCTGCGGGGGCATTTGTTAGCCCAAAAGGCAGAACTACAAACTCGTAGTGCCCATATCTTGTTCTGAAAGCTATTTTATGGATGTCCTCATCTTTGATAATGAGTTGATGGTACCCAGATCGTAGATCAATCTTTGAGAACACCGTTGCTCCTTTCATCTGATCAAATAGTTCATCTATTTGAGGGAGAGGGTATCTGTTCTTGATGGTCACCTTGTTTAACATCCTGTAATAAATGCATAAATGCAAAGTACCATCCTTCTTTTTAACAAAAATCACCGGTGCACCCCAAGGAGAAACGCTAGGATGTATAAATCCTTTATCAAGGAGATCTTGAATCTAAACCTTTAGTTCATACATCTCTGTAGTATTCATCCTGTAAGGAGCTTTAGACTATGGTTTATTCCCAGGCTTTAGATCAATAGAGAAATCAAATGCCCTTTTTGGTGGAAGTTCTAGCAAGTCTTCTGGGAACACATCTCTAAATTCTTGAAGAATTGGATAATCATCTAAGTTAGGAGGTGTTTCCTCCAAATCCTTCACGTGGACAACATAAAGTTTACACCCCTTCCGTTTGGCTTTCTTTAGTTGCATAGCTAAAATCTGTCTGAGTTCAAGAGGCCTTTTAACACCTTTGACCTCTACAGGCTTTCCTGAATCATCCAAACATCTAAAGGACTTGTCGTAGCAATTTACTATGGCTTTATGTTCGGTTAGCCAGTTAATCCCTAGGATTATGTTAAATGAGCCAAGAGGTGCTACATAGAGATTCACTTGCGTTATGAAGCTGGGTAGCTCCAATTCGCTACAAACCAAACATTGTTCTACCCTTCGCTCTGCCTGATTTCCATATTCTACAATCCATGGGTTAGCCATGTAACCAGCTCTAATGGGTAATCTGGAAGCTACTCTAGGATCTATAAAACATTCAGTTGCACTAGTGTCTTTAAGAATAGATACATTATGACCAAAAAGTTTACCTGTCAACTGAATAGGAGAAGCCTAAAATTTTGCCTGCCTGTTATCCACTGTAGCATGGATGTGATGCTGAGCTTGAGAGGCTTTACCCTCTCTCTGACCTGACCTCTGGTTACAGTGACTGGCAAAGTGGTCTTTACCACAAACATAACAACCACCCCGTGGTCCTTGTTGTCCCTCAAACCTATTGTTCCTATTCTCATTCCTATTTTTGTTGTTCTGGTTATACCTATTATTGTTCTTGTTTCCAGTATTTCCTTGGCCTTGAATCTTCATGTTCCTGATCTGGTGTTTGTCATTTCCCTTCTGATGGTTATCCTGTTTCCTTTTGAAACCTCCTGATTTTCTAGATTTTTGAGGCTCTCTAACTGCTGACAAGCTTTTTAATTTTTCTTCCTGTCTTAGGGCCTTTCTAAGTGTTGGCTCCATCTGTTTAGGCTCATGCATTAGTACCTTTGAAGCAATTTCCGATCGTAACCCCATAATGAATTTTTGAGTATGAAATTTCTCATCATTTCGGTACTGTGGAACATATTTCACGAGATGGCAGAATCTCTCATGATAGGCTGTAACTGTCATGACTCCCTGTATTAGATGTTGAAATTCTAAAATCTTTTTGTCAAAATAAAGCTTCGGTAACCAACGAGTTCTGAATAGCTGTAGAAATTCTTCCCAAGTGACCTGTCCAGGTTCAAGCTTCTTCTCTAACATTACGTTTTCCCACCAAGTCATAGCTTCTCCTCTTAACTGAAAGGTTGCCCACATAGCTCGTGTCTATCTTGTAAAATTTTGAACCTAAAAATACCTTTCCATCGTAGCTATCCAAGCCTCAACCTCATCTCCTAAGGCTTTCCCATTAAAAGTGGGAGGAGTGACCTTTTTGAGGTCCTTGCTCAGTTCTGCTAAGATCTGCTCTATGGTCGCATTCTGATTAGTGGCTGCTACATCAGCCTCAGCTTTACGCTGCACTTCTATTCTCCTATCCTCTTCCTATTTCCTTTGAGCTTCTGCCCTCAAATCCTCCTCATGTTTCTATCTTACTTCTTCACCAAAATCTGCATGACCCCTTCCCTGAATACTACTCTCCAGGTGATCCATTCTATCCTTTTGCTGCTGTAAAAGTGTACCCTGCTCAGTTAACAATGCAAGTATCTAGTCAAAGCGCTCACTGGATTCCCCAGTATCATTATTGGATCCACCCTTGATAGCATTTATAGTCATCATGATGACAATTCAATTACCTGCATTGTCGCACAATGCATAGCGTTAGCATCTGACCCATAAGGCCGTAGAGTAGAAACTCTTCTCTCATACCATATGTAAAGATTGAAAATACTCACAAGTATGCGACATAAGATTTTAACATAATAAGTTGAAAGTTGAAAAAAATTGAAAGACCAAGTCGATATTTCAGTCAATTAATTCCAAAACTTACACCAATGAAGTTCATACAAACGACCACCTTGTCAAAGTACAATGAGTCACAAGATATATTACATACAGATACATGTCGACCAACTTGTCAAATGTCAGAAATCAATCTTACAAATTAAATGGTTACATCAAAGTTTATTACATTCAGAAGTGTCGACCAACTTGTCAACCACTAGATAAAGTACATCAAGAAAGATAGAGAGAAAAGAAGAATTATGAGCACTGGAAGTATCGACTCATCGGGTTCTGTCTCCTGAGCCTCGGAATGAGTCCCTTATGCTTCCTTGAGAATAGAGGAGAGGTCCAGGTGCTTTTACTGCCCAACCATGGAGTTGTCAACTCTGGAAGTGATAAGCTTCCCCGAGGTTCTTCCTGACATGAAGAATGCCCCATCCCTACATGAGAGGCCTAGCTTCTCACTACTAGAAGATTCAGATGGTCTTAGTGCAGCCGCGTAACTTAACCTACAAGCACATATGCCTACCATAGGTTCTATACAACGGATGTAGCAAGGGGTGAATTTTAACCATGCATAATCAATGAGAACATATGCAGTTTTATACTTTGGCCAAAGTAAATTTTATTCCAGATTTGAACTGGCAAGCAAACAACATTTACCCTCCCTTGTTCTCTACAGTCGGCACAACTTCCATCCTAGTTGATACATTCCCATTTTCACATGAAACTGTAAAATAACAGCACCTCTAAACCTTATTATAATAAATTCACAATCACAACATTAATTTATAAATGATGAAGTAATTGGTTAAGCAAAAGATGCCTGAACTTAACAGGATTATCATCTTACATGTAGTTTAGTTGGACAGATCTTGAAGCTTTTTAACAGCTCTCAATCAATGTTTTCCACAAGTTTTTATTTAAAGGAAACCAGCATACAACCCATTCACCAGTCATTGTCTTACTCCTTTTTACATGTATTTAAGCTTCAGTGTACACCTCTAAAGCACACAAAAAAAGAAAACCACACACAATAGTATACTGAATGCCTTGAGAAAATGTATGCAATCTTAACCGCAAAAATGCTTCTGACCATTACTAAAATAGCCTTTACTAAGACATAATAAACAGAGCCCAAAAAGCTTTTGTATCTACTTCCACATTTGATATCCTGTATCTGTTATTTCAGTTCACATCCAAGCCACGGTCATAGATCCTGACCAAGTCTGGGAAGCAAATAACACTGTATCATTAAAACTAACTGGTAGAGCTATAAACTCTACAGATGAAATTGATAACATATTTTAATAGAATGTCTATAGTAGTGTGATAAAGATTCTAAAGAATGTTGTCACTATGGTGTGAAACATAACAGAATCTTAACAGATTCTAGTTCACAACAATGTAAAACCGATTCAATGCAATGAGGTCTCAAAAATACATCATACAGGCATGCCCACTTAAAGATTCGAATAGCTCGGGATCTGAAAAACATCCAACTTCCAAAAATCAATTTGGATAGCCAAAGAAGAACACAGAATCGACACCAGACAGAGTACCAAAAAAAAATGTTGAATACTGTGTTTTAATAACAAGGAGCTGGAGCATACTATAAATCATAGATAGTAATAGCCTATTTCTTTCTGAAATTGTTCATAAGGGAAAGACGAATGGAGAATATTGAGCTAAGCATTGGAGTCAAATGAGAGTATATAATGTTATCGACTGCTGCCCAAATGAATTAAATTTCCAGAGTGATATACAGTGATAACTAACAAGGAAAGCCCACACGTGGTTGTTTGTTTGTTATTTACATGTATTTAAGCTCAAAACTTGCAGAGGCGAGCATTAAAGTGCATGCTCCTCACCCATACAGTGGCTCACATTCTTAGGTGGTTTTGTTTTGGACTCACTTCGGCTCCCGCAAACTCATTTTGAGTGTGGTACTGGCCGTATTCAAGATGTCCAGGTTATCGATTATAAATCATAAGGAATCAAGAATAAAGAATTGCTATTATTATTTTATCTACCATTGACTATAATAGATTAATGTACCAAAAATTCTCTCTTGTAGAGTAAGGATTAAAGATAATGCCTTAATTGCAAGCTTTGAACAAGACAGTAATGTTAAAGCTTGCAAGGCATCCATAGCAAAACAACAAACTTTCCTACTTTACTGTATATACATTGTACAATGAAATTGAAACATATATGATGAGTGTGAATATCCTTGAACTGCGTAAGAAAGCATCGTCAAAGAAAAAATGCACACTCAAGTACACCAAGGTACGAGTTCAAGCAATAATGCAATCATTCGAAAGGAAGAGAGAGATTGTAAGGCAAGACACTAAAATTAGCTCTACAATTACTTGAACAGGAAACCTACAAATTATCAAGAAATTGAGAGGATCGACACCCCAACCCTGTTCCTATCTTACTCACTCAGAACCAAACATTGGACACAATAATGACATATCCTTATTTTCCCAAAGCGTAAATGTAGAATTTAAGCCATAACATTAATAAATAAATAAAAGATGGAACCTGGTTGTAGTGGAGATTACAGCCTGAAAAATAAAGTCTCCAAGTCCAGTGGTTTCGCTTCCCAATTCTGAAGTACTGAGTCCCAATATATTCCAAAAATCAAACCATTTTTCCCAAAATTATTCAGCTACTTCTCTCGTGCAACAAGAAATGGTGTCCCTTGAATGAGAAGGTTTTCGGCATTATATCATTAGTGGTCAATAACTGTTTCTTATTTTCTCTTTCAGTTAATAGTGAAGGTAAAAGAAAGGAATGAAATGTAAGTACACACAAAATGAACATAATTTAGTTAATTAAATTTCCTAACACTTAAAAATAAAAATCACATTTTCCATTCGAAAAGAATTAATAAATTTTTACATTTGTTTCACAATATGATAGGAAAATAAAATAATTAAACAAATTTGTAATCGCATTATTTACAAATTTATAACTACATTATTTTACTTCCTACTACTATACATCAATTAGCAAGTATTAATATGCATCTATATCTATGTATAACCGTGGTGTGTGTGTCACTCAGCCATCCGAATCTGACACTAGGCAGGGAGCTAGACCTCTCTCCTCAACCACACCTTTGTCCTCTGATCTGCAACTAATTCAAACACTTGACAATAGAAAATATCATCAGTAACTCAAATGATAATTATACCTCCATAATTAATATAATCATCTAAAATTTGCAACATATTGCCAATTTTCCATCTCATTCTAATAAAAATTTACCATTTTCATAGTTACCCGGACATGTCGAGTCCTCCTAGTCAACATAAGTCGACTGAAGGATCTGTAAGGAAGGAGGTCACAAAACCGGATGTGACACTCTTTCTTTTGAGATCATCTGAGCATAGGGGTGTTATAACCTTTCTGGAAGAGGAACTAGAGCTGGTACAAGTTCTTGTTCAACCTCAAGTGGAATAGGATCCAATAGTAGATGCACCATCACCAAAGGAGCTATATAAATGGCTTCATCATCTTCTTTCCTTTGTGTTTCTCTGATAGAGTGGAGGTCACCCATAAAATATTTCAGCACAACCTCAAACTAGGACCTCTCTTTAGAATTCTTGCCCCAAGTGTATCCATGAGATATCTCCTTCTTCTCCGATAGGATCATTCCATATTTTAGTAGATTAGTAAATTTATTCATGTGCAACCTGATGATGATGGTAACCTGCACTTCAACAAGATAAAAAGTGAGTCTCCTTTGAGACTTAGTTTGTGATCTTAATTTTTCATTAAACAAATAATCATTCCTACTTTTACAAATGATCCATATAATTTTAATTGAAAGAAAATATAAAAAGATATTTCATGATTTTCTAAGGCTCAAGATATGACAAAACACACAAATCTATAGAAATGACATTCTTATTAACATTAAGCCCAAAAAGATTTCAGATTTCTTTTTCATAGCTACATTCAAAGAAAAAATGATTCACAATCTTAGGAATCTAGAGATGCAACAAATTTTTAGTTCACCATTAGTTTGTTTCATAAGTAATATGTGCGGAATGAGCTTCCAAAGGAATCATTTCTTCTTAGGTTCAACTGGTCTTCACTTAGAACCTAAAGTTTTTTAGCCCACCAATCATGACTGCCTACTACCCCCCAACTAGTAGAAATGTGTTGTAGAATATCATGGTTATCAGTAAGAAGGGAGTAAATATACTTAGCTTTAAATTTACCAAGCTTAGAGCCATCCGGCCAACTGAGGGAGAGTATACAGTCATTATGGCTAATAGATCTTCTAAGTAGCCCAAGAGAGGAGAAATATTTCCTCATCATAGAGTTTGTTCTCCACTAGGTATTAGGGACGCAGTATTTGGCTCTGATCACCTCCCAATCTAGCAAGCCCCCTCCTGAATAATATCACTAAAGAGTTTGATGCCCTTGCTTGGTGATTGGACCCTCCCCAATAAATTTGTGTCTTGTTGAACTAGGATGGGGGAGAGTCCTACCCACCTAGCATAATGGATTTGGACATTGAAATTTTACTAGCAAAATCTTTACAAAAGATCTCCAACATACTTATCATCTTGTTAGTTACATGTAATGCAACAAATATGTAATGCAACAATATGCAAATATGCATGATGCAACAAATTTTGTGATGTAAATAATATGCATGCTCTAACACCATCCCTTAAGAGAAATTTAGAGACAAGAAAACACCCCTAAGTAGATAAAAAATGTAATAATTGGTCCTAGCAATAAGAGACCCAACGAGTTACCCATGTACAAAGAAAGCCTCTCAAAATAGGAGGAAAGAAGAAAAACCCAATAGGAGAAAACTCATTTCCAAAAGTGAGAAAAGAGAATGAGCGACTAAAAGTCTCCATTAAAATATCCTAAAAGAAGACAAACATGACGAACATCCTCAACACACAAAAAATTTGCAGACAATTGTTGAAAAAAGAATTCTATAGTGTTGTAATGAAGCCTTTGAAACTATTCAGATGATTAGGATCAAGAAGACAACAATCTGCATGAGTGCCCCCAACAACACTAGATGAATAATTAACAAATGACAAACAAAAGGAAAATTTATCTAGTGGCCAAAGATATAGATGGTATGTGAATTTGCATGAGTGACCCCAACAACACTACTCAACCATGCAAGAGTAAATTGGTAGATGAAAATACAAGTTCTAATAGTCTAAAAATTTGATTCATGATAATTAACCTCCACAAAACTAGAATGAAAGAGTGTCTACATGGAAAAAGCTTCATCTTTTTGAAGTATGACCAATCCAAATAACTACTACATAAGAAAAAATACAAAATACGTAGCTAATTGCAATTTGAAATCAAGAAAGAATTAGCACCAAGAGTAGAAATGACCTCCTAATGTTGAAAATGGAGAAACAATATATTTACTAAAATTTGATGTCACCAAGTAATGCATGAACAAAAATTTGAATTTGTGCAATAAATTACATGCAATTGAAAAAAGGGTATGCAATCAATACACACATTCATGGGACAAGAATCACTATTATTTAATGTAGTGATGGAGAGATCCTCACTAGAAAAAGTTATGATGGAAAAATAAAAGGCACTACACAAACATTCAAGATTCTTTATAATATAGTGCATGTACAAAATAAAACATAACAAAATGTGCAAAATCCCTAAAATCAAACACACGAGTGACACTTTATATCAATGTGTCTGCAAATTGCAAATAAACAAGCACATGCAAAAGATGAGCTCAAATTGTCCACATAGGGAAAAGTGTTAAAAATACATGTAGGATAGTCCAAGTGTAGTCATCCAATGGAAAAATAATAATAATTCACTAGCCAAAATATCTAAGTAATGGAATAAATTTTTTCTAACATTGCAATAATTGCAAAAAAAAATGGAAGAAATGAAAAAAAAAAGGTACTAGGTCAAAAGTGAAAATACTACTACATCTAACTTCAATGGGCTATAAAAAATTCTAGATGTTTTTTATTATAGAAATCACTAGTACCACTAAAGATATCTTGTTTACAAAAAATGGATGTCATATGCAAAAGTTATGGAACACTTGCAACTTCATTTTTACAAGCTTCCCTAACTAAATGAAAAGTCTGACAAATAGATAGCTAGTATTTTGGAGTTGAAAAGACAAAAACAATAAATATTTTATAAAAAAAAAGATAGAAACAAAGTTATGGAAAAGAAATATGCATGCTCGAGTATTACTTTTTAAGGGAAATAAAAATAAAATAATTAATTTAGCAAAATAATCTCAATGTACTATGTAAATAAATATTCAAAACAATGTGTTATTCAATTGAACTTACAAACTAAATATTTTGTAAAATTATAAAAATATGATCTTGTAGTCCAACACTTTTTTACGATTTCATGTAGTTGTCAGTTATTTATTTAATTATAAATTTGTAGCATCATAATAAACAAAAACTAATTTAGAAGTATAACCAACTGCAGAACAATGATTACCTTTGAAAGAAAATAGCTTGACTCTACTATTATAATTTAAATTAAATTTATATAGATAAAATTTAATATTACTCACCATAATTATATTAAAATAACATTTTTAAAATGATATATTTGTGTGTTAGATATAATATGATAAAAAATAGAACTATATCAGCTGATAAGATGGATCAGTTTACCCATATATCACCATAGTACTTTTCTACCTATGTAATACAAAAAAAGTTATCTGTTCAGAGTATATGACTGTTCGGCAGTCAAAAATAACAACTATACAAATATATAGGAGTTACTCATTCATCAAACCCTCTAGGAAACCATGAAATCCACCCAAGATAGCCCTCAAACCAATGGATCACTCTACATTCTGAGATCATCTGAGCATAGGGTTTCTATAACCTTTCTACAATGGGAATTGGAGCTGGTACAAATTCTTGTTTAGCCTTAGGTGGAATAGGATCCAACACTAGATTCATGATTGCCAAAGGAGGGACAATAATGGGTTCATTAGTTTCTTTCCTTTATCTTTCTTTGATAGAGTGGAGCTCAGCCATAAAATATTCCAAAGCAACCTCAAACTAAGACCTCTCTTTACAATTCATGCCCCAAGTATATCCATGAGATATCCCCTTCCTCTCAAACATGATCATTCCATAATTCAGTAGCTCTATAAATTTAGTCTTGTGTAACTTGATGATGATGGTAATCTACACTTCAACATGATAAAAATTAGGTGACCATTGAGACTCATATGTGATCTTAATTTTCCATTAAACAAACAATCATTCCTACTTTTCCAGATGATCCACACAATTTTAATTGAAAGACAAGATAAAAAAGATATTTCATGATTTTCTAAGGCTCAAGATATGACCAACAAGAAAATCTATGGAAATAAAATTTTTACTAACATTAAGCCCAAAAAGATTCCAGATTTCTTTTGCATGGCTACATTAAAAAAATAAAATGATTCACAGTCTCAATGTTAGAATTTAATCTTTCCTTGGTAAATTTTGTATTTAAAAGACAAACCAAGGTATCCTATTGTATTCGTCCTCTAGTCCAAGTGGGAGGACATGTCATATTTGTAATTCCTTTATTAAGGAAAATAAATATTCCTCCTTATGAGGAATCCTACACTTGTCTCACACACTAGTGATATGTGGCATACATAGAAATGGGAGTTACAATGTAACTCCTTTCTCACATCTCTATTAAAAGAGATGGCTCTCCTTCTCTCCATACGAGATACTTCTTCTTGAACACTATTGTATGAGCTAAGCTCTCTCTCTCTCTCTCTCTCTCTCTCTCTCTCTCATTCTTAGGCATTTTTTGCCACATTCATTATATCACGGGGTTTTTTTTATGCTTTTCCCCCGTCAAAATATTGTCTCCTTTGTTTCTTTTCTCTTTGGTGAATGCTCCTAGTTTTGTGATAATTCATGGTAAATATTCTTATTCCTTGCTCACTGCATTAAGCAATTTCCTATTTCTTTATATTTTTTTATTATTTTAACATAGTATTAGAGCGGGTTGGTTTAATCATGTTTTGAGTGTGTAGGTAAAGAAGCTACCATATCTTGGTGCACTCCAAATTCGGAGACGTTGTTTAGAAAATTTGAATCTCATTTTAGTTATTTTAATTAGTTCCTTGCAATTAGTTTTTTTTTTTATCAGTTCTTTTATATTAATCTCCTTTAGTTAAGTTTATTTTAGAAATATAAGTTATAACTATTATAGAATATATAATAGTTAAGTTTCTTTTAGAATATTTAATTTATCTCTTTTCCTTAATATCGAGATTTAGCTTTATTAATATTGATGCTAGTTTGTTTGACAGAGGTGAAAGCCTTTTGGTTTGTGTAGTCTAGGGAAGATTGGATTTCCAACTTAAGTCCTCCTTGATCTGTGCCATCAACACCTCTTAGTCAGCCTTTATTCTTATCTCTATTTTCAAATCGATAGCACTTCAAGTAATCGATAGCTTTTTCCAATTTTTTTGTCTTAGTTTAGAAATAATTTCTTTGTATATGCTTTGTTAGATTTGCATTATCTAATTAGAATATTTTTGCTATAGCGTAACTCTTATTTTCATTGTTTTTTCCCCTTAATGTTTTTAACCTCAACAGATATCATTGCATGCATTTTTTTCTAATTTTATTCGGCAAAGCATGCATCTTTTTTCTAATCTTATTCTGCAGTGAAAACACCAAAGTTTTTTAGGCTAAGAGTGAAGTTAACTTGCAGCTAGTTCGACTGGCATTGGAAGACTTATATTTTTCCAAAGACAAAAAATAGAACTATTTTTTCCGATTACGCTTCTTTCAGCTTGTGGCGTGAGTAGTGATAAGGGTTTGGTGACTTTTATTATTCTTGGATTCGAATCAATTCTTGCATGTTTAGAACTCATTGGTGAATTGTGTTCCTTTGCAGCTACTACTTGTAGTTGAGTGTTCTTAATAAGGAGTGTAGGAAATAAGGTGTTTGGTATTAGCTAAGTAGAGAAATAAATCACAGGATATCTGTGATGTTTCAAAGTATTGGTATTAGCTGAGTAGAAAAATTTATTAAGTAGTGGGATCTTTGTTAAGAGTTGATTGGAGTGTCAAAGTTGTCACAAATAATTACAAGATCCATACAACACATCCCCATACTTTTCAAGGGTTTGAGCTGCATGTTTTTGGCGTCAATTTCTCGCATGTGGTATCTATTATGGAATACTAGCATTGGTATTTTCCATTTAGATTAGTTGCATTTAATCATGTATTAATCCTTGTGAAAGCTTCAGGAATCTCCTAGTTTTTCCTATATTCTTTATTCTTTGTGTTCTCTAGTTATTAGCTCTATTTCTTTCTTAATCTGGTTGTGGTTTTAATAAGTTTTTAGCTCAAGTTATTAATTAAGGGTTTTAGTTAGATTCAATTCAATTTAGCTAATGTTTCATTGCAGGTTTGAATTTTTTTTTATAACATTTTTAGTATATCAGTTTCCTAACATTCTTTGCAGGTTCAAAATTTATTTAGTATTTATGTTTTTCTTATTGCATGCAATAGATTTAGTTCTTTTTCTTGCAAGATATAGTTTTTCTAGAGATTGTATGAAAATTTTCTATAAGGTGTTCTAGAGATTGTAAACAGGCTTCATTAAATCTAACTCTTTTTCTCATTATATTAATCATTTTATTGCAAGTTCATCTATGTTCATTTAAGTTAGTTTAATCTGATATATATTCATTAACTCGTCTATTTTGCAAGATTGTGTTTTTTTTTTCATTGTTATTAGGTTATTTAGTTTTTCTCTCTCTTTGTTTCCTCTTTTCATGCTTAAGTACTTAGCTTTCTCTTTGCATGCAAGAGATTCTTATCATTATCTGTTAATCAATTACAGCATAGCAAAGATCTGTTAATGCTTAAGTATTCTTAGTTTTAGTTTTACCTTTGATAGTTATTTTTTTGCTTGCATGCGTCCTTGGCATAAGCTTTTATAGCTTCCTATTGTTGCATGTAAGTGTATATAGTTTCCCTTGCATGTGTTTGATCTAAGTTTCTTTTCTAGCTTCTATTAAGGTTTTTCATTTATTTATCTCAAGTTTAGGTTAAATCTTTGTATTTAACCATGACCACCATGATGCCAAAAATAAAGTTAACTAGTACAAATTATCATGCATGGAAAATGCACATGACCTTCATCTTTAGATTCAGACATATTTTAGATATTTCTACTGATGCCAGTTCAAAACCAGCAGCCTCTACTCCTCAAGTTGACCAAACTGCTTGGCAGACTAAAAATGAGGAAGCACTTGGTTTAATCAGGATCTCCTTAAGTCCTGAATTGTATGTCTTAATTTCTACTTGTACAGAAGCCCATCAAGCTTGGGACATCCTGAAAAATACCTATGACAGTGCAGACAAGACTCAAAAAATCCAGCTCCAAGACCAACTTGAAGACCTCAGGTATACCGACTTCAACTTTGTTGATGATTTCTTGCTCAAGTTTGATTCAATTAAAGTTTTACTAACTGGTTTACAAGTTCCTCTCACTGATTTAAGGATAATTCACATAATTATTCATAATTTTTTTCCTAGATAGTTCCAACCATTTATTACAAATATTTACTCTCAATTAGCTATTCCTTCTTTAGCATCTCAATTAACTTATGTCATCTTTCAAAATATGTTGCATCAAGAGGAAGTAAAATTAATTCAATTTGGCATACTTAAAACTCATGAACGTGCATATGTCTCTCAAAGTCACAATAACAATAGATCTTCTAACACTAATCAAAATTATCAAAGATCTAACAATGCTAATAATTCAAATAATAACTTAGGCCAACAATTTAATGATCATTACAATTCTAGGCCTTCCAATAACTATCATAATAGTAATCATTCAAATAGGCCACATTGCACCTATTGCGGTAAATATGGTCACTTAATACATAACTATTTTAAGAAACAAAAGGATGATCAACATAATTCTCAAAACTACTCAAATGGAAAACCTAATGGAAATCAATCTCATTTTTCTTTTACTGTCTTTTTTAATGCTTCTAAACCACTTGAATGGATTATTGATAGTGGTGCATCTCAACATGTTACATCTCATAAGGAAGTCTTTGATTCTTTGCGACCTGATTCTATGAATATTCCTATTTCTTTAGCTTATAATTATTGTTGTCAAGTTGAAGGAACTGGTAATGTTTATGTTCCAAATGGTAAATTACATGATGTGGTTTATGTTCCTGATTTGAAAGCTAACCTTATTTCTATTCCACAAATATGTCAAGGTTATAAGGTTGAGTTTCATAAAAATATTTGCCATATTATTGATATTAATATTGATCAAATATTTGCTAATGCTAAATTGGACGATGATAATCTCTTTAAATTTTATTAATTTGCCTCTCCTAGATATTCATTACTTACTACTATTGATTTTCACATTTGGCATGAGAGGCTAGGACATTTAAATTCTGATTATATCTCATTAATGTAAAAATAAAATATGGTAGATGGGATACCTAAGTTTACTCCTTCTAAGTTTGATTGCAATGGATGTATGAGTGGTAAAATGCATAGAGAATCTTTTCCTCATAAATCATCTTGGAGAGCTAATAATAAGTTAGTTCTCATTCATAGTGATCTTTTAGGTCCTATGGAAAATACTTCTACTTCAGGCTCTAAATATGCTTTAACTTTTTTTGATGATTATTCTCATAGAACTTGGATTTATTTCTTACATAGTAAAGATCAAGTCCTTGATAATTTTGTTGAATTTTATTTTTTTGTGGAAAGACAAAGTGGCTGTAAAATTTAGATTCTTAGGACTGATAATGGTACTAAATATGTTAATCATGCTTTCCATTCTTACTTAAGATCTTTGGTATCAAAAATGAGCTTACCATTCCTTATGTACACCAGAACAAAATGGTGTGGAAAAAATGGAAGCATAAAACAATAGTAGAAATGGCTAGATGTTTTTCACATGCTAGAAATATGGATTATAAATTTTGGGCTGAAGCCATGGCATGTGTCACCTATATTCTTAATAGAACTCCTACTAAGGCCCTACCTGTGTACTCTAAATAGTGCACTTCTCTAAATCATTGCTTCCAAGAGAATCCATGGATTGGAAACCTTGAAAAATCAATTTAGAGCTCCCTAGGCATGGAGTGCAAGGGTGTTTAAGAATGCTCTCAGCTAGAGCTATTAAGCCAATAACCTTGCTAGTAAACCATGCAATGGGAGATTCAAATGAAGACAATGGAAAGAATGCCAATATCCTCAAGAATCAAATGAAATGTAATGCAAGCTAGATTAAGATGAATATGCAAGCTAAACTATGGAAATAAAAGAATAAGTATTACAAAGCCTCCTAATTAAGCTAGATGAAGTAATCTAAAGCATAAAGGAAACTAAGCTAAGTATGAAGTTATGAATGCCATGATAATGCAAGAAATGAAACTATGATAACATGTAGATGCAAAAGCCAAGAATGCTCCAAATCTTCAAAAAGCTCCAAAGTGACCTAGAAAACCTGCAGCATAACATTAGCATAAAAAGTTGGGGATCTAGAATAAAGAAGAGAGCTCTCCTTTTATAAGAAATGAGAAGGAATGGACCATGGAGATTAAGAGGCAAAAGATTTAATCAATGGTGGAGAATCAAAGAGGAGCAATCCATGTGCACAAGTATCCTCCAATGAGAAAATAAGAGTTGACTTTTGTGTCCATATGAGACAAAAAGTGCTTTTCCCCTTTTTGTAAAATAAGAATAATGTTTTATTTGTGCAACTTAGGATAAAAGGAAAAGTGGGGAGCTTTTTATTTAATTAAAAAAGGAGGAAACTCCTTTTAATTAAATAAAGACTTTAGGATAAAATGGTTAGCCCATAGAAAATAATTGAATAAATTATAGAACTAGGATTTGATCAAGAATAAGCAATTGATGATTTTAGCAAATGGGGCTAATAGTCTAGATGACCATTTTTAAGTGTATACATTTGCCCCTCTTTGACTAATGTGTCACCGATCTGGGAACATATTACGTCAAACAATAGATTAGCCAAGAAGGTAAGAGATAGCGATCTGACTTCAAAGAATGAAGTACAAAGAGATAGAAAATCCCGCATGGTCAACCTGGTAGTGATAGTACTAAACACTTAGGAAAGAGATGGACAATATCGGGACTCAATATAAGAAATAATATGTCAAGCGCAAAGATAGATCGATTAGAGAAAATGGAATGGTCAAGCATATGCTCTAGAGAATAGCCAATAGGATATGATGTGTCTGCCCCCTTGGGATCAAAAGTGAAATCAGGTAGAGGGAATGCAGAAGCAAGAGCAACATGATCAAATCACTAGAAATCATAATCGAAGATGAAAGATGATAGAACAACCATCAAGCAGTGAAAATATGCCCCGGTTAAGGCCTCAAAGAGAGAGAGATGAAGTGTGAATGAAAGACTAGAAGGGTGAGAGAGATGGGAATGAAGAAGGAAAGACTGCCCCAGTGAAGATCAAAGGGTCAGGCCTCAAAAGGTTAGCCAACTACGTAGAAGAAGGGAAAAATGTGATTTTGACAATCAAGGTGAACTTGGATTTCGGTTTCGATCTCAAAATGAAGAGAAAATGATGTGATATGAAAGACAAGAAGTGAGAGACATGATTGGGAAGAAGTGAAAAGTGAGTGCAGTTTGACTAATAAGTCCATGATAGATGAAAGGAGAGCTCTCTCCGTATGCAAGATGCAAAACTAACTAACATGAACCTAAAAATGCAAGCTACTATGAAAAGTGGTTTACTTGCAAGGTTACAAAGCTTTTAGACTCTAATATTCATCATCGAGCATTATTGGTAGTGTCACAAGATCATACAATACACACTAGTATAACTATGTGGATCTGACTATGATCTATATCAGATAGGAATGTGGGAATCTCACCTAGGCGTCAAAGACATGTAGGTCAAGATGACTAGTGCAATGAGATTTCTTAAGTTTAATATGGAAAGATTATGCTCACATTGAGACACAAGGAAAGTCAAGATGACTATAAGTATGCACTCATGTAAAAAAGTCAAGGATAATACCTTGTAAATCCTAGAGTCAAGTGGAACAAGCATAAATGCTCATGACAACCAAGATCAACAAAATATACCCACAGGCAGAAAGCAAATAAAACATGTCCTCATGCCCTAGTCTTCTAGCTATGCATCATCGACAACTTCTTAGGAAGAGAACACTCATCAAAGAAATCATCATAAACAACACACAAAGAAATAAAGTCAAACTAGTCTCAGTGATTCAAATGTTTAAGTGTGTGTGTGTAGGTCATAGAGTCAAACTTTGAGTATCACATCTTCTAGTGAGAAATATCATATCATGCTAGACTATGGGTAAGACATCTGATAAGTGTTGAGAAACACTCGACGCTAGGAAAGTGTTGAAAAACACAATTGGGGTGATGTTGAAAAACACCATTTTCAAGGTGCCTAAGAAATTCAGACACACAAAGAGACCCAAGATAAGCTAGAACAATGTATGCCCCCAAGACTAAGACAAGAGTCAATTCCAGGCTAGGGGAGGCAAAGCAGAAAGTGGAGCGGAGGAGTGCCATGCAAGACTGATAGACATAGGTGCAAGGGTCTCAAGCAGTGCTTGTTTCAAATTTTTCACCACTTGATAGAATTTTTTCAAGACTTTTTTGTAATTTTTTTGTATTTTTTCTACCAAGGTGCTTGTTTCCAGGTTTTCACCAAGGCACTTTTTCTATTTTTTTTTATTTTTTTATTTTTTTATTTTTTTTTGGTGAGACATCAAAGTGCCTATTGCTAGGTTTTCACTAGGATGCTCATTTTTTTAGGACTTTATATACTTTTTAGGATTTTTTCAGCATCATATATGAATTTTTTTGGAATTTTTTCAGGATCAATAAGGTATATACAAAGAATGGCCCCAGACAGAATGGGTATCAAACTCCCAAGCAAGATTAGATCGTGTAGTCCCAATGTCTAGAAAGGTGGAGAACAAGAGGGATTAGCAAGCTGGTGGTGTATACACCTAAAAATGGTCATCTAGACTATTAGCCCCTTTTTCTAAATCATAAATTGCTTATTCCTGATCAAATCCTAGTTCTATCATTTATTCGATTATTTTATATGGGCTAACCATTTTTTCCTAAGTTTTTATTTATTAAAAGGAATATTTCCTCCCTTTTTAATAAATAAAAAGCCCCCACTTTTCCTCTTATCCTAAGTTGCATAAATAAAGCATTATTCTTACTTTATAAAAAGAGAAAAAACACTTTTTGTCTCATATGGACACAAAAGTCAACTCTTATTTTCTCATTGGAGGATATGTGTGCACACAGATTTCTCCTATTTTAAGCTCCACTATTGATTAAATCTTTTGCCTCTTAATCTCCATGGTCCATTCTTCTTCATTTCTTATAAAAAGAGAGCTCTCTTCTTCATTCTAGATCCCCAACTTTTTATGCTAATGTTATGTTGCAGGTTTTCTAAGTACATTTGGAGCTTTTGAAGATTTGGAGCATTCTTGGCTTTTGCATCTACATGTTATCATAGTTTCATTTCTTGCATAGTAGCTTCATTTTCATGGCATTCTTAGCTTAGATTTCCTTTATGCTTTTGATTAATTCATCTAGCCTAACTAGGAGGCTTTGTAATACTTGCATCTTTCATTTTCATAGCTTAGCTTGCATTTCCATTCTTAGCATAGTATTGTATTGCATTTTCATTCTTGATTCTTGAGGATATTGGCATTCTTGCCCTTGTCTTTTTTGATCTCTCATTGCATGGTTTGCTAGCAAGGTTATTGGCTTAATAGCTCTTGCACTCCATGCCTAAGGAGCTATGGATCAATTTTTGAGACCTCATTCTTGAGTGTTCTTGAATGTAATGATTCGTAGAAGTGTGACACAATTATAGCACACATTTTTGGTTCCCACCGTGGGGCAGAGTAGATTAGCTTTGTCCTTTAATTCTGCATTTTCTGTCAAAATTTTCATCAATTTTTGGCTTTATTTTCGGTGTCTGGTTTTTCTGTCTCAGAGTGTCACGCGACATTTTTCCAGTTTAATGTGACAGTTCTTTTTATATTGACATGACACTTTACCATTTAAAAGTGTCACCCCCTTTGATAGAAAGTGTCGTACTATTTGACGAGTTTTGTCACCTGCATATAGTGCGAACTGTCGCCTAGAGATAAAGTGCTGCACCCGTATACGAAAAAGTGTCGCATGACATTTCTAGTGACTATACTGTCACCTATACCTAACAGTGAGCTATTTTTGAGCTATTTTAGTTATCTTGCAAGTTTTGGGTTCTCTACTATCTTTTTGAAAATTTTGAAAAATTTTAGCATTTTCAAGTCCGTGCCTCTGGAAAATGGGCACCCATTTTTTTTAAAATTTTCACAAATGGTATCAAAAGTTTAAGTGTGATATATCATTGGAAAGGTCTTTTCAAGCCTAATCCAACCATGCTAGTTTCATTCTCAGATTTTACCATTTGATTAGCTATTTTACTTGCAGATTATCTAATTTTTGATGTGCTAACCCTTGTGGGCCTAACAAGTTGTGGTTGTAGGTGCACTTGCTTGAGATATTATGCCAAAAGAATGCATGACAAAAAGGGCTACTAATGGTTTTGCAGGGCTTCCCCAAGCATAAAAATCAAATCAAGTGCTTGTTTAATTACTTTATTTATTGAGTGCGGCATATACTAGTTGTTTCATTTCATAGGCACTTAATACCTTGTTGTAGGAATTTTGAAGTGGTAGGAGAGTATGCTCTTCACCCTTGTGGTGAAACATAAATCTTGACCCATCTTGGGATTTTGAAAGCAAGGGGGTAATTAAATCTTTGCTTGGTGTGTTTGGGTGAAGTTTTTGAGATAGGGGAGTATGCTCTTCACCCTTGTGGTGAACCAAAAACCTTGAACCTCAAGAATTGATCCACTTTTTATTTAGTTGTTAGAATCTTTTAGCGGGCCTACTCTTGAGCAATCAAGAGGAACAACCCAAGTGGGGACAAGCTTTTTGCTGGCTCTTCCAACCCACTATAATCTCAAAGCTATCGAGGACACAAAACCTTGGTAGACATAGTACTTATCTTTGCTTGATGTGAGTAACTTGTGGGATTGTGACCATGAGGAAAGCATTAAGCAAGAATGCTTAAGGTACTCTTGAGGCCGCGAGGTCCTAGTCCTTTATGAGGAGCAAAAGAGGTGCTATGAATGGAAGCCCTTAGTATGAACCGTTAGATAGAGGCCACCTTATTTTAGCTGCTTAGCTTCTTGGTGCAAGGATTGATCCAAGTGGACTTACCCGGATCACCCCAAGAAAATCACCATATGTGTTCCTTTGGTTGTGTTTTTGACACTTCCATGACAACGCCAATATCTCTTGTGGGCAACCACTTGGTGTGAGGCAAGGGAGCATCAAGTTGTGGGCCAAGTTGCTAAGTAGTGAGCCTTGTCCTTCTAGGTAGTAATTGCTTGAATTGTCTTCGATTGTGCTATACCAGTGTAAATGTTCTCAACATTCAAATGAACGGTGGCATTCATAAGGTTTTCTATTTTGATATCACAATTGCTTGTCTTGGCAAGGTTGCTTTTACCCTTGTTCCAAGTGTTTTATGACATGTTTGATCACCTACTATTTGCAAACTTATCTTTTACCTGCTGCTACTACTTGTCAAACTGAGAAATTGCACTATTCAACCTACAAACTTGGTCAAAATGCTTCAAAACTGAGTTTTTCACATTCACTGGTCAAGAGTCACACTTTTTGCCTAGAAACTATCGCATAGTGAACATTTTCTATCTACTTGATTTGTGTCATTTTTGGTCTTCCTTGATCAGTCTAGGTCAGATCTTAGGGGTTATTATATGTTTCTCAATACCCAAATGAATTTCAATGGTATCGATTTTCACAAAATGACTCTTGGTCTTCTTTCTTCCACATCTCCCATGTCTTCCTAGTCTTCCATTTTCATCCTTTCTCTTCTTTCTTCATGCTTCTTTCTCTTCTTCCTAAAATTTTCATGTCTTCTTGATTCTTTTCCTCTTATTATCTATTCTACCTTCTATTTCATCTCTTCTATTCATTTCTTTCATGCTTGATTCCTCCTCTTCTAGAATCATGAGTTTCAACTATCTTGCTATAGAACCTCTCTTGAGAAGGGATGATCTCAAACTCATTACTCAATTCGAACAGTATTATTTTTCCAACCATCCCACAAATTCATCAACTTAAGGCAAGAGTAAACAAAAAGATGCTCGAGTCTGACACCTTTGCTAGTATTATAGACATAATTCTCTCACAATCTCCTTCTTCCAAACACTCTTTATCTTCTAGGTCTTCTCATCATTCCTCATCTTCCACATCTTACCATGTCTTTTCTAGAGATTATTCTCCTTCTTCAACTTCCAAATCTTATCATGACTCTTCTAAACATTATTTGAATTCCTCATTATCCAAGTCCTCTTCCTACAATAAGTCTTTGATTTCCTCTTCTTCAAAATCTTGTTCTTCCTCTACTTCCCCCAAGAGTCTTGTTTTTCTTCGTGAGCCATACCATAATGAGCAACGTGACAATCCTTGTAATACCTTTGATGACTATGATGATGGACAATGTAGTGATACTTATGACACCTCTATTCCTCAGAGTCCTCCTAGTCGTAGACTCATGCTTACTGAAAATGGGTTGTCATATTGGAGAGATTGTGATGGTGATCCATATGATTCTGATTTCGAAAGAGAGTTTGGTTATTTTTGTAAACAACACCTTGATGATGATCCATCTACTACTACTGAGGACTATAAAATGCAACACACTGATTATAAACATTACTACTACAAGAATCTTTCCTCTAAGAATTCCACTGCTAAAAATCAAAATTGCACTTCTGAGCAAGATCATGTTAATGATGAACCTTTGTCTTGTGATGGTCCCCTCCCATCCCCTACTTCTTCCAATACTCATACATCTCCTAAAGCTTTTGAGTCTTCCAAATCTTTCACAAATCCTTCATTCAACAAAGATCCTAATACTTTTCATGCAGTTCCCTACAGTTATCCTCAAGGGCTACCTCTTAAAGAAACTCAAGCTCACCTTCAATTTGCTACAAATACTTCTAATGATGCTAAACTGAAAGATCTTAAGCCTTTGTCTGCTATACTGCCTACTTCAGCTAATTCTTCACCATCTCTTCTAAAGTCTTCCATACAATCCCAACATGCTTCCTTGTCCTTAGAAGTGGCTCCATGTCAAGAGGACTTTAAAAATGATAAAGAAAAGAATATAAAAAAAGATCAAGATCAAGAACCCTCCATGTCATCCAATTATCTTCATGATGTCTCTGATCTGTTTCATGGTTCCTTTGATCCTCTACACTCTTCTGCATTCATTCCACCATCTCCTAAGCAAGATCAAGCTACTACTTGCACCATTGAGCTTATTGACAATCAAAATAACCTTGCCACACTTGCGCTTTCCGAAGATGATGTTTCCATTAAGGTTATTAAAAATGGTTTTGTTACTGCTAATGTTAAGCCTATTGAAGATCAAGAAGCAAATTTTGCACTTGTGTTATCCAAAGGTCCTTGTCAAGATCAAAGTCTTCCATCTTCTTATTCTATCGCTCCATGCTCGCTTCCGCTTTCTACTCTTCCTAAGTCTTTGCAAGCTTTGAACAATCCTATCAAAGAAGATGCTCCTATTCAAGATGTCCACAATTCTATTAAAAATTTCAATGCTCACCCCAAAGATGCTGATATCCTTGGTTGTCTTATAGATGCTGATGAACTTATTGATTATTCTTTTTCATCTTCCATTTACATCCTTAGACCTCTCCCACCACTACTAAGGGCTTCATGTCTTCCTTCCATCTTGGGTCCTTATGTCTCTTCACTTTCCCCTCCTAATTCTCCCAATTCGTCATCTATTTTGGGTCCTTACATCCCTCCATATCCTACCTTTTCTCAAGATCAACATAGATGCATACCCTTGAATATTTTTCATCCATCCACCCATCTAAACTAGTCATATCTTCCTTCTTCTTCCACAAGTCCCAAGTCTTTTGGAAGTAACTTGAATGTTCAATACAAGAAAAGAAGAAATAAAAGAATCCATCAAAAAAAGATCACCATGTCTCCTCTAATCGACATGGGTGCATAAAGTCCAAAGAGATATCTAAGAAGAAAACTACAAGACAAGTATGGGTTCCAAAATCCATCATTGAAGATATTCTCTCTAAATCATCAAAAGGAAATAAAAATCCTAAGGCTATATGGATTCCAAAGTCTCTCTTGAAAGAGTCTAATATTGAACAACAAGTGAAGTTGACATTCAAGCTTCCAAAGGCTTCCACTTCATCTTCTTCCAAAAACATTCTTCCATTCCATGTGCCTGAACCACAACCTCTGCTAAATATTCACTATATTTCTTCTCATATTCCTTCATTCACATTTCCTCCATACTCTCGCCACCCTTCAAGGTGTGCATTGACGTTGATCTTTCCTTCATTTCCATCTACCCTTTCACAATCCTTCCATTCATTATCCTTCTACCTTCTATCATTTTTTCTCATTTGCCTATTCCTCATATCCTCCAACCTCACTTGCTTTACATAAAACTTTATCCTCCATTTTTCTCTTCCATCTTCCTTTCCCTATTAGCATCTTTGAGAATATCATTTTGAATCCTTGACATATTATGGTTTATCCTTTCAAGGAGCATTATCTAAAAAGCTTGCCTTCTTCCAAAAAAATAGAAAAATTAAAAAAAAAAATTAAAAAAATAAAAAAAATTGAAAATGTGCCATGGTGAAAACTTGGAAACAAGCGCCTTGGTAGCAAAAGTAAAGAGAAATAAATTCATCCTATGGTGAAAACCACTTCCTTGTGACACCTTGGATAATTACTGTGATGAAAACCTGGCAATCAGGCATCATGCGTAGTTCTTCTACATATTTCATCCATTCCATCTCCTCTCTTTGATCTTGATAATGTTGATCTATACATGAACATTTGGCTATTTTATGAGCTATCTTATGATGATATTTCTTTCATTTCATTCATGTTTAGCCTTCATATTTATTTTCCTTCATTTATTCTATTCTTTCACTATCTTTTTCCCCTTTAGTCTTGATCTAATAAAAAGAGTAAAACACGATGCTATGAAGTCTCTTGACATGTCTACTCTTTTGGACTGCATCCTTTCCTTCTTTTGCAGTGCGCTTTTGTGACTTAACCTATGCTAGCCTCTCATTGCTTGTCCAAATGTGCTTTACATGACAATTTTTTCCTGGCTTGAGTACTCTTGAGGAGTTTTCCATTGAGGATTTCTTCCCTTCATTCTCTTTCATCTTCCATCTCTTCCACCAGCTTGCTAATCCCTCTTGCCCTCCACCTTGCTAGACATTGGGACTACACAATGTGATCTTGCTTGGGAGTTTGATGCCCATTCTATCTGGGGCATTCTTTGTACATACTTTATGATCCTGAAAATTTTCAAAAAAAAAATTCATATATGATGTTGAAAAAATCCTAAAATGCATAAAAAGTACTGCAAAAAAATGATCATCTTAGTGAAAACCTAGCAATAGGCGCTTTGATATATCTCCAAAAAAATTATATATTTTAAAAATACCAAAAAAATCAAAAAATTCAAAAAATCAAAAAAATTGAAAAACTGCCTTGGTGAAAACCTGGAAACAGGCACCTTGATAGCAAAAATACAAAAAAAATTTATAAAAAGTCCTGAAAAAATTGCAATAAATCTATCAAGTGGTGAAAACCTAGAAATAGGCACTGCTTGAGACCCTCTGCACCTATGTCTATCAGTCTTGTGTGGCGCTCCTTCGCTCCACTTCTCACTTTGCCTCTCCTAGCCTGGAATTGACTCTTGTCTTAGTCTAGGGGGCATATGTTATTCTAGCTTATTTTGAGTCTCTTTGTGCGTCAGGGTTTCTTAGGCAACTTGGTTCCAATGATGTTTTTCAACACCACCCCAGATGTGTTTTTCAACACTACCCTAGCGTCGAGTGTTTCTCAACACTTATCAAATATCCTACTTGCAGTCTAGATGATGCAATATTTCTCACTGGTAGATGCGATACTCAAAGCTTGACTCTATGACCTACACACACGCACTTGACTCCCTGAGACTTGCTTGGCTTTATTTTTTTTTGTGTGCTGTCTATGATGATTTCTTTGCCGAGTGTTCTCCCCCTATGATTATTTTCGATGATGCATAGCTAGAAGACTGAGGGTATGAGAACATGTTTTATTGCTTTTTTTGCTTGTGGGTATATTTTGTTGGTCCTAACTATCATGAGCATTTATGCTGGTCTTACTTGACACATTGGGATCTACAAGGTATTATCCTTGACTATTTCGCAAGTGCATGCTTATAGTTATCTGGACTTTCATGTGTCTTGATACAAGCATAATCTCGCCATATCAAAATTTAGGTGATCTCACTGCACTAGTCATCTTGACCTACATGTCTTTGATTCCTAGGTGGGATTTACACATTTCTATCTAATATAGATCATATTCAGATCCACATAGTTATGCTAGTGTGTATTGTATGATCTTGTGATGCTACCAATAATGCTCAATGATGAATATTAGATGTCTATTGGCTTTGTGACCTTGCAAGTAAACCACTTTTCATGTAGCTTGCATTCTTAAGTTCATGTTAGTTAGTTTTGCATCTTGCATATGGAGAGAGCTCTCCTTTTCATCTTACGTGGACTTGTTAATCAACTGTGCTCACCTTTCGCTTCTTTCTAATCATGTCTTTCACTTCTTATCTTTCATATCCCATCATTTTCCTTTCATTTCAGGATCAAAACTGAAATCCGAGTTCACCTTGATCATCCAAATCACCTTTTCCCCCTCTTTCACACAGTTGGCTAACCTTTTTAGGCCTGATCCTTTGATCTTCACTGGGGCATTCTTCACCTCTTCATCTCCATCTCTTTCAAACTTCTAGTCTTTCATTCACTTTCAATCCCAAGTTCAAGTCCCCCTCCATGGTGTTTACAGGTTGAGGGACCAATAGGTTCATGCCCTGTGTCCCATGTGTGGGGCATATCTTCACTGCTTAATGGTTATTCTATTCTCTCTCTTTGATTATGATTTCTAGTGATTTGATCATGCTACTCTTGCTTTTGCTTTCCCTCTACTTGGATTTTGCTTTCGATCGTGAGGGGGCAGACACATCATATCTTATTAGCTATCTCCTTCCTAAGTGTTCAGTACTATTGCTACCAGGCTGACCATGCAGGATTTGCTATTTTTCTACACTTCATTCTTTGGAGTCAAAACACTATTGCTTGCCTTCTTGGCTATCTCTTACTTTCTTAGCTGATCTGAGTTGCTTTGTGATCCCAAATCGATCTCACATTTCAACTTCATTATTTGACTACATGTGTTCCCAGATTGATCAAACATTAGTCAAAGAGGGGCAAATGTATACACCTAAAAATGGTCATCTAGACTATTAGCCCCTTTTGCTAAATCATAAATTACTTATTCTTGATCAAATCTTAGTTCTATCATTTATTCGATTATTTTCTATGGGCTAACCATTTTATCCTAAGTCTTTATTTATTAAAAAGAATATTTCCTCCCCTTTTAATAAATAAAAAGCCCCCACTTTTCCTCTTATCCTAAGTTGCACAAATAAAGCATTATTCTTACTTTATAAAAAGAAAAAAAGCACTTTTTGTCTCATATGGACACAAAAGTCAACTTTTATTTTCTCATTGGAGGATATGTGTGCACATGGATTGCTCCTCTTTTAAGCTCCACCATTGATTAAATATTTTGCCTCTTAATCTCCATGGTCCATTCCTCCTCATTTCTTATAAAAAAAGAGCTCTCTTCTTCATTCTAGATCCCCAACTTTTTATGCTAATGTTATGTTGTAGGTTTTCTAGGTATATTTGGAGCTTTTGAAGATTTGGAGCATTCTTTGCTTTTGCATCTACATGTTATCATAGTTTCATTTCTTGTATAGTAGCTTCATTTTCATGGCATTCTTAGCTTAGATTTCCTTTATGCTTTAGATTAATTCATCTAGCCTAACTAGGAGGCTTTGTAATACTTGCATCTTTCATTTTCATAGCTTAGCTTGCATTTCCATTCTTAGCATAGTATTGTATTGTATTTTCATTCTTGATTCTTGAGGATATTGGCATTCTTGCCCTTGTCTTCTTTTAATCTCCAATTGCATGGTTTACTATCAAGGTTATTGGCTTAATAGCTCTAGCTGAGAGCATTCTTAAAAACCCTTGCACTCCATGCCTAAGGAGCTATGGATCAATTTTTGAGACCTCATTCTTGAGTGTTCTTGAATGTAATGATTCATAGAAGTGTGACACAATTATAGCACATAGGTGGAAGAGATGAAAGACAAGAGAATGAAGGAGAATGAAGGGAAAAAAAATCCTCAAAGGAAAACTCCTCAAGAATACCCAAGCTAGGGAAAAATTATCATGTAAAGCACATTTGGACAAGCAATGAAAGGCCAGCATAGGATAAGTCACAAAAGCATAATCCAAAAGAAGGAAAGGATGTAGTCCAAAGGAGTAGACATGTCAAGAGACTTCATAGCATCATGTTTTACTCTTTTTTATTAGATCAAAAACCAAGGGAAAAAAGATAGCAAAATGATGGAATGAAAACATGAAGAGAATGAAAGCAAGATCGTCATAAATTAGCTCACAAGATAGCCAGATGTTTGTGTATAGGTCAACATTATCAAGATCAAAGAGAGAAGACAAAATGGATGAAATATGTAGAAGAACTATGCATGATGCTTGGTTGTCAGGTTTTCATCATGGTACTTACCCAAGGTACCACAAGAGAGTGGTTTTTCACCATAGGATGAATTTATTTCTCTTTACTTTTTCTACCAAGGTGCCTGTTTCCAAGTTTCCACCAAGGCACATTTTCAATTTTTAGTCTTGTTTTCTTTTTTTCTTTTTTTCTTTTTTGGAAGAAGACAAGCTTTTTAGATAATGCTCCTTGAAAGGATAAACTATTATATGCCAAGGATTCAAAATGATATGCCCAAAGATGCTGATAGGGAAAGGAAGATGAAAGAGAAAAATAGAGAATAAGGTTTTATGTAAAGCGAGTGAGGCTAGAAGATAGGAGGAATAGGCAAATGAGGAAAAAGGATAGAAGTAGAAGGATAATGAATGGAAGGATTATGAAAGGGTAGATGGAAATGAAGGCAATATCAATGTCAACACACACCTTGAAGGGTGGCGAGAGGATGGAGAAAATGTGAATGAAGGAATACGAGAAGGAATATGGTGAATGTTTAGCAGAGGTTGCAGTTTAGGCACATGGAATGAAAAAATATTTTTGGAAGAAGATAAAGTGGAAGCCTTTGGAAGCTTGGATGTCAACTTCACTTGTTGCTCAATATTAGACTCTTTCAAGAGAGACTTTGGAATCCATATAGCATTAGGTTTTTCATTTTCTTTTGATGATTTAGAGAGAATATCTTCAATGATGGATTTTGGAACCCATACTTGTCTTGTAGTTTTCTTCTTAGATATCTCTTTTGACTTTATGTATCCATGTCGGTTAGAGGAGACATAGTGATCTTCTTTTTTTGATGGATTCTTGTATTGCTTCTTTTTCTTGTACTGAACATTCAAGTTACTTCCAAAAGACTTGGGACTTATGAAAGAAGAAGGAGAATATGATTGGTTTAGATGAGTGGGTGGATGAAAAGAATTCAAGAGTATGCATCTATGTTGATCTTGAAGAAAGATAGGAGATGGAGGGATGTAAGGACCCAAGATGGATGAAGAATTAGGAGAGTTAGGAGGGGAAAGTGAAGGGACATAAGGGCCCAAGATGGAAGGAAGACATAAAGCCTTTGGTATTGGTGGAGGAAGTCCAAGGATGGATGCGGAAGATGCAAAAGGATAATCAACCAATTCATCAGCATTTATATAACAACCAAGGACATCAGCATCTTTAGAGTGAACATTATCATTTTCAATAGGATCATGAACATCTTGAATAGGAGCAACTTCTTCGATAGAATTTTTCAAAGCTTGCAAAGACTTAGGAAGAGTAGAAAGTGGAAGTGAACATGGGTGGTATAATAAAAAGATGGAAAACTTTGATCTTGACAAGGATCTTTGGATAGCATAAGTGTATTAGCTTTCTCTTGATTTTCAATACGCTTAGCATTGGAAGTAACAACACCATTTTTAATAACCTCAATGGAAGTATCATCTTTGGAAAGTGCAAGTGTAGTAAGGTTATTTTGACTGTCAATAAGCTCAACGGTGTAAGTAGTAGCTTGATCTTGCTTAGGAGAAGACTTAAGACATGGTGGAATGAATGAGGAAGGGCATGCAAGATCAAAAGAACCATGAAGTAGATTAGAGACATCATGCTAAAGATTGGATGACATGGAAGGTTCTTGATCTTGATCTTTTTTTATATCTTTTTTTCATCATTTTTAGAGTCCTCTTGACATGGAACCACTTCTAAGGATGAGGAATCATGATGGAATTGCATGGTAGATTTTGGAATAGATGGTGAAGGACTAGATGAAGTAGGCATTATAGTGCATAAAGGATTAGGATCTTTAGGTTTAGCATTATTGAAAGTATTTTCAGCCAAGTGAAGGTTAGCTTGAGCTTCTTTAAGAGGTAGCCCTTGAGGATAACTACATGAAAAGAATTAGGATCTTTATTGGATGAAGGATTTGTGAAAGATTTGGAAGACTCGGAAGCTTTAGGAAATATATGGGTATTGGAGGAAGTAGGGGATGGAAGGGAACCATCAAAAGACAAAGGTACATCATCAACATGATCTTTCTCGAGAGTGTCATCTTTATTTTTAGCATGAGAGTCCTCAGAGGAAGGATTCTTATAATATTCATGTTTCATATCAGCGTGATGCATTTTATAGTCCTCAGTAGTGGTAGATGTGTCATAATCGAGGTATTTTTTATAGAACTCATCAAACTCTCTTTCAAAATCTGAATCATACGGATCACCATCATGATCTATCCAATGTGGTGACCCATTTCTAGTAAATACGAGCCTATGACTAGGAGGACTCTTAGGAATAAAGGTGTCATAGGTATCACAAGGACTACCATATTGCTCATAATGAGGAGTAAGACTCTTGGGAGAAGTAGAAGAGGAGCGAGATTATGAAGAAGAGGAAAGTGAAGACCTAGTGGAGGAAGAGGACTTGGATAATGAAGAATGCAAATAATGTCTAGAGGAATCATGGTAAGACTTGGAAGAGTCATGATAAGATTTGGAGGATGAGGAAGGATGAGAAGAATTAGAAGATGAAGAATATTTGGAAGCAGGATGGTGTGCCAAGATCATGCGTAGGATTCTAGCAAAGGCATCTGATTCAATCAATTTTTCTTGTACTTTTTCCATAAGTTTATCATCCATGCAATTTTTGAAAGAATAAAGATACTCTTTGAATTGAGCAATGAGTTCAAGATCATCCATTCTCAAGAGAGGTTCCATAACAAGATAATTGAAATTGATGGTTCCAAAAGAGGAGGAATCAAACATGGAAGAAATGAATAAAAGAGATGAAATAGAAGAAGGTAGAGTAGATAATAAGAGGAAAAGAATCAATAAGACATGAATAATTTAGGAAGAATCATGAAGAAAGAAGAGATCGGATGAAAATGGGAGACTAGGAAGACATGGAAGAAGTGGAAGAAAGAAGACCAAGAGTCATTTTGGGAAATTTGATACCATTTGAGTTCATTTGGATGTTGAGAAACATGTCATGGCACCTAAGATCCAACCTGGACTGACCAAGGAAGATTGGGAATGGCAAGAATCAGCTTCAGATTGCAGACAACTATGAGACAGCAAAATAAGTTTGTGTAATAGGTTCCACGCAAGCAATGTGACTCTTGACTAGTGAACTTGAAAAACTCAGTTTGGAAAGCAATTTGGTCAATGTTGTAGGTTGCAAGTACAATTTTTTGGTTTCAAGCACAATAATATTAGGAAGTAGATAAGTTTGCAAACAGTAGGTGATCAAACATGTCAGCAAACACTTGTGCAAGAGAAAAAGCAACCTTGCCAAGACAAGCAATTGGGCTATCAAAATGAAAACCTATGAGCATTACCGAGATGTTTGTATGTTCAAGAATATTTTCACAGGTATATAACAATGAGAATAGTTCAAGCACTTACTACCTAGAAGGACAAAGGCTCAATATTTAGCAACTTGGCCCACACTTGATGTCCCATTGCCTCACACAAAGTGGTTGCCCACAATAGATGTTGGCTTTGTCATGGAGGTGTCAATGACACAACCAAAAGAACATAGATGGTGAGTAATCTTGGGGTGATCCAAGTTATTCCCCTTGGATCAATCTTTGCACCAAGAAGCTAAGCAGCAAAAATAGGGTGGCCTCTACCTATGGTTTTTAGTAACTTGGACTTCCATTCATAGCACCCCTCTTGCTCCCCAAAGTTACTCCTTACCTTGCGGCAAGTAATAGACCTCACAACCTCAAGAGTACCTTAAGCATTCTTGCTCAATACTTTCTTCATGGTCACAATCCCACAAGTACTCACATCAAGCGAAGACAAGCACTACATCTACCAAGGTTTTGTGTCCTTGATAGCCTTGAGATTGTAGTGGGTTGGAATAGCTCGGTATTAGCTTGTCCCCACTTGGGTCATTCCTCTTTATTTCTCAAGAGTAGGCCCGCTAAAGGATTCTAAAAGATCTAAACAAAGAGTGGATCAACTTATGAGGTTCAAGGTTCTTGTTTCACCAAAAAGGTGAAGAGCATACTCCCCTATCTCAAAGTTTTCTCCCAAACAAACTAAGCAAATGAGTTCAATTACCCTCTTGTTTCTAAAATCCTAAGATGGGTCAAGATTTTCTAGTTCACCAAAAGGGTGAAGAGCATACTTCTCCTACCACCTCAAAAAATTTTCCACAAGATATTATGTGCCTACTAAAAGAAATAACTAGTATATGCCGCACTCAATAAAGAAAGCAATTAAACAAGCACTTGATTTAGTTTTTATGCTTAGGGCAGCCCTGCAAAAACAATTAGTAGCCCTCTTTGACATGTGTTCTTTTGGAAAAATATTTCAAGCAATGAGAGCACCTACAAGCACAACTTGTTAGCACCATAATGGTTAGCACATCAAAAATTAGATAATCTGCAAGGAAAATAGCCGATCAAATAAAAAAAATTTGAAAATAAAACCAACATGGTTAGATCAAGCTTGGAAAGACCTTTCCAATGATATATCACACTTAAATTTTTTATACCATTTGTGAAAATTTCTCAAAAATGGGTGCCAGTTTTCCAAAGGCACAGATTCTAAAATCGCTGAAATTTTCAAAAAAATTAAAAAGAGCTCAAAACAGCCACTTTCAAGCATAGGTAATAGCAGAATGTGCATAGGTGACAACAAAATGTGCACGAGCACAAGAAGAATGTGCACAGGCAACAATAGAATGCACACAGGTGGAAGTAGAATGTGCACAAGTGACAACAGAATGTGCATGGGCACAAACAGAATGTTCACAAGAGCAAATAAAATACTCATAGGCATGAACAAAATACTCACAGGCATGAACAGAATGCTCACAGGGATGAACAAAATGCTCACAAGCGTGAACAGAATGGTCACAAGCATGAACAAATTTTTTGTAAGTAGCATTTCTCCTATTTGCACAAAATTGATGAAAAAGTGACGCTGAAAATATACAAAACTTGATAAAAATGTAGAGAATGAGGCTCAAAGCCCCACGATGGGCACCAAAACTATGTAATCTAAATACTACACTTCTCTAAATCATTGCTTCCAAGAGAATCCATGGATTGGAAACTTTGAAAAATTGATTTAGAGCTCCCTAGGCATGGAGTGCAAGGGTGTTTAAGAATGCTCTCAGCTAGAGCTATTAATCCAATAACCTTGCTAGTAAACCATGCAATGGGAGATTCAAATGAAGACAAGGGCAAGAATGTCAATATCCTCAAGAATCAAATGAAATGCAATGCAAGCTAGCTTAAGATGAATATGCAAGCTAAACTATGAAAATGAAAGAATGAGTATTACAAAGCCTCCTAATTAAGCTAGATGAAGTAATCTAAAGCATAAAGGAAACTAAGCTAAGTATGAAGCTATGAATACCATGATAATGCAAGAAATGAAACTATGATAACATGTAGATGCAAAATCCAAGAATGCTCCAAATCTTCAAAAAGCTCCAAAGTGACCTAGAAAACTTGCAGTAAAACATTAGCATAAAAAGTTGGGGATCTAGAATGAAGAAGAGAGCTCTCCTTTTATAAGAAATGAGAAGGAATGGACCATGGAGATTAAGAGGCAAAATATTTAATCAATGGTGGAGCATCAAAGAGGAGCAATGCATGTGCACAAGTATCCTCCAATGAGAAAATAAGAGTTGACTTTTGTGTCCATATGAGACAAAAAACATTTTTTCTCTTTTTGTAAAATAAGAATAATGCTTTATTTGTGCAACTTAGGATAAGAGGAAAAGTGGGGAGCTTTTTCTTTAATTAAAAGAGGAGGAAACTCCTTTTAATTAAATAAAGACTTTAGGATAAAATGGTTAGCCCATAGAAAATAATCGAATAAATGATAGAACTAGGATTTGATCAAGAATAAGCAATTAATTATTTTAGCAAATGGGGCTAATAGTCTAGATGACTATTTTTAGGTGTACACACTACCAAATAAAACCCTTGAAGAAGTTTGGTCAGGAAGAAAATACAATTTGTTTCATTTAAGGATTTTTGGCTCCACTGCTTATGTTCACACACCTAAACAGAAAAGGAAAAAGTTAGATCCTAAATCCTGACCTCATATATTTGTTGGCTATTCTAAGAACACTAAAGGTTATAGATTTTATGATCCTCTTACTAATAAAGTTAAAATAGCTAGAGATTTTTGCATTGCTGAAAATGGTGTCCATGACTATTCTCAAATTTTAGATTCTGATCTTAGTCACAACAACATAGTTCTTGTGGAGGACCAACCTCCATCTCTCAACCCTATTCCTCAAATTTTTTCTCCGAATGTTTATGTTCCTTTTGTTTCTTCTCCTAACACTAAGGATAATACAAATACTCTTCAAAAGGATAATGATGAACATAAAGATAGTAATGATACTCCTAATGATTTTGTTCCTTCTAGTAGTAGTAGTGATGATGATGATGATGGTAATAATCTGTTTACTCCTCCTAGTAATATTTCTATTAATTCTAGGAGAAACCCTAAATGGTTTAAAGATTTACTTAATGAAGGTGATGATTACATTGCTAGAATGGGTGGACTTAAACCTAGAAGGATAAACTACTACAATTATTCTCTTATCACTTCTCTCTCTAAATCTAATGATCCTCAAACTTTTGCTCAAGCTAAAAATCAACCTCATTAGAAAAATGCTATGCAAGAAGAATATGACTCTTTGATTTCTAATAACACTTGGGATCTTGTTCCTTTACCTCATGGTAAAAATCTAGTTTCATGTAAATGGCTATATAAAACTAAGTTAAATTCCAATAATGAAATTAGTAAATTTAAGGCTAGACTAGTTGCATGTGGCTTCTCTCAAATTAAATGAATAGACTATAATGACACCTTTTCTCCTGTTGCTAAAATGCCTACCATTAAATTTGTTCTTGCTTTAGCTACAAAAATAAATTGGCCTATTCACCAAATGGATGTTAAAAGTGCTTTTTTGAATGGCGATTTTCATGAAGAAATATACATGTCTCAACCTCCTGGTTTTATTCAACAAGGTAATGAACATTTAGTATGTAAACTCAAGAAGTCTATTTATGGTTTAAAACAATCTCCTAGAGAATGATACTCTAAAATTAATGCTTTCTTTATTTCTCAAGGTTTTGAAAGAAGTAAAAATGATCCTAACTTGTATATAAGGCATAGTGAAGATGACATTATTATTATCATTTTGTATGTTGATGATTTGATTCTTACTTCTAGTTCTAACCATTTAATTTGTGATATTAAGTTCCAACTCAACCAAAAATTTCAAATGATAGATTTAGGATTTTTACATTATTTCTTAGGAATGCAAATTTGGCAAACCTCTAAAGGTATTTTTATCTCTCAAAGTAAATATGCTAAAGATCTTCTAGATAGATTTCATATGAATGATGCTAATCCTGTTTCACTTCCATGTGATTTAGGAACTAAGATAATGATAGATATGAAATCTCATTTCATAGATGGTACTCCTTATAGAGAACTTGTAGGTAGTTTAATTTATCTAACCCTCACTAGACCTGATTTATCTTTTAGTGTTGGTTTAGTTTCAAGATTCATGTCCAAACCTCAACAAACTCACTTCAAAATTGCTAAAAGAATATTACATTACATTAAAGGTACTATTAACTTAGGATTATTTTATGATGCACATTCTGATTTTTCTTTAAAAGGTTTTGCTAATTTAGATCTAGGTGGAGACCTCAATGATGGGAAATCTACTTTTGGGTATTATTTTCTCTCGGTTTTAGGTTCTGTATCTTGGAAAAGTAAAAAAGAACAATCTGTGTCTCTATTTTCTACCAAAGCTGAATATAAAAGTTGTACTCATGCCTCTAAAGGAGCTCTATGGCTTAGAAGAATACTTGAAGATTTGGGTCTACCTCAACAAGAATCTACACCATTGTATTGTGACAATCAAAGTGCAATAGCCTTGAAAAAGAATCCAATTTACCATGCAAAGTCAAAGCACATTTCTCTCCACCACCACTTCATTAGAGAGCACATTGTAGAAAAGAAAGTTTCCCTCATCCATTGCAAAGGTGAAGATCAAGTTGCAGGTGACAAAACCTCTTTCTAGAGAGAAATTTGAATTTCATTGTAACAATTTGGGTTTGATACCCTTGATGTAATTACCCCAAGTAAAGGTTAAAGGGGGGTGTTAGAATTTAATCTTTCCTTGGTAAATTTTGTATTTAAAGGATAAACCAAGGTATCCTATTGTATTTTTCCTCTAGTCCAAGTGGGAGGACATGTCATATTTGTACTTCTTTTATTAAGGAAAATAGATATTCCTCCTTATGAGGAATCCTACACTTGTCTCACACACTAGTGATATGTGGCATACATAGAAATGGGAGTTACAATGTAACTCCTTTCTCACATCTCTATTAAAAGAGATGGCTCTCCTTCTCTCCATACGAGATACTTCTTCTTGAACACTATTGTATGAGCTAAGCTCTCTCTCTCTCTCTCTCTCTCTCTCTCTCATTCTTAGGCATTTTTTGCCACATTCATTATATCACAAGGGTTCTTTTATGCTTTGCCCCCTTCAAAATATTGTCCTTTGTTGCTTTTCTCTTTGGTGAATGCTCCTAGTTTTGTGATTATTCATAGTAAATCTTCTTATTCCTTGCTCATTGCATTAAACAATTTTTCGTTTCTCTATATTTTGTTATTATTTTAACACTCAGGAACCCTACAAATGCACCACATGTTAAGTGCACCATTAGTCTATTTCATAGGTAATTTGTGTAGAATGATCTTCCAAAGGAATCATTTCTTCTTAGGGTCAACTAGTTTTTGCTACAGAGATTCAAGTTGTTTAGCCCACCAATCATGACCACCTACTTCACCCCAACTGGTAGACATGTGTTGTAGAATATCACGGTTATCAATAAGAAGGGAGTAAATATACTTAGATTTAAATTTACTAAATTTAGAGTCATTAGGCCAAATGAGGGAGTATACAATCATCATGGTTAATACATCTTCTAGGAAACCCAATGGAGGATAAAACTTCCCTCATCATAGAGTATGTTCTCCACTATGTATGAGGGATGCAGTATTTGGTTCTGATCACCTCCCAATCTAGAAAGACCCCCTCTTGAATAATATAATTAAAGAGATTTATGCCCAAATCCTATCTCTTAGCTGAGCACCCCTAAACTTGAGCACAAGGTTGATTGTTATGGATCCAATTACACCATATGGAGTGCTCATCAAAAATAGTCTCATTGTATGATACTACCTTTTTATGAGAGGTAATGAAATTTTCCTACTCCCAGCCTCTCCATATTTCCTTCAAGACTTTGGATCCCCCCACCTTGATAGGGAATGTGTTGGAGCTCTAAATTTTGGGCAAAATTTGGAGTCCTATATAGTGATAAAACCCTAAAAAATGGCCTCTTAATTTCCATGCCAAATAATTAATGATGGAGTACATGAAATGGGATGAAATATTACATTAATTTTTAATTAAAAAATTGAGAGATTATGGAAGAAAGCTCTGTGACAAGAAAAATTAAAATTCTGTGATCAAAGCCTTTAGAAAATGTTGGAATTTCGACCCTTTGCAAAGATGATGTCAACAGAGGTAGAAGATGGTCTAATTTTAAAAATCTAAAAAAGACCCAGTTCGGAAAATCAAATTTTCTATTTCCAATGAAAATCTTAGCTTTCCATGAGGTGTTTTGGTTTTTCAACCAGACCCAAATCCGAAATATAGGTAGTTATTTTTTAGTTAGTTTATTATTTTTTCAAAATAATTTCTAATAAGGGTGTGTCTTTTCACTCTAAAGAGGTGTGAAAGCCACTCAAACATGTATATATACATAATCTAAAATGTAAAGAGGGGGGACAATAGAAGACAATTAATATTTTCATAGAATAGAATTTGATCACAACTACAATATGAACTCTAATGTACTATTTTTTCAACATTAATAAAGATAAGTGCTCTTCTTTTTATTTGTGGTTATAAGTTATATGTTTTCAATTAGTCTTTCAGATTACTCTGTGAACTAGAGTATCCTACTATGTTTCTCTATTTGATGCATTCATTTATGACTAATTTGTACAATTTGAATAATGGTAGCATGGTCTAAGAACCTGTTACTGTTTCCTTTCAAGCTCTTAAGTTGGGTTAAAAACCATAGGACCTATTGTATAAGTTGTTTTAAATTTTATTTCAATAGAAGCTTGTAGGGTGATGGTCTCACTTTATAGGGGCGAGTTACCTCAAAACTATCTCTGATTGTACGTAGGATTAAAAGTTTTATGACTCTATAGCCCAATTATTTAGAAGGCATTGATCTAACTATTATTTGAAAATTGTCATTTGGTTCATACATTTGTAGTTTATAGATCATTAAATCATTATTTCAAAAGCATTACTTTTAATTATTTAGTATAATCCATTTAGTCAAGTATTATAGAATAGAGATTTTTAGGAGATTAGTTTCTTTCCTCAAAGGATCATTCACTTCCTTTCGAGGAACTTTGTTTGTTTGAAATTATGCCTACTAGCCTTGGCTAGATTAAGCCAAAATTGCAGAGGCACTTGTGTGTACCTGTCAGTTGGCCAAAAGTGATCCATCATTTTTGGGCACCAACAAATTGGTGACTCTACTGGGGACGCTATCAGTGAAAGATGTTTGCAAAATCTTTGCTTATAGTTATGAGACTCTACTGGAGATGGAACTCAGAATTAGTTATGATTTTATCCTTCTTATAAAGAAGGTGGGGAATCTATTGAACAAATAATTTCAGTTAGTGACTCTACTGAGGGAGAAAAATCAGGAGATAGGAAGATAGCCTAGAAGGGATGATAAATTTTCCTTTCAAGAAAATTTTCAAAAGGTTTTTGATTCCCATTGATATTAGGCCTTTGGATCTTAGAAAGTTTCAATGCAGTTCTAATGAATTATTTTCACAAGTTTCATAGATGGTTCCTAAATTTTATGGAGATTATGATGAATTAGCTCTTGATCATTTGGACACGTTTCATATATTCCTTGACAATTATGAGATCCATATAGAAGATGATGCCATGAAGTTATTTTCATGGTCACTAAAGAATAATGCAAGGGAAAAATATGAATCATTACCTGCACAATGCATTTCATCATGGATGTAGTTTGAACAATGGTTCCTTGATGTATTCCATGACAAAGATGAATCATGTATGTCTCCCTTGGATGCATTTATTACTTTAGAACAGTATGATAATGAAAATGTGGTGAGTTTGTTTATGAGGATGATGGATATTTTCTGTAAAATACCCTCTGATATCAGGCCAAGTTTTTCAAACAAAATATATAGTTTAGGAGTAACTAGTGAGCAACTAGAGCTTATTCTTAAAATTGCACAGGAAGATGTAATGGAAGAAAATGATAAAGTTACAAAAGGGGCACAAGAACCTAATGATATTCTAGATTCAGATGAACAAGAAAGTTTGGATCAAATGGAAGAAGGTCCCATCCAAGAAAAGACTTGTATAAAAATGAATTCAAATGAGTTCAATAATGAAGAGGAACATACTCTCATTTCATAGGAAATTTTAGATTTGTTAGATATCCAGTATTGGAAACATGTTCAGGGAAATTGTCCAAAATTTTTCTCAATCCACCATGGGTAAGGAGCTAGATGGATCAGCCCATATTCAAGAGAAATCAAATTGTGGAGATGAAATAGAACTACATGAACATGATGAAGTTTCAAGAGATAATGTCAATGAAGATGTTAGCCTTGTTGATGAAAAAGTTGATGATCCAAATGAAAATTCTCATGAATGTATGCCTAAATTATCAATGTTCCTGAATTCATTATTTGAAGAGGAAGTAGATGAAGATATGTCTGATTTCTCTATGTTATCGAATCCATTGTTTGAAGAGGATCCTTTATGCAATGGAATCCATCAGTATCATAACGAAGATAACAGTCCTAATTTTAAAGTTGATGAAACTCATGAAGTGCATTCAGAGGGTGAGATAACTTGGAGTTCATCTTTTGAGCCAGTGGTACACCAAACATATGAAGATGAGATGGAATCAGCTAGACATGATGAAGAGAATGTGTTGAAGCATAGTTTTGAAAATTTTAGAAATGTCCCAGTTGATCAAACTTTTTGGTGGGAGAGAGTTGGTACTACTTGAAGATAAGATATTCTCAAAGCCTTTTGGTGAGGAGAAAAAAATATCCAAAATATAGAGATGGGACATATTGTCAACAAGAAGGTATCCCAAAAAAGACGACTAACCTAAAGGTTTGTATGATTAACCAAAATCTTCTATTCAGCAAGGATTACAATGGATCTGATGATTTCTCAAGGGCTGAACATAGATTAGATGCCAAAAATCATATTGATGAAGTGATGAGAATTGTCTATAAGGATGACATATGTAATGCAGCAAGGTTAAAATTGTTACGTGATCAAATCAAGTGTTTGATAGAGTAAAGGATCAATGTTCAATTTTGGGGCCCTAGGGCCACCCCATTTTACTTCGCATCAAATTAGTATGGATACTTGGTCTACTTCTCTAGAGATAGCTAGAATCTTGCTATGCTCACATCGAGCATATGTCCCTAGAAAGAGCCTGTTGGAGCTCTAAATTTTGGGCAAAATTTGGTGTCCTATATATAAAACCCTAAAAAATTGCCTCTTAATTTCCATGCCAAATAATTAATGATGGAGTACATGAAATGACATAAAATATTACATTAATTTTCAATTAAAAAGTTGAGAGATTATGGAAGAAAGCTCTGTGACAAGAAAAATTAAAATTCTATGATCAAAGCCTTCAGAAAATGCTGGAATTTCAACCTTTTGCAAAGATGCTGTCAACAGAGGCAGAAAATGGTCGAATTTGAAAATCTAAAAAAAGACCCAGTTCAAAAAATCAAATTTTCTATTTCCATTAAAACTCTTAGCTCTCCATGAGGTGTTTTGGTTTTTCAACCAGACCCAAATCTGAAATATAGGTAGTTATTGTTTAGTTAGTTTATTATTTTTTCAAAATAATTTGTAATAAGGGTGTGTCTTTTCACCCTAAAGAGGTGTGAAAGACACTCAAACATGTATATATACATAATCTAAAATGTAAAGAGGGGGGACAATAGAAGACAATTAATATTTTCATAGAATAGAATTTGATCACAACTACAATATGAACTCTAATGTACTATTTTTTCAACATTAATAAAGATAAGTGCCTCTTCTTTTTATTTGTGGTTATAAGTTATATGTTTTCAATTAATCTTTCAGATTACTCTGTGAACCGGGGTATCCTACTATGTTTCTCTATTTGATGCATTCATTTATGACTAATTTGTACAATTTGAATAATGGTAGCATGGTTTGAGAACTATTACTATTTCCTTTCGGGCTCTTAAGTTGGGTTAAAAACCATTGGACCTATTGTATAAGTTGTTTTAAATTTTATTTCAATAGAAGCTTGTAGGGTGATGGTCTCTCTTTATAGGAGCGAGTTACCTCAAAATCATCTCTGATTGTACGTAGGATTGAAAGTTTTATGACTCTATAGCCCAAGTATTTAGAAGGCACTGATCTAACTATTATTTGGAAATTGTCATTTGGCTCATACATTTGTAGTTTATAGATCATTAAATCAGTATTTCAAAAGCATTACTTTTGAATTATTTAGTATAATCCATTTAGTCAAGTATTATAGAATAGAGATTTTTTAGGAGATTATTTTCTTTCCTCAAAGGATCATTCACCGCCTTTCGAGGAACTTTGTTTGTTTGAAATTAGGCCTACCAGCCCTTGGCTAGATTAAGCTAGAATTGTAGAGGCACTTGTGTGTACCTGTGAGTTGGCCAAAAGTGATCCATCATTTTTGGGCACCAAAAGAATGAACTAGGAACAATATCTAACAAGGGTAGGGGTTTTTAAAAATAACTTTTGCTAGAAGAAGCCATAGAAATGTTATTCCTTACCTATAATTTCCAAGCTTCTTGTCCTAAGAGAGCTTTAATTACCCATTTAGATGCAAGAGAAATCCCTTGTTTCCTCAAATACTTGAGACCCATTCCCCCAACGTTCTTATTCATATAAAACCATTGTCAAAGAACTGAGTGCATTTTCTTATTTCCTTTTCCATATGGACCACAAGTAATCTCTTATGAGTCTTTGTAACTAATTAAATTGGTACTAATAAAATATCCATACTGATGTATAGTAGATGTTATATGAATAGAGGATCATCTGGCTCACTTGCATCCTCCCAACAAGAGAAAGTGGTGACTATCCCACTTATTGAGTTTTTTGTCTATCTCAAGTGTTCCTTACCCACTCCCACATCCTCTTCAAATCACAATCAACAAATGGAATTCCCAGATACCTTACTTGGTGATTGGACCCTCCCTAAGAAATTTGTGTCTTGTTGAACCAAGATCGGGAGAGTCTTGCCAACCAAACATAATGGATTTGGACATTGAAATTTTACTACAAGAAGCTTTACAAAAGATCTCCAACTTACTCATCATCTTTTCAACATTGTATTCACTTCACTCAATGAGGATGGTTTTATCATTTGGAAGCTAAACATTACGAAGGTCATCCCTATTTGGGAGTGTGATGCCTTTTACACAAGGAGAGATGGAGTTATCACTTAGGAGATAGTGAAATGCATCATCTTCTTTCCTAAAGAGGGTAGGAGAACTAGGGCACCCCTTTCTAATAGACTTTGAGAGGGTTGTGTCCTATGATCTATGCCCATTAATATCAACTTTGGTAGTAGCATCAACTATTAGGACTTTCGCTAGGTCTTGAAACTAGAAGGGGAAACCAAAAAAATCCATCATAAGCCAAATGAACCTTCATTCCACCCAATCATAGGATTTTCATAGTCTATAAGAAGCATACTTTCCTCTTGGCCTAAACCTTTGGCCTAATCAAGACCCTCCTAAAAAGTGATAATATTTTCAAGGATGTACCTCCCTTTTACAAAACCAATCTAGGTAGGATGATTATAGTAGGGAGACAATCCTCAAGTCTCTTGGAAATAATTTTGGCCAAAATTTGATAGGACACATTTAAGAGGGTAATTGGCCTTTTTTTTTTAATAAGGGACATGTCCCCGTCTTTGTGAATTATTTTGATAACCCTCAAGAGTTATTCGCCTCGCTGAAATAACCTTTAGCAATAGCTTGTTTATATACCTGCAAGAGTTCTTTCTTGATCCATCCTAAGTTACATTGTAGAAATTTGTAGGGAGTCCATCTGGTCCATGAGCTTTATCTTTTCTTAGAGCTACAATGAAAGCTTTGATATTCTCCAACATAAGATTTGATCTCAACTATAGATATATCCTTAGAAAGAGTTGAGATCTCCTCCTCCCCAATTTTCCTAGGGATAGTGCTTTGAATCTTATCCCTTGCAACATCCAAGTCACCCAAATCATCTTCTAAAGAAAAAACCTTTGAGTGAAATTGAAAGAGTTCCTTAGAAATTTATTCTTGATTGGTGTAGTTAATATCATCCTTCCAGACACTATTAGCTTTCTCTACTCTCCTTATTTTTTTAATAGCTAGAAAAATAATTTGGAACCTCTATCTCCATGGAGAACTAGCTAGCTATGGCTCTTACTTTGAAGCCTTGTATCTTTACATTCTGAATCCTCTTAAGAGCATCCCGAGCCACTATGAGATCTTCCAAAGTATGGCTATCATGCAGATTTATTTTAACACTTTCCTCAACAACCACTAATTTTTTGTGGAGCTAATGTTTCAAAGACCTATGATATGTAGAAACGTTCTTACCTATGGTTTGGAAAATTTTCCTCCAACTATCAATATTTTGATTCCACTATGGATTGGGAAATTGTGCACACATGCCAATGTATTGAATTGGTTATTCATATAGGCTACCTCTCTAACAACATCTTCTACTAGGAGCTTAGTGTTAAGTGCAAAATCTCTCTTCTAATTAGATTAGGCTTGTGACTGAACATAAAGATAACATGGTGGAAATTGGATGATGGTCAAATAGGGTACAGAGGATGACCTTCACAAGTGCTCCTCCCATATCTCTCAAGAAGATATAAAAAGATCTATAGGTATAAAATATGTCAAACCTATTGTAAATCCTATGACTACCTTTCTGAAAGTTTCACCATGTGAACCAAATGTCAAAATTAGCTCCCTTGATTCTAGCAAGAGGATTGACCAACTTTAGTTTATTGATCATGTTCTACCAAAAAAAAATATCTCATCCACTTCCATTCAAATATCTTCACACCCAGCTTATCCTGTGACTTTTCAATCATATTAAAATCTCCCCCAATAATCCAAGAGAATCCTCCAAGAAACACATCCACCTCCACAACTCAACTCTCTCTCTCTCTCTCTCTCTCTCTCTCTCTCCTCCTTCTCTCTCTCTCTCTCCTCTCTCTCTCTCTCTCTCTCTCTCTCTCTCTCTCTCTCTCTCTCTCTCTCTCTCTCTCTCTCTCTCTCTCTTTGTATACACACACACACACACACACACACACTTGGATCATATACTGAATAAATCCCAAACACCTTATCATTACCTTTAAGGATCACCCAAACTTCTCTGCACTACAAGGAGAATGATCCCATTTAATAGCTCTTGCCTTCCACTTAGTACCAACAATAATGAATGCTCCTCCTCTACCACTAGATTGATTTCTAGTGAAGTACCTAACCTCCCTCCAAATATATTTCAAGTTTATGTCCAAGATAAATTGAGTTAGTTTGACCTCTTGCAACATAAGAATATCTAGATTATGTTCATATTGAGGAATCTTTTAATAATGTATTTTTGTCTAAGGTTCTCTAAGCCCCTTACATTCTAAGATGTCATATTCATATTTATTCAATTTAGGGTGTGGTGTCCATTAGGGCCTTGAAACTTTGATAATATTTAGGGAGGGAGTCCCCTTTAATGCTAGGTCCTTTCTTATGAGTGGTGGAGCCCAAAGGTCTACCTCTCCTCTTTTTTACTTTAAATTCCAATGATTATTCAGGCCCCAAAGTGGGTTTCCCATTGTTCTCATTTTTTTATTTCCTAACATTGTCCTTAGATTTAGTCTTTTGAATATAAATTGCTTCCTCCATCTTACTGCTTACACATTCCTGTATCTTGTTCTCATAAGGAATAATAGCCCAATTATCCTAGGAAGGCTGATTCATAGCTTCCTCATCCTTGGGGGGTGCCTCACTAAGGTAGGGAATACAAAAATTTCTAGTGCCAGATACATATGAATTGAAGGTGGGGTACAACATCCATGATAACCAACACAAAATAGTTAGACTAAGAGTCATCAAAATCATAAACATCTCTAATACTATCAAGGGCATCAATTTCATTAGCCTCATTTAAGAAAGGAATTAGTTGAGGTGTTCGGGCACCCTCACTTCCCTCAAGGACTACCAACCTATCATTAGAGGAAGCTACAAAGTTCTTCCCAATGAAACATCCTCCAGAAAAGGAAGGGTAATTTTAGAAGGATCATTAGTGGATCTAGGATTGAAAATAGCATGTAGAAAATCATCAATGGAAAGGAGAGGAGAGAAATCACCCTTGGAGACATTAGTGTTTTAAAACTTTTGGATAAAAATTTATTGAGCATTCAAAATGTGATGGGGATGACAACCACCTGAAGAGGGTAGGGAGGAAGAGATGACATCCTAAGAAGTGGCAGAGCAGGTGGTTCCTCTAAGAGCTTCCAATTTATTCTCAATCATAGTAACTTTATGAGAAGACTCATAAGTGGTGAGAGGATTACCAGAGTGATCCAAATAGGGCACACTATATGGAGAATCCCCTAAATTAGGGGCCCTTTTTCAGGAGAGGTATTTATTTTTCTGAGATTCATAATTATTTTTATTGGGTCTTTGTGCCCTAGTGATGGTAGGATAATTTCTTCTACAACACACTTCTTTGTGACATAGAAAACATGCATTAAGACCCCCAAGGATCTCAATGGGACATGATATAATTTTTGAGAACAAGTCAAACTGCAAAAAGTATGGGATGTCAATCCCTAGGTTCAATGCCAGTTAAACCCTAGCATTCATATGGGGAAGGAGAGAATTGGAATCTTCCATTCGAATACCCTCATGATAATTTCCAAAGCCTTGGTGCATAGTTTCCAAAAATAAGGTGGTACATCATGAATGGTCACCCATCATGGAATGGATAAGACTAAAATTTCATCTTTAATATTTGCAATAGACCAAGAAATTTCATAGAAAACACACAAGCCAATGCTCTAGTATTGTCTTTTTACAACTTTCTTTTGACTATTAGGGCTTCTAAAGAAAATCAAGAACAATCATTTTTGAATCATGCAACATTAAGAATATTGGAACCCTAATTTGTTAGAACATACCTTAATAAGCCTATCATTCATAAATTTGGAGTAGGGACCTTAGTAATATCTTGAGCCACTAAGAAAATGGAAGTATCAATTAACCTAGCCTTTTCATCTGAAATAGCTGAAGACATTTAAGAGTTTGGTTTGATTACCAGTTTAATGGAAGAGGATCTCTTACCTCCAAGTCCTCCATCCACTTGAGAAGGGATCTTCGTGGAAGATTCTAAAATGAAACTAGCACCGACACGTAGGGAATGCACAAAAATAACCTCCTCTCTAAAGGCTTTCTATGTTTCATATTCCTTCACACTATCTATCTTATGGTCTTGTTGAGAAGAAGTTGTTGCAAATTCCTCATAAACCCTCTCCTAAGAATTGTTCAAATGAAGCCCTAGGATTAGACATCGTCCAGTAGGACGAGTCTAGGCAAGACGAATATTAATGCAAGTCAAGAGTTGAAGAGTCTATATTAAGCATCAGGAAAAAGAAAAATGGATGAATGATATTTTATAAATTATCTTACATTATAGTATATTTTTTTTAGTATTTTTAATGAAGTCCCTTATGCACATTAAAAAAATTAAAAAATTGACAATCAAAAGTACATATTTAACATTTGTTAAAACATCCAACCATTATCCACCTACTATATTGTATTCTTACACTATGATGATTTAAAGTTATCTCTCTAAAATATAAATTTATTAATTTAATCAATTAAACACAACCCCATATAAATAATATAAATTATATTGAAAATATGATATATGTGTAAATGTGTTAGCATTTGTATTCATATCAAAACATCACTAAATGATAGAAACGAAGAAAAAAAAAGAGAAAGTATTTTATAAATTTTATTAATTTAAAATAATATTTTAATTTAATGATCAATAATTTGATAAGAAAAAGTATTTCTCAATTTCATTATAGTAGAAACATTTATGATATATTGTTAAATGCTCTAATAAAATTAAGATTTTCATGATCTAAATGTATTTTAATAACTATAAATAGTAGAAAGCTATTACATGAGAAAGTATCTAATTTCATATCATATATTTCTTTCATTTTTAATTAATGTGATGTGGATTTTTTATAGGGCCCAAACTCTAGAAAAAAATGCAAAGGTTACCGATAAAGTAACCATTAACTATAAAAGTGGACAAGGATGCTCATTCAATTACAAAATGATTTCCATAGGTAAAGTCTTTGATAGATCAATACTAACAAGGATACAAGTGTAGGACATATGGGAGAAATAACTAGTTGCGTCTGCCTTGAAAAAACTTAGAGCATTAGTGATGGACTCCTAAGTTGATTTAAACAAAGAATTTACAAAAAGATAGGGATGTCTTAACCAAATAGGAGAAATATCAATAGATTCATTTGATGAGTTTCCAAGAACAAAGATAGAGTGGATAAGGGTCCTTTTTTGAATAATCCATAACCCAATTCGTGTCATGATATTCAAGAGAGGAAAAATATAGTACAAAGAACACATAAGAACAAGGGTATATTTCTATCTTACCTTGTTCCATAGTAGTCCAATTCCCTAAGATTCATTTATGTAGGTATACCACGCTGACCACAAATGGACAAACCTACAAATCAATCCCTTTCTATCAAAGAAATAAACATTATCAACACTATCTTGACTTACAACCAAAAGAGATATTGTGGAAGTGCAAGAGAAGCATTTCTAGATAGTACCCAAGATTGTAGGAAGGAAAACACCTAAAAAAACAAGCAATAGGTCAATAAATGAGGCTTTAAGCAACCTAGACAAAGAGCCACAAGATCAATAATAGAGCACCAACCAAAGAAACAACAGAAGACAATCTTGCAATTGAAGACAAGGCCTAAAAGAGAGGTGTACAAGAGCTTGCCATTAACAGTAGTAACAATATTCATAAACAATTCGCAAGGAGGTGAGTTGTCACAACTAGGGGAACCAAGTGGGAAATCAACTAGAGAGAGATTATATTGAAAAGAAATCTCAGACTAAAGTTATTAGTGGGTTCCTTCACCAATAAACCAAGAACATGTTGATGACTTGAAATTTTTAAAACTTAAGACTTCAAAAAAATTATATTGAAAAGAAATCTCAGGCTAAACTTAAAAAACTACACAAACAATGCTTCCTCCATGAAAACCAAGACAATGGATAAGCATGCATTTTTATTGCATGCGTTTATCTGACATCTCAGTACACTGAAAAGGGAGTTGTGTGGGATTTGAGATGATATGCAGAGAAATGCGGCGCAGCAAATAACCAAAGTTTAACGCATGTAATCATTTTAATAATAAAGCAAAGACAAGATATTGCTGGCGTGGAAAGATAGAACTTTCAAAAAGAATATTACTTGAAATTATCATACAGCTATAATGCACTTTGAAATTATCAGATGGTTCTCAAGAATTTGAAGAAAGGTTCTAGAATGTGTTTGAGGATAATACATTAATTTTGTCTTCATTTACATTTCTTGTAGGATTAATATAAAAGCTGATGTGTGCTTGGATTTTGTAAAGCAAATGGAGATAAGTATTTCTATCAGATAATTAGAATAAATGGCGGGTCCTGTATATTACAAGTCAATTTGAAATTTTAATAAGCACCAACTTTTAAACCTAAAAGTAATCTATTGATTGTTTTATTGATTTTATGTTTACTAAAGTAGAAGCTTTAATGTACAATGATAGCATTTTATTGAACTTTATCCACGCCTATGATATGCTTCTATAATTTTGAAGAGAGATCATTGCAAAATGGCATTCACATTTACGGAGATAAAAATGAAGCACATGGGAGAACTGGCTAGAGGACGAAATTGTTGAATCAAGGTGTAGCAGACAATGATACAAGGGGCCACTTCTCTACGTTGGTAGCTGGATTCTTAATTATACTATAGGTATTAATAATTGGGAGATTAGAAAAGATCTTTTTTCGAAATTAAAACTAAGTTTGATTTAATTGATAAGGTCATTTTTGTGTATGGGTTGTGAATGTAAAGTGTGGTCAAGTTTAGGTTTTAAAGTGAGGAAAATTTTACTCAAAAGTGACCTAAGTCATGTTGTGCATGTAGATTGTAATTTAAAATAAAAGAAATTGGTCTAAATCAACTTCTTAATATTTAGTAAAGAATGAAAATTATCATAGAAGTTTAAAAATTATAAGAAATTAGATGTGATCCAATGTGAATGATCAAAGATTTTGTCAGAATTCTACTCTAATAAAGATATCACATATTTGTAACTAATGATCATATCTCTGCATGCTTTACTAGTGTCGACTTCTACAAATTTGGATGATATTCTAGAGGATAAAGCATTTAAAAAATTGTGGAATAAAGAACATCTTGATGAAGTTGAGAGTAAGGATGAAGAACATCTCAATCAAGAAGGTATTAGTAATGATGATTATTAAACTAATAATCGATAGAGTATTCCTACAAACCATTTTTATGTGAGGCCACAAAATAAAAAATATTCTAAGGGGACCACAATTGTGGAAAAAATTGGTTATGATAGTAGTGCTTTGGGATCTAGTGGACAAGGTATTATTTTTGTACCAGGAGAGTATCCCCTAGAAGAAAGCATGATTTTAAAGGCATTGGGTTTGAAGTAGACGAAATTGCCAAAGGAGAAAAAATAATAGAAGAGCTAGTTCTACAACAAGAACCTATTCTACAACAAAAAATATCTCATAATATGCCAACATAAATGGATAATCCTCAACCTCCAATAGTTATAAATTCACCCAACACTACAATTATTAGCACTCTTTCTCCATTCAAGTGTTCCATTGTATCAACATGCAAGATTTTGATTATGAAGATAAGATGAAAAAGAAAATAAAAGTTTATAAACAAGACAAGAAGAAATTGCTAGAGGATATTATTGTAAATTTAGATCATTCATCAATTAGGGTATTTCCCACATATGATCTAGAGAAGGAAACCATGGAGTACATGTTTCTTGTGCCAAAGTTTATAATAAACTAGTGCATTAGATGGATCCATCTAAATATGAGGTGAGAATTGTCCAAATGGATTTCTCTAGAATAAAAGAATTTAGACAAAATCAAGGCATCAAAAAGGAACAACCAGATCACGTACACATTATTGATAAAGAAATAGAGAAATAGAATTCATTTGTACTGACAAATAGGTAAGTTAAAAGATAACCCACAAAATGAGAAAGAACATAGGAAATAAAAAAATAACAAGAGGGAGGATTTAGAGAATAGGGTAACAAAATCTAGGTCTACATCTGCAAGTCAAAATAATGACTAGGCACAAGTGAAATTGAGTAGACTCAAGCCAATGTTAAATGAAATCATAAATAAATTTCATAATTGAATGGAAAAGTAAAAAAGATTAGAACAAAAGATGTAAGGATCCAATTCTCTAGCAAAAACCAAATAAGATCAAATGCAGAAAAGTGAAGAATTAAAAAGTGGAAATGTGAAAATGAGACATGTCATTACCAATTTGATCAAAGACCTAAAAAAATAATAAGATAGAAATGAGTCTTGAAGAAGGAGACTATATTAAGTATGTACACAAATAATAAGGCATATAAAAGAAAAGATTTAAGAGAAAATAATAGAGAGAATTGATCAATCATTTCAACTTTCTTAACTGATAATTAGTAATTCCATAGATTTTTCTAAGAAGGTCAACCAATATGTTATAGATGACAAATGACTAAACAAATTTTGCAAAAAACTCTGCACTACACTAATAGTGAATTGACATCCAAAGAAATTAAAAACTTTATTGATGCCTCAATAAAGGTATAGAATATGACTCTAAAAATATTCTAATCTAGGTTCAAAGCTAAGGATTTTTTTGGTTATGGTTAAAAAAATATTATGGGAACTAAATGAAAATTTTAAAAAAATTACATAACTTTATTAGCCGATGTGTTTTGACTCTATGGAGTGGAACTTTGGGAATGATACCACGAAGAAGAAGATGGAGGAGAAGATGAACGCTATTTTGTTTTGGATTATATCAAACTATCAATATCCTTGAATGAATCTTTTATTCATAAATTCAATTCAAATTTCACTTTTAGTTATGAATTGTCAACAAATTCAAAAGTCTTATGTAATAAGTTATGGCAACTTGCAACTCCGGGTCAAATAAATAGTGGAGCATACTAAAAAATATAATAGGATGATCCAACATTAACTTTTGAACATGACACAAGACTAAAGGGGTGAATAAGCCAAGTGAAAAAATATTAAACTTTTCTCGCACAAACACTTATTAATTATCTTTAACTAACTAGAAACATAAATGAAAGATATTGCAATCAATAAATCAACACCATATTTTATATGGAAAACCCAATATTGAAAAAACCACAATGTAAATCACACACACTATATGAATAAGATGAATACAATGTTTTAGGATAGAGGACATGGAGCTCACTAATCCTGATATGGACTTCTAGACTTGATGAACAAGCTGAATAACTAAGAGGAGGTGAATCCATTACAATCAAACATTTCCTTAACCTTAATTAATTTGGTGAATATTTAAAGAAATCAAAAAGTTATAAAAGATATGAACATGAAATAACAAAACATCAAACACTATGAACACCAAAATTTATGTCGAAACCCAAGATGGAAAAAACCACAGAGAAACTAAATCTCATGAAAACAACACCAATTAAGGTGACTTTGGTTAAGGTGATTTTAACAAGGGCTCATTTCTAGTTCCTCACTAGAGGTAAGGCTCACTGCCATACAGGTTTACTACCCATAAATATAAAGGATCTCTTCCAATACAAATAGGCACACTGCTAGAATATAAGAAGTGAAAAATATCCACCACTGAATTCACTATCAACAACAATCAATAAAAAAGAAATGATATAATAGATTTCTATCAGTTGCACCAACTCGTATACACATCAATACACAAATATTTCCTTGTCAAATTTGCATTCACTTTGAATATTGCTCACATACAAGCACATCACAAAAAATAGAATCATTTCTCTCTTATATAATGCTATGCAAACAACCGGGTCAATCTAATACAATTTAAAATAGGTCACACCAAAGCATTCCCTCAATGGTAAGGAATGAAACATGGAATACCTCACTCAAATCAGCACACCTTGCTCACAACAATTCTCTATATAATCAATGAGATCTTCAGAACCAAGAGATAGGATCTATACATTAAAATGTAAATATTTAAATTGAAGCAAAATGAACACTTTCCAGGTAGGACCAAACCCAAAGAGATGAACCACATTGTGTTGCAAGATGAATGAGACCAACACGAACACAACTAAAGGTAATTTTTTATGGAATGTCATTTGAAATACTCTCTACCAAATCACCAAAGCATCAGATCTAATTCAAATCATTGAATATGTTGACATCAATGACAACAATAAGGATGACATCAATATCACCTTCGAGCAAGACTAAGGTGCACAATCTTAGAAAAATTTTAAAAGGACTTGAAAGACTAAGATTCATGATCTTAGTACAAGATAAAAGACTGTACAACCTACCAAAATAAATCACTATCATCTACCAAGCACAAGAAATTGTCGAATTAAAAATATGTAGCATCTCATTATCATGTCAAACATTTATTGCCTTCAACTCTTTCAAATCTTAAACATGTATTATCAATTCATAAATGTTCTCTTCTACATTTGAATCACATCAGCTTCATGTTCAATGTAGAGTCAATCCATACTCAACTCAAATATCCATACACCTATATATATCAACTTAATCATCAAAAACTTCAGCTAGGTCACCCACAAGAAACATAAACAATATTTACACAAAGTCAACCACCATGAGGACTTGCACTTAATGTGGTCAATCCTAGGAGATAAATGGAACCTAAATATATCGTAATACACCTACCACATAATTAGTTAAAGTGCATGTGCAACAAAACACCCTCTATCAATAGCATCAAATGTAACATGCGACAAACTAATAAATCACATTTACTAGTTATCCCAAAAATATTTTCAAATGGATAAACATAATATGAATCTAAACATGACATGAAAAGACCTATAAGAATCTCATTAACATAATGTGGATCTAAACAAAACATGACAAGACCCATAAGAGTGCCATAACTCTTCCTACAAAATGTATCCTGACAAAAAGAACATAATTTAATCAAGACAATCTATTGATTTGGTCATAGACTGATGTAAAATAATTTCAAACACAGAACAATATATCTTTACATGTGATGCAAACCAACACAAGATTTATGAGATAGAACACTACATAAAAATTTTGAACTTGTCCACTATGATACACACCCAAATACACCAATATATAACTTGATGTACATAATTCTCTAAACTAATCCTAACCAATCATGATAGCCAACTACAATGTCAACAGACAAAAAATCACAACCTCAACCTCTAAATTATTGGGACCTAAAAACATGATCGTACAACATTCATAGACCATACACATTAGCTCTAGAACTTAAATCCACCAACTTCTTATGCGAATGAATGCAAATAATTCTCCCATAAGAAATTCAAATACTCTTTCCTACATAATGTAGCTCTCCATATCCTCATTTTTTGTAAACAACACATACTAACTTGATATAAACACAAAATATTATAAAAAAATCCAAACACTCAATAGCAAACCTATATATAATTTAAGATAGAAATTTTTACATATTTTCATTAGGTTGACATCAATGAAAGCAATTTGACATTAAAATTACAATGCTAAACACATATTCTGAACAATCTCACTCTTTGCCACTGATAGCAACACCAAAAAAAATATAGTTGGTTTCTTTCTCTTATTAATCAACATTAACAAGTTTGACATCAATAAAAATAAAAAATAAGTTACCAATAATATCCCCCTTTTTCATGGATAGAAACACTTGGATAACTCTCTTTTGAAATCTTCCTCTCTATACTATATTTCTCTCTATACAAATGGTGCATTGAGAAACCTCCAACCACTTCTCCAAAAAATGATCCCCCTTCTAGGAACATCTTCGATAATTACAACACTCTCCCTATTAGGGGCATCTCATCTCAACAACACTCTACCTATAACAATGAAACAACCAATTTCATTTCTCCCCATAAGATAAGAAACCACATCAACAATCAAGGAGATAAAATATAGAAATTAAGTTGACTCATGAAATGATATACAACTCTTATGCATCTAGTTTGATGGAGGGGCAATAACCCCTAACATCTACTAGAGACACTTAAAGTATTATTTGACAGTGTATTAGTGAAAATATATGTAATCTAATCATTTTTTGAAAAAATACTCTAATATCTACAAATTTATCCCTCAAGGAGTCATATTGGATAGAAATGTGTTTAGTCCTTGAATGAGATATTAATTAATTTTAAATGTTAAATAGAACATGCATTCTTCAACATAATTAGAATTATTTCGTCATATACCACCTTGATATTTGTACACATCTTCTTTATCCCCATTACTTGGGTGGAAAAAATGGTGCTATAATGTATTTTTATTCTTTTTTAGGCAATGATAATGAATCCTTCTTCTTACTCAAGTAAGAGACCAATCTAGCTTTGAAGAAAAATCCACTGCAACTTGTACTTACTCTATCATTTCTACACTCTTGCGCAATTAGTATCTATAAAAGGATTTGAAAAATAATATCATTATCCCTTTTATAATACAATCCAAAATCAAGAGTTCCTTTCAAGTACCTAAATATCCTCTTTACTACCTTATTATGAGGTTTCTTAGGATCAATTTGATATCTTACAACAAATAGACTACGTACATGATTTTGATAGCATTATACTAAGAGTTAAAATTGTTGTCAACTCTTAGTGGAATTAATGAAAAATTACTAAGCTAATTGAATATTTTTTGATTAATTCAATCAAGAAAGGGTGTGAACCCATACATCAAGCCAAAATGTGAATGAAAAGGGAACTCACAAGCAATGAGACCAACAAAAAACCCACAAGGAAAGATAACTTATTAAAGAGAAATATTTTGTTAAAAACTAATAATCATCAAAAAATGGATAATGTCGTAATCATACAAAGAAAGGGGCCACAAATACCTAAAAAATAAGTGGTTTTGGAGGGCACCTAGAAACCCACTTAACATAAGAGAACATTGAACTACAAATAGAGAAGACAAAATGTGTCCAAAGACAAAAAGAGTTGTTAGGTTTTTTAAGGCACCTCAAAAAATTTTACAAGAAATTTCCTTAGGAAGAAATGATTTTGTAGGAATGGAGAGGAGTAGAAAAATATTGTAAAGATTTCCATAAAATATCAATGAAAGGATCATCATAGGTTGAATGTTAGAAGATTGATGAGAGGGACTAGACAAGGCTCCCATAACCTTTTTTTATTTTAAGAAGAATCTCAAAACCAAATAGGAGAAACAATTAAGATATTTCCAACTAAAAGACCCCCCATCACCTAAAAAATTAATTTTATCCTCTATAGGAAAGGACCCCACCTTATTAGGAGAAGTTGATAAACATAAATAAAGGCTAGAAGAAAATATAGCAACCAACCCCATTAAAATCAGGGGGAAATAAATAACTAACACCAATGACTGAATTAGGAAGATCCACCTCCATAGGATTTGCATGAAGGCAACTAGTTTTAGAAGGCACCCAGGAACCTCAATAGTATGCATTAGAACTGAACTCAGATAAAACCAAAATCCATAAGCATACATGATGGATTATTAGGATGGTAATTAGGGGAAAGATGCATACACCCTCCAACCACCAACAACCTTACATATAGAGATCACCAAAGACCAATTCCACCATCTACACTAGGGAACCAATCACCTAAGAAGAAGAGATTCCCAAGAAAATAAAACCCTGGCTGACAAAACCATAGGGAGAAAAATTAAGAGCCACCATTAGAGGTCCATTGTATTCAGACATATACAGCCTCCATAATTAAACAAATCTATGCTACCCCAAAACACTATAAAGACTCAAGCTCCAAGAGCCAGTAGAGACACCAAAGTCTAGATCATAATGAAGGCCAAACCCATGATAATCAATACCCCCCATGATGGGGGGAACCCAACTTAATAGACCAGAATAAATCAAAAGAAGCATCACCAAAATCTACTATACGATAGACAAATGGAGAACATCTATACAAAAATAGGAGAGATTAAAAAGAATACCAAAAATCGTACCATCTCCTCTTTGCATCAAAATAAATACCAAAAAAAATTCCATCTTAGATAGGAAAACCTTCCGAGGAAAGTCACACAAATAGGTGAAACCTAGAAAAGTAAAAAATCCCCCAAAGGCCCAACAACAATACAAGCTAGCACCAAAAATCCCATCTCTAAAAGGAACGAGACAAGAAAATAGGGACCTCAAGAGAATGACACCCACAATAGCAAAAACACAAAGCAACACTAGAAATAAAATGGAGGCAAAAAGGAATACATCATCTCCATCTTGTTCCTTATCTCCCATAGGATCTCCAAGAACCCCTACATCAACATGACACATTTAATATGGCTAAGTAAACCAAGGCTAAAAAAGAAAGGTTTCAGGGGGGGAACATTGAGAAAAGATACCAAAGAGTCATTGATCATGTAGTGACAAGAAACAAAAGGAGAAAAACACTTCATAGCCAACAACACATAGTGTGCCTCATTTCTTCCATTAAAAAGTAAACCCAAACAATCTACAAAACCCAAAACCAACACAACCACCCCTGAGAAAAGTAAAGGAACATGGAGAATATGAGTCTCCATTCTCATTCCCATTTCCACTTACAAACACCCTAAAACCTCTATGACATCATGTGCTCCTCCTCATTTTTAAAAATGTTGCAATTAATAAGGCTAATAATGTTTTACAATAGAGAGACTAATAAGCTGCCAAAGTAGAGAAGATCAAAGTTGATGAGGTGAATAATTTTTTTATCATTGATTGATGAAGAAGATTTTAATAATTATATGTAGAAAAGAGTATCTAATAATTTTTAGGAATGGAGTAGACATTCTTGGAGAATACACCACATTGGAATTCTAGGGTAAATTTAGTTTCATGGACATGGTGAGATGGTTTCTATTTCAAGTGTGATTGTAGTTGCACCAAAAGATAGACCTATCAATGCCTAATAGAACCACTAGATTTATAGAATCCACAAGAGGAGGTTAATCCATGTCACAAACTCAAGAAATTCTCTACACAATACAAGGAGACCAAGGGCGTTCACCTTGCAACAATCTCCCCTAGCCCAAGTGAGGTTTGAACTTGTGACCAAGCTTTGATACCACTTGTTACAAGTGTGATTTTTGTTGCACCAAAATATCAACTTGTAAATTATTGATAGAACCACTAGAGCTATAGAATCCATAGGAGGGAGTTAAGCCATGTCACAAACTCAAGTGTTGTGTTGTACAACACAAGGAGACCAAGGGTGTACACCTTGCAACAGTTTGTGCAGTGTTCTATTTTATAGATATTTTGATGGCTTTCTCCACGGCATAAAAAAAATTCACATGTGTGATGTTGATGTCTATTTTGGCCCCTTGTTGACTCAAATTTTTATAGTAACTAGACTTAAGAATTATTATTCTAAATTATATTCGAACCTTTTTAATATTTCAACCTTATTTGTCTAACTAGATTTTAGTATTATTGGTTTGAATAATGACAAAATTATTTACAACCTTACTAATATTCCAAATATCCCCCAATTAACATTTATATCAATACATAGTTCCTACAACTATCTTACAAAAGAGAGAAAACAAGGCAAACCTCTTTTTATGTAACAAGGATTAATTCTCACCATAATGATGTTTTCACTAACACGTGAGAATATCCTACTAACATAACCACATAATAACACATTCATGGCATAAGTACATACTTCTATATTCATATTAAAAAAGATAATTATCTCCTACTCAATATCATTTATGAATAAAAATTTCTTCTTCCACTACACACAATATTAGTATTTGATCTCATGAAAATATCAATTTTCTCATAAAGAGAATCTAACAATTAACAATATGGGTATGTGCAAGATCATGGTATGCCAAACTAGGCCCTTAAGTGGCAATGAAAATTTAGAAAATCAGGTTTAGGCAAGTTGACATTAAAAATTGAACAAGGTATAAATATTATATCAAAAATATGTAAGAAGGGAATTTGTAGAAAATTGAGTTTAGTTTCTAAGATACTAGGCCTTTTTTGAAAAACAATTACTCTATATGTTGAAAATTTCAAATTTCAATGTAGTAGTATGAAAATTTCAAGAAAAAAATAAGAAGTAGGTGTATGTCTGACCACCTTAAACACAATCAAATGATAAATTTTTTTACAAGATTATAGATATAAGTAGTAGACTCATGTCTAAATGTGACACATTTTTTGTATTTTTTATTCAAGTAAATAATTAATTATGATTTTTCTTGTACAACTTTTCCAAAATACAATAACTCTCATATCTAACCACATTAACTTAGTATAAACTTTATCAAATTGAAAATTTTTTTTTTCTTATAGTAGGAAAATCATGGAATATGACACATGTTTTAGATTTAAAAAATTTTATACAGTTTGAAAGTTATAGCTATTTTTCAATAAGTCTATCAATCAGGACTAGAAAGATAACAAGTAGGTGTATACCTGACCACATTAAACATAATCAAATGATAATACCTTTTTATAAGATTCTAGATAAAAGTAGTAGACTCATGTCCGGATGTGATGTATGTTTGTTTGTATTTTTTTTCCACATAAATTTAATTAATTATGATTTTTCTGCTATAAATTTTTTTGAATATAAAAACTCTCATGACTGACCACCTTAACTTAGTCTAAACTTCATCAAATTGAAAGAACCGCTTTTTATTATTGTATTAGGTGAAGCATAGAATGTGATGTATATTTCAAATGTCAAAAATTTTATATTGTTTTAAAGAACTATATTTTTTTTCAAAGAGTCTATCAATCGGGACTTCTTTTTCACATTGCCACTTTTTGGCATACCATGATCTTGCACATACCCATATATTACACTATAAGTCATCAAATTACGATACCATTCCAAATCTCAATTGAGAATATAATAATATTTCTACTTACATATCCACATAATTACACACATCAAGCACATTTCATCAAAAACATACTCAATTCCTATCAATTTAAGGGTGTCAATCCCAGAACAAGAACATGAAGGGTTTAATATGCCTTCATCATACTCAAACACAATAAACAATCTCATTAAGAGAAGGAAAACACATCACTACTAACACTTCTTCTAATTCAAACATATCATCCACTTTTCATCAAAATTCTATTCAATTTTGATTAGTTCAAAAATAAGTATTTGTCTAATCATCAAGAACATGGACAATTTGACCTAGATTCATACAATATATTAATTATTTCACACCACCATTGTGAATTCATTAATTTATGAGGTTTCCTAATTTATCAATTAAATTGACTTATTACACTATTCATGCGGTCTAGGCATGATGGATCTTTGGGGACACATGTTATTTACCCGAAGGATTTCCTCTACTCCAGCATACATACCCTTTGCACAAGAAATTTTAAACGAAACATTTATTTTGCATAAACAACTAGTATTTTTTCAAATCATTTTAGAGAGAGAGAGATTTCAAAAACCCATTATCGACAATATCAACTGCATAATATTCATATATTTACTTAATTTTTAAGATATATATATATATATATATATATATATATATATATATATATATATATATATATATATATATATATATATATATATATATATATATATATATATATATATATATATATATATATATATATATATATATATATATATATATATATATATATATATATATATATATATATATTTCATATAATATTTCTTAATGATTTTATGAGCTCAATAGTTTCTTATTTCTCATTTAGCAAAGAAATGAAAGTTTTGATAACTTTCCATACACATATTAGCACATAATGTGTTATTTTACCAATATTTTATATGTACTCATCAAGAAATAAGGAGGGGAAAGAGAGAATTGGGTTCTAATTTCCAAATAGGAAAACATACTAAACCTTCAAAATTTACACAAGTAAGAACTCAAGAAGCACACTTTACTACCTATGAAGGGAAAATACTATCATTTCAACCTACTAAGCACATGAAAGTGAATATAACCTAGTATTATATCTTGCACATGTACATGGCAATATTAACAACATAGAGGAACTACATTTTTTGTTAATTGAGTTTAATTACTTATCAAATCTAGTCCTCTTCCAAAAATTAAGAACAAGTTTGATAATCACTTCAAGATCACATGATAACATATTTAAAAATATTTAAAACCATGTAAAACCTATTTTACTTAATCAAAAACATATTTAAAAATATTAAAAAGAAGGGAAAAACACAAAATGATAGAACATGAAGTCAACTTAGCAATAATCAACAAGATAGTTTACAAGAAAATATATCTTGAAATTTTAGGGTTTAAGAAATAAGTACACATGGAAAAAGTGGCTTAAATTATAAGTTCTAAACTTACTAACATCTCACCAATATGAGGTAAGAGAACATCTCAATAACATGAAGTCTAAAAGAACTAACACATGCATAGAGGGAAAATGAGTCCTAGAGTTCCTAATGTAGAAACTTGGGCTCTAATACCAAAGGTAACGCCCCACTAAGGAACTCAAGAGAACAACACTATTCTAACCCAAATATATGTGCAATAATTTTTTTTACCTAATTAAAATTTTCTAAGCATAATTGCATCACATAATCATCAATTTAACATTTACATGGTACATAAATGAAGGCAAAAGAAACAATTAATCATCGTATTACTAAATGATCATTAAACATGAATGTAATATTAATCATTTACTTAATCCTAGTTCCTCTTAGGGTTCCCTAAATTTGCTACCTAAGAAACATTCTTTGGCATAACTAACCATCTAGATACATCAATGAATTAAAATTCATAAACACTAATAAAATATACCCTATGAACATTAAGCATTAATAACCTTATTTCTAGGTTTATTTTAATATAGCACCGAACTTAAGTGTTCCTAGATTGTTCCTTTCTACAATCACACAATCCAATAATGCAAATCATCATTAATGATATCTTATAACATAAGCATGTAGTAAATACAACTTACAATGTCAACTATCCTATCCATCATTACATTATTAAATATTACATATACACCATCATATTATCAAACAAGATAACCAATTTTTCCAGTTCACTAACCTAGTAATTTTTTTCTTCCTATACCATTAACATGCATTAACTAATTAGATTACTAGTTCTCCAAATAGTATCTTTGATTCCTTAAAAGATGATTAATGAAGCCACTATCCATATTATTTTTTCTAGACTGTAAACGCATTATTTTATGTTAAATAAACATAACTAGAATCTCATAAAGTAATAAATCTTGATTAAGAATCTATCTAACTCAAAATATAAACTCAGGATCATTCTATCCACTAGATTGCATGAGGGTTAGAGAGGTGTTACATGCTCTCTTCTCCTTTTGCCTTTCATATAGAAGAAATAACATGTGCATTGTACTTACTTAATTGCATCTTGATGACAATACAATTTTTTTCTTGTGCATCTTGTTCTCTTTTGATTTTGTATTATTCGTTATCCTCTAGATCTTGGTTTTCTATAGGAAAATTATTACATGGTATTAGAGCAATTGAGGCATCTTTGACTATGCTTTTTGGAGAGATCTTGGTGCATTTGTGATTGGTGTCTTGGGAGATTCTTTGTGCAGTGAATTTCTAAAGAATCGTACACTAAATCCAAGCACACCATTACATCTAGGAGGATTTTTTTAGTTAAGATTACCTTTTTTTCTCTCAAATGAGACACTCGAGGGCTGGGATCTTGTATTTCACACTAGGAACATACATACTATTGTAATTTTTGCATTATTTTCCAAATTGATCCTTTGCAAAAATTATTTATCAGGTCTATATAATAGTCTTAGGAAAAATAATCTCTAGATTAATCAATTTTTCAGTTTCTTTCAGAAAGCTTATATTATTTTTTATTTTTAATGTCAAAATAAAAGAGAAAAATAAATAAATTTAAAAAAAATACATATTTTTGGAGATCCCTAGACATCCCCCCACCTTAATTGTTATAGGGTTTTAATATTTTGTAGGAAAGAGACTTGTATGATCTTTTCACCTCTACGGGACCCTAACATCAACTTACTTTACCATAAAAACCCTTCACTACCATCGACAACTCCTTTGTCACCAATCCATGCAATAACCACCAACTGCTACAATCTTTAGTGATTCCATCATAGAGTCATGTAGGCACCAGCATATCAACCTCCGATGGAACCAACTTAGATCCATGTGACACTAGCATAGTGACCTTTAACCAATACCACATCAAACACAAATTACACATCATCTTTGCCACATGGTCGACATGTCAACATACAAATACATAGTCAGAATGACACATCGACACCCAGTTAGCTATATGGGCTACCACATCAAAGCCTATTAAGGCATATGGACTTCCATGTTAGAATTCAAGTCAAAATCTATGTCAACACTGTATGGACCAATCTAATTTTTCCATGAGGTGTAGGGCATATTTTTGTTGACAACCATTCGATGACCAAATTTAGGGCCATTGGTTTCATGTGACATTTATTCAACCTTCAATTTTAACTCAATGTTCTACTCATGTCATTAGGGATGGAAATTTATATGGTCATTCACCATTTTCATTTTTGTGTTTACAATCCAACTTCAAAGGCTCATATCTTGGTCATTTTGAAGCCTTTTTCCCATACATTTTTCATTTTGTTTTGGGTATAACTTTTCATTGTTTGATTTGATGCAATTATTTTCTAATATTGGTACATAGATCTTATAGAAAATTTTATTTCTTAGAGTACTAATTGTTCCAGATCCTCATTTCTCCAACTTCCATGGCTCGATTTAGGCTCATAAAAATACATTTTTAGGTACAATTTTTAAAAGTGTATGAGTTTTTGTCTACTTTTTTGTGGTTCTATAAGTTTTTCATCATTGTGTGTGGACATATCACTTTCATTACTTGGTCTATTTTGGCCTATTTTGGCACTTGTATTTCCTTGAAACTCAAAAAGATCTTATGCATGGTTCATTTGAGTCTATTATAACCTAATTGGGTAGTTATAAATAGTGAAATCAAAAGTCCACTTTGCCTTGTTTTGCAAGTGGAAATTGTAAACACACTAAGTATAAAGTTCCAAAATCATCCTTTTGGGATGGAAGCATTCTTTGATTGAGTGAATTGGGGAGTTATCTTAAAGTTCATGATTGTGCCCCTTTCTCTCTTCTAATTTTTTATTTTTCCATTATGGGTTCTCCTAAATTTCCACTTTTAACTCCACATAACTACACTCTTAGAAAATTTATACTTGAAGTAAGTTAATGGAAAAAGGATTCACTCATTATATTGATGGAACTATTTCTGCACCATCTAATCCTAAAATTGATCATAATGCTCAAATGGATTGTCTAACTAAAAATACTATGGCTCTTGGAACTTTTAGGAAGTATGTATAAAAGGATCTCATCTTTCACATTGAAAAGTTTAAGATGTTTAAAGAGGCTTGGAAAAAAATTCAATTGTGTGGCCAAGTTGATAAGATTAGGAGATATCATCTTGAAAATAATCTCACAACCTTGGATTCCAAGAGTTTTGATACAATCCAAGATTATGTTACAAAATAATAAAATTTTATATTAAAGCAATCAAAATTGACGAGCATGTGGATTATCAAGTCCTCAAATTCCAAATCTTTGGTGGCTACTCAAGGGAATCAAGGGAATCAAGGAAAGGGTTCCCACACAAAGAAGAAGAAGAAAATAAAGCACAAGACACAACAAGAGAAAGCACAATCATCCTCTCCACAACAAGGTATGTATTCATCATCTTTAATGGGAAATCATCTAAGAAGGAGAAACTTACTTGTGCATATTGAAAAAAGACTAGACATGAAGAACACCATCGCTATAAAAAGGATATTAATTAATTAAATCATCTCTTGATAAGAATATAATTAGTTTCCCTTGAAGAATTTCTACTTAAGATTATTCTACATAAAAAAATAGAATTTAACTTGAGGAAAATAGTCTCACTTTTGAGACAAGTAAGAAAAAATGATGAGATCCTTGTGCTACTACAAGTCATGATTTAGGGAGAAGGCTCCTAGATTTAGAGGCTTCTAATCATATGACATCTTCATAGTCTATGTTCTCTCCATTTGAGCCTTGCAACATGCCAACTATTTTGATGGGAAATCATATATATATATGAATGTGATTTAAAAAGGATCCATTGATATTGGGGAGACCACCTTCAATGATGTGTTGTGTGTACCTCAATTAACAAATAATTTTCTTTCCATCTATCAAATAACTAATGGACAAACAAAGAATACTATGTTCACTCCTAATTCAAGTATCATCAAGGACTTGGAGAGTAGAGCTATCATTTATAATAAAGTAAAGGATTATGCATCTCATTTGTACTCTTTTGTAGACCTTTTTCCTATTGATCACCACAATTCTTTAGATGATGATCACTCTTCCAGTGCAAATTTAGATCTTGAGGAGAACTTTGGTTAATTGAACTTGGGTATACTCACATGATATCAAGTTCAAAATCCATTCATTACATCTCCTCCTAGTGATCTCACATATACTATTTCTCCCAATGATGCTTGGTTTCTTGTGATTCATTGTAGTAGGATATACATTTTCATCTAGATATTGTTCCATAGGATGACTACTTGAAAAATATTGCAGGTTTATTTTTGGAGTCCTATCTTGTATATTTTTGAGACACTAATGATGATATTTGTCTTCTCCTTGATGGATATAATCCTTCTTCAGTTATTTTGAGGGAACACCTTGACCCCCTTGTCCATTCTGTATATTATTATCGTTCATATTTTTACATGAGTGTAGGTTCTTTGAAGCAATATTTGAAGGAGCTCACCTAATCTTTTGAGGAGATACTTGAGTCTTTGGATGTTGTTCTACTTTCATCTCCAATAGATCTTGGTTTTCTTTTTCAACAGTGTGGTCTAGTACACCTGATTTGGAAGTGGAAAATTTTAGCATCAACATAGGGACATTTGAGTAGTTTTAAAATACTTCATATATCTTGAGGTTTCTTTCTACATATTCCTTTTAGGATTGTAGAGACTACATTCATAGACCTTTGGTTTTGTTTCTTCCTAAGTGAAAAAACATTGTTCAACGATCGTAAAGCATCTTCTACATCTAGCTTACACAATCTATTATTTGTGTACATTTTGCATTTAGGAGGTGGGGGGGGGGGGTGCGACTCAGTCTCTCTTTTTCTCTCTTATTGCAGGGAATTTTTCCTCAAATGGAGTTTTGTCCTTCTCATTCTTATTTGAAAGTTATTTTATATTTTCATATCTCTTTTGAAGAGGATTTTTATCCCATTGGGTCTTCTCCTTTTCTCTATTTTTGAAAGATTTTATTGCATATTGTACATGGGTATCTAACATGGCCTAGTAACCAAGACCCATCTTGTATTGTTATCTTGACTATGCATTCTCCTAAGTTGCACTTAAGGGGAATTTTTCCAGTGGAATTTATGTCGAGCATATAACTAGACTTTAATTATGTTAACTTGCACAATGCATTTCATAGTAATTTGTATACGAGACACTTAAGGAATAACATATTTAGGAAAAGTGGTTTTCAAAGAAATTCCACTTTTGGCAGTGTGATCTTGTTATCACATTTTCATATCCACTTATAATGGAATTGATAATTCCACGTTCATTGGTTGATCTACCTTTAGTGGAATTATCTATTATTTTATCCTCCCTACCCATGCAGCTCATTGAGCCACATGCCATCATTCTTTTCTCTCTTCTCCTTTTTCAGGCCACCTATCTAAGTATGCACATGTACATTCTACTCAATTTAGTTCATTTTGTTACATCTTGATGATCAAATATAGTTTTGTGCCATTCATTGGCCTCTATACCTTAGGTTTTTATAAGAAAATTCTTGCAGTAACATATTTACAAACATAAATAGTTAAAAAAACCATTAATTTAAAAATAACATGAAAAAATTATCACATCATTCTTTGAACATTCTTCAATTATAAAATTATATATATTTACATTCTCACATTTAAATATTATACGTATCAATCATGACCAACCTTCAATTAATTATTTTGAAGTCATCCATACACATTTGAATCCAAAATATTAAATTAGCCTAGATTAACTTAATAGAATCGTATTTTTTGTTTAAAATTTTCCCTGATTTTAAGTCATTTAAGCCTAGGTTTAACTTGATCTTACCTAAAAAAAAGTGATTTCCCATAGTTATTATTGTAATGCTTAAGTATAGTAATGTGTTGTTGTAGATAACGATCAAATGGTTGGTATTCAAGGGTATCGATAGCATGGTGAATCTCTAAAGTGGATGCTTAACATATGAATGCCATAAAATTAAGGTAAAATTATAAAATGAAAATTTAGATGAATTGAGAAGTCCCTTTGAAAGAATTGTTCCATTTTCAATCATTTATTTGATGACAAGTATGTTGATCCAAGTTTTATACATGATGTGGTCTATCATGAGCTAATGATTCATCAATGAAATGTTCATAAAAATACATTTTCTTTCATTAAATTACGAGTTATGAGAAAATAAATGGTGAAATAGTTTGGAAGCACAATGTTTGGAAGAGATTAAACTAGAATAAAAAATAGAAAAGGAAAGTAAATTCTAAATGATAATCGTGGCTATATAAAGTTGTTTGAACACTCTATTAAGTGTGACATGACGATCTATACATGTATACCATGTAGGATAGTTATCATGGAAAGGTTATGATCAAAAGCTATAATTTATTGTCTAGTACCCTAACTTCTTGAAGACATCCCTTTTAGAAGGCATCAATTCTTGGAGCCTTAACATGAACTATATAGTTGACAATTATCCTGAACATGGATAAAGTGTCACTTTTTTTTAATTGCAAGTTAATAATTCAAATTTGAACCTCTCCTTAGGCTTAAAAATACATACCCATGTAAAGATTGTTTCTCTTGATTGCTTCTATACATTTCTATAGAAACTATCATATGAAAATATGTCTTCTTATAATATAGTGCCTATATGTTTGCAAGTACCATTTTCTTAAAATAGCCAGAAAACATATCAAGTTTTCTAGCATCATTTTTTAATCATTCTCCACCTATAGAATGGTTTCTATTTACATTCTCACATTCAATTATTACAATTATCATTTATACCCAACTTTCAATAAATTGATTTCAACTCATCAATACTGAATTCAACGCATCTTATTCAATTAGCCTAGATCAACCCGAGGCAAACTTAATTTTCCCTCACAATATCATAGGAACCTTGACAGATTGTGTATAAGAATTCTTTCTGTCTGAAACATAGGACCCACAATGCATGCTGAAACAATAGCAGCTTAAAATAAATATATACTTCATAATAATTAATAATTTCGCACCTTTTTTTCCCCTATGATGAAGCATTTGATGTTGCCAATGGTCAATAAGTCTAATAATATTGGTATCCATAGACAATAATACATCAGCATGTGCGTTTCCAAGCTTTAATTTCTTTATATATGCACCAGTCATCTTCTATAAAATAGTTTTCTCCATAGATCATGATTTACTAGCAATACATTGTCTGTTTCAGCATAAAATATAGAATGATAGAAACCCATTTTATATAAAAATGCAATGAGTACAATCAAATTCCATCACTAAGACTCTGCCACGACCTATTCTACACTTATAACCTCGGAGATTTCATTGAATATGAATATGCACTAAGTTGAAGATTGTATTCATCTAGAAGACCAGAAGAAGCAAAAGATTTAAGTAGATTGGATTGCTTTATCAAAAGTAGACTAATGAGCTGTGATAATTCACTTCCAAAATGAAAGGGGACCCAAGTTCTAGAAAAAGAGAAGCCATAAAGCCCAAAAATTAGGGCGTCAACAATCTACCACGTTGGCTATGGCCCAAATACAGCAATGAGATGCCTTTAATGGCATTTCTAGTGGATTCCAACAAAATATCATCCTCTTACTTCAATTAAAAAATAGTGAGGAGTAATTTTACACGAGGGCAGGTTCCTTGTTTTATATTCCTGTTACTTTCAGACGCCCATTGAAGCATAGTATTTCAATCCATTTCAAGACCAAATACATTCCAATACTTTGCTTTATTTCTGTTCAGTCAAAGACGCTACCTTTGCTTGGTCTATTCATGAAGGCAAAGCCTGTGGCTCACAATTAAGCCTTGCCTTTGTCTACTTGTGTGAAAGGAGTGTATCACAGTCAACAATCCTAGTTTTGCGTTCCATCATTTGAAATGTAACCCAATTTTCCAATAATATTGTTATACGAGAATCTACTCCTATTAAGAAATCCAATGTGTTTGAATCAGTCGAATTCTAGGACTAGTTTTTCTGGTCCAACTTATAGAGTCATAGTTCAAAGATTCCTCTCTCTTTAATGAATAGACAAAGACATTCAGTTTGTGGGACATTTAGTTGTTATGCAATGCTTGTGTATTTTTTAATTATATTGAGGAACATTTATGCTCTTTACTGTTAGTGTTTAATTATATGAAGAATGTTAGGTCAATAATAGTATGAAATGGGTGATTTTTTATTTTTTTCCTGTTTGTCAAAATGTAATGTTTAATTTGTATACATTTCAAATATATATTATAATTTATCAATAAATTGAATCTGAATGTAAATGAGCTTTAGTTTGAATCTAAGATAGATTGAACTCTAATTTTAAACCTCAATCTTGTTATTGTCTAACCCTAAAGGTAACCACATCCTTTAATTTTAAACGTACCCTAATACTAAACCAAATTAAGCTCTAAACCTTAAAACCTTCATCATCAAGCTTCTCTATTCTAATATGGATGATTAATTTTCTCTTATTCTCTACATCTACATTTATCAATATGTGATTTTTTACTTGTGTTCTTATAATTTTTTAGAAGTTCTTTTTATTGTTAGATCTATTTAGTTGATAATAGAATACCATCAATTACATTATTGACTTGATCTAATAATTGATACCAAAAAAATTCACACAATTTTTATCACAATATAAATGATGAAGATATCATCTTTTATAATTATATATAAAAAGTGAAATTGTAAAACTATATAAAAAGACCTAAACAGTCAAAGTCTTTTGAATAACATACCACACATCTCAGTTTCAAATATTAATTAACCTGTAATGAGTGGATGACATGTGCAAGTTATGTCAAACTATAGAGCACTATGAATAGCTGCTCCAGATCACCAGGCTATCGAATCTCTGATGAAAATAAAGAAGGTTGTAAATTATGTCAGATCTAAAGGATTCACTATTATCTGTATACCTATTGAATATGATCGTACTTTATGGCATTTTATGGCTCCTACTATTTTGTCCCACATGGTTTCAAACATTCTTGCATTAAATTGTCAAACCACAAATAATAATTTTATCTAGCAGCTTAGTAAAATTGATTTCATAATTTTACAGGGAAAAAATAATCATTGTGCTTACTAAATATAAGTATTTAACCATAGTATTAGGAAAGTAAACAATAAAATATTTATAGGAGTAGTTTTTATATAGAAATAATTGAAATGATGATTTTAAGATATAAATTTCTTATAAGAATTTTATATGCATTATAATAAATATATTAGTGCTTAAAATGTTATGATAGAAACATTTTATTGGTGAGATAGTCACCAAGATTCAAATTTTAGTTGAGTCACAGAACTCTTGCAAACTAAATTAAAAATTCAAATTTTTTAAATTAAAAACAAAAGAAAAAAATGAATTAACGTCATTAGATCATTTTTTTTTATAATAAAAATGAGATTCACATACCACAGATACATTAACTTCCATACACCAATTCTTCTCAAAATAAATATATATCTAAACAATAAACTTTCAAAAGTACTTTCTAAAATTCTACAGATTTATAATAAAAATAACAAGAAAAGACACTATTACCATTTAAGTGCACACTGACAGTAAAAAGTTTCATGAGTTCGCAATATATAGGTTATAATACATGGATTAACAAAATGAAATCATGACCTATGATGTAATTAGCAAGCTAAGATAACAAATATATTTTTGTTTTCTATTAGGACTTTTGAGTTTGGTCAAATAAATAGTGAGTCTCTCTACTATTATACATATTCTGAAAGGTAGCCCATTATGTAGAATGGAGAACAAGCTTCCCAATGGACAAAGGTGAATGATAAATATTACACAATTTTTTTGAGAGTTTAAATCTTATCTGATCTCTCACCTCTCACTTCTTATGAGATACACATCGAATAAATAATATGTATTGTTTTTAACCGATAATAACTAGGGCATAACGTTGCACTTTCTTTGTTTCTATTTATTGTTCAACTATGTCATCGTAAATTAAGGTGCCAAAGCTAATTGAGAAAATCCCTGAGTTCTTTAAACAACCGACACACCAGCCAATGTGTTCACGAGAATGCAAATCAAGCTGCTAAATGTAAATAGCTCCATTGTCTGGAAAATAATGAGAATACTTTTTGAACAATATTAACTTTTTCTCAATAATGGATTAATCGAGATAAAAAAATTTCAACAATATTATTTTTTTCTCAATAATGGATTAATCGAGATATAGAGCTTGGATGTGAAAATATTGTATAGAAATTTAAAATTAAGTTGTCTTAGTGTAAGAAAATTATGTATGATATTATCTTTTTTGGCATGCTTTAATTAATTATTTTAATATAGTTAATAAAATAAATTCAAAAGAATAAAAATAACACAAAATTACAACAAATGAAGAACATCTCACAACACATTATTTATCTAGAAAAACTTTTATGAAAAAATACTCCACTAAAAATAAAGGTCTAATATCTATTATTCTAAATAAAAATATTTCAATGCATTCACTTAAATCACTCCTTTGTTTTCAATCTGAAAATACTTCATTACTTTTCCAACTCACAAAAAACTTTACCTTCTACTAACCCAAGGCACTAATTTATTTAAGTTTTAGATTCAGAATATCATTATGATATCTTTAAAAGTAGCTCCATATAAATGTCATAGGGGAATCTGCATAGGCTCAAGAAGAAAGGTTAGTAGCACTGAACTATTAAAGAAATCAGAATCCTAACAATCATTAAACCCTATAAACAATAGAAGGCAAGGAGAAAAGAAAGAAGTTGAAAATAAGATATTTAAATAAGAAAATAGCTATTCTAAACCTCACTTATTTAATTCTATGGTTTCTTCTCGAGCATTACAAGTCAGAGTTTTGAAAAAATATGAAAATTACTTTGATTGCTTGATAATAAGAAGAAAAACCTGAATATGTTAGATGCTTTCAAAATTTAAATTTTTAATATCTTTCAAATGGGTATGAAGGTGGGTCTATATGGAGATTTGAGATTGAATGGACACTCAAGATTAATCTGAGAAAATCAAAAGCCGTTGACATAATTAGAGGCTAATCGAATTTGGGAAACTTACAAAGACAACATTATATTTCTATATGATGATGATGTGTGCAATAGTGATATGATTTGTATATGATGATGTATGAATGCACTTTTTTTTTTGTATTTTTCACATGCAAAACCTAAATAAAGGATGGATGATATGTTTGAGAACATGACCTTCGAACTGACCGAATTAGTTGGAACAAAGTTAGAAGAAGTGAAGACTTAGTTTCAACAAACATTTGACTATCAAAAGATACTAATCTAAGTCTCTGTAGGATATTTACAACAATCTCTACTAAAGCATCAAGATATTGACCATTTGGACACTATTATGATCTATATCAAAACAAGAGATAGCATACACAAAATATTTCACTCCATCCCAAGGTTCCTATATTTGGAGTCAAGGTATGTGTGATTGCCATAGAAATGATAGTACTTATCATAAAGACCCCAAACATGGTTTCCCCATAACTTCATCAAAATAATTCACAAATAGAAAACAAGATTATGATCCATCCTGGTCACTCTCACCACTTCGTGGTATCCTTGAGGAGCATAGGAACACAATTGTGAATCATAAATTGATAATAGACTGACATGACTAACTTGGTAAACAACCTTACTAATCATTGTCTAAGTTTGTAGTTGTTTGACGTTGATTTGTCTGGTTTCAGAAATGGACTACTCGTATAAGATAGATCTATCTACATTTGAGTGTATTTATCACTGTATAACGTAATCATTTGATTGATTGATTTGGTTGATGACAAATAGGATTTTTTATAAAGACAAGTCGTGTGAGTCCATTGCACATTTATGAAGCTCAATATTTTGATAATATTTTGATATTTTTTTATTTTCTTCAAGATGTTGTCATATTTTGGTCATTTTTTCAGGACATTTTATAGTATTTTTAGATCATTTTTTAGGACTTTATTTGAATTTTTAGGATTTTGTCATAAATTTAATTTACTTGAGCACAATTTATAGAATTGTCCCCAGTTTCCAGCAAGGCAAGAAAATTATGGATTGATGGATGGACTGGTACATGGATGAAGGCCAATGGTTTCTTATTATGGTATTGGAATAGTTTGGGTGTCAAGGACAATCCAAGCAACGAGAATACATTTTTTCCAAACTAAGGGAATGATGAGATAGGGTAATGGTACTTTTTGCACTAGATGGCATCTGATGCATAAAAATGGACATGTTGAAATCTTTTTTGAAAAATATGTTTTGCATTTTTACGTCCTTAGTTTATATCAAGACCAAGAGAGGGATTTGGAAAGGATAATGATAAGATGTGAATAGGAGAAGTAAGATTCATAATACACAAGGGGATGGAATATGGATTGAAGGCTATGATAAGATAGGCAAGATGGACCAAAGGGATGTGGACAACATGAAGTAGATAGCAAATGTGATGCTTCTAGGGAGATCTCTAGCCTTGTTAAGATCAAAGTTGGGAAAAAGGAATATAGAGGTAGATAGGGTGATGACATTGGAGGATGATGAATATAAAAAGAATATGGAGTATGAGATAGCATGCCTAAAGGTTTCCTCAATTGTAGAGTGCAAAAGGATAATGGATTACACATGACACCTATTTGCTATATTTCCATCATAGTACTTGCCCAAGGCACCACAAGAAGTGATTTTCACTAAAGGATAAATTATTTCTCTCTATTATTTTTTTTCATTTTTTGTCTTTTTTGACCTTTTTCTTCTTTTTTTTTACCTTTTTCTTCTTTTGACTTATTTTTTAAAATGTTATTTGGCTTTCCAAAATTTACTCCCATTTTTTACGATTTTTTAGAAAATATGATACTATAGTAATCTTAGCTATACTAAAATAATACTAACATTAATAATAACACAATGTAGGTGCTTATATTAAATAAAAATTCATATAATTGTGTTACATGTTTGGAGGTCCCATTGCTACTAGATTATTTATCTTAAAATTTAATCTATATAAATTATGTCATATCTCTGACTTAATTTATAAAGATTAATTTTGAAGATAGTTTGTTGTATAATGTTAGTTCAAAAATCTTATAATATGGATGATTAATCTTCTCTTATTCTCTACATCTACATTTATCAATATGTGATATTTTATTTGTGTTCTTATAATTTTTGATAAAAGTTATTTTTATTATTAGATCTATTTAGTTGATAATAAAATACAATCAATTACATTATTGACTTGATCTAAGAATTGATACCAAAAATATTCACACAATTGTTATCAAAATATAAATGATGAAGATATCATCTTTTATAATTATATATAGAATGTAAAACTCTTAAACTATATAAAAAACCTAAATAGTCAAAATCTTTTGAATAACATACCACACTTCTCAGTTTCAAATATTAATTAATCTATAATGAGTGGATGACATGTGCAAGTTATGTCAACTATAGAGCACTAAGAATAGCTGCTCCAGATCACCGGGCTATCGAATCTCTCATGAACATAATGAACATTGTAAATTATGTCAGATATAAATGATTCACTATTATCTATATATCTATTGAATATGATCGTACTTTATGACATTTTATGGCTCCTACTATTTTGGTCTCACATGGTTTCAAACATTCTTGCATTAAATTGTGAAATCACAAATAATAATTTTATCTAGCAGCTTAGTGATAATAATTAACCATTGTTGTTAACAAATATAAGCATTTAACCATAATATTAGCAAATTAAATCATAAAAATATTTTAAAAATTTACAGGAGTAGTTTTTATATAAAAATAATTGAAATGATGACTTTAAGATATAATTTTTTTATAAAAATCTTATATGCATTATAATAAATATATTAGTGCTTAAAATGTTATGATAGAAACATTTTATTAGTGAGATAGCTACCAAGGTTCAAACTTTAGTTGAATCACTGAACTCTTGCAAAATAAACTAAAAATTCAAAATTCTCAAATTAAAAACAAAAGGAAAAAATGAATTAATGTCATTGGATCAAATTTTCTTACAATAAAATGAGATTCACATACATACAATAGATATATTAACTTCCATACACCAATTCTTTTCAAAACAAATATATATCAAAACAATAAACTTTCAAACATATTTTTAAGATCCCACAAATTTATAATAACAATAACAAGAGAAGACACCAATTCTTTGCAAAACAAATATATATCAAAACAATAAACTTACAAACATATTTTTAAAATCCTACAAATTTATAATAAAAATAACAAGAAAAGACACCATTACCATTTGAGTGCACAAGTGACTGTAAAATTAAAATACATGGATGAACAAAGTGAAATGATGACCTATGATATAATTAGCAAGCTAAGATAATGAAAAAAAATTGTTTTCTATTATGACTTTTTGAGCTTGGTCAAATAAATAGTGTCTCTCTACTATTATACATATTGTGAAAGGTGGCCCATTATGTAGAATGGAAAACAAGCTTCCCAATGGACAAAGGTGAATGATAATATTACACGATTTTTTCCTCAAGAATAGATTAATCGAGACATAGAGCTTGGATCATTTATTATGAAAATATTGTATACAAATTTAAAATTAAGTCATTTTAGTGTAAAGAAAATTACGAATGATATCATCTTTTTTGACAAGCTGTAATCAATTATTATAATATACTTATTAAAATTCGCTCAAAAGAATAAGAACAACACAAAATTGTAACACGTGAAGAACATGTCACAACACATTATTTATCGAGAAATTTTTTTATGAAAAAATACTCCACTAAAAATAGAGGTCCAATATCTATTATTTTAAATAGAAATATTTCAATGCATTCACTTAAATCACTCCTTTGTTTTGAATCTGAAAGTACTTCACTACTTTTCCAACTAGAAAATAAATTTACCTTCTACTAACCCAAGGCACTAATTTATATAAGTTTTAGATTTAGAATATAATTATGTTATCTTTAAAAGGAGAGGTATAAATGTCATAGAGGAATTTTCATAGACTCAAAAAAAGGTTAGTAGCACCGAACAGTTAAAGAAATGAGAATCCTAATAATTATTAAACCCTACAAACAAAAGAAGGCAAAGAGAAAGGAAAGAAGCTGAAAATAAGATATTTAAATAAAAACACATAGCTATTCTAAACCTCTCTTATTTACTTCCATTGTTTATCTACACTCTATTACAATTTGGATGCATGGAACTCAAGATTGGTTTCTACAACATCACAACTCAGAGATTTAAAAAAATATGAAAATTGCTTGATTGCTTGATATTAAGAATTAAAAACTCCATAAGTTAGATGCTTTCAAAATTTAAATTTTTTATATCTTTCAAATGGGCATAAAGGTGGGTTTATATAGAGATTTGAGATTAAATGCGTGCAATCAAGATTAATCTGAGAAAATCAAAATTAGCGGTTGAGATAATTAGAGACTAATCAAATTTAGGAAACTTAGAGAGACAAAATTATATTTCTATATGATGATGATGATGTGTGCAACAGTGATATGATTCCTATATGATGATGATGTATGAATGAACTTCTATTATTTTATATTTTTCATTTGCATTATTAATGATTTATGCAAAACCTAAATGAAGGAGGAATGATGCATTTGACAACATGACTTGCATACTACCTGAATTAGTTAGAAGAAAGTTAGTGAGATGAATGAAATACTAAGAAGTGAAGACTTAGTTTCAACCAAAATTTGACTATCAAAAGTTATGAATCTAAGTCTCCGTGGGATATTTAAGATGCTAAAGCATCTAGATATTGACCATTTGGACACTGTTATGATCTATATCTAAATAAGAAGATACCAGACAAGGAACGTTTCACTCCATCCCAGGGTTCCTATTTGGAGTCAAGGTATGTGTGATTTCCATAGAGATGATAATACCTATCATAGACACCCCAAACATGGTTGCCCCATAACTTTATCAAAATAATTCACAAATAGAAAACAAAGAAAACAAGATTATGATCCATCTTGGCCACTCTCACCACTTGGAGGTATCCTTGAGGATCATAGGAACATAATTGCGAAAGATAAATTGATAATAGAATGACATGACTAAATTAATCGCCAACCTTACTGATCATTGTTTGGGTTGATAGATGTTTGATGTAAATGTGTCTGGTTTCAGATATAGACTACTCTTATAAGACTGATCCATCTAGTTTCGAGTGTTTCTATCACTATATAACATAATCATGTTATTGATTGATTTGGTTGATGACAGATAGGATTGTTGATAAAGACAAGTCGTATGAATCCATTGCTGATTTATGAAGCTCGTTATTTTTATTTGTGATTTGATGTTTAATGTCACTTTTTTCTTGTTGTGATAGAAATGATTTTATTGCAAGGATTTTTGATATGTTTTGATATTTTTTTATTTTCTTCACGATGTTTTGACATGTTTTGGTCATTTTTTCATAACATTTTGCAATATTTTTTGATAATATTTTTAGGACTTTATTTGGGGTAAAAGCACAAAGTTGTGTCACATTTTAGGCTAACTTATCAGCATAGCTGAATTTGAGTATTTCTAACTAAAAATTAACTTTTTTCAAACATATGGTATAGTAGATTCATTAGATAAGTGCTTCAACTTTTCTAACTGGAAATATCTAATAAATACATTTTTTATACTGATTTGGGTCCAATTACAAAAGAAATAAAATTATTTCAGAAAATTGATGTTTCAATAACTCCTACTCTTTTTAATGATATTTTTTGAAAAATATAAAAATACCCTTTTTTAGAGCTCAGAGATAAGATTATTATATGTATAATTTTAATAGTATTTTGATTAGATCTAATATATTATAATTTCAAAATACTGCAAGTAGGTATTTTAACATTCGAGAAGACATTGCTTCAAATAAAGAAAAAAATAGTAAATCATATTGAAAAAATTTAAAATTTATATTTAACACTAAAAGAGAGAGTCCTCTTCAAGAATATGTTAATTTTTTTCTGAATGGTGTAAATTTGATAGGGGAAATTTGACGGAAGATGAAAACTATCGATTTCGGATAAGTTCGACTTTGAGAACTTATATCAAAGAAAATATACATTGAAAACCAATCTTTCTTCTTTTTTACACTATCTATACATGTCATCTATAACATATTTTGAAATAAAAGGAAAAACAGATTATTTGTATATACTTTTTTGGCAAGAACTAGACCCCAAATTTTTAGTATTTTTTAGCAACTGAAAAAATGGACTTCAAAAATTAAAAAACTATGTCAATTCTTGTTCAATTTTTTAAAAAAAATAATAGGCATAAATTTTATCCAATTTTACACATTTCATTAGTTTACATCATCTTCAAATTCTAAACACAAATGCCAAATTTATGTCATTAAAGTTTAACAGTTTGTGTGTTGTTGACCTTTTCCTTTGTAAAAGTGTGACACATGTTTGTACTTTTACCCTTTGATTTTTTAGGATTTTTTCATAAGTTTAATTTACTTGAGCAAGATTTATTGAATTGCCTCTAGTTTCTATCAAGGAAATGAAATTATGGATTGATGGATGGACTGGTAGATGGATGAAGGCCAATGGTTTCTTATTATGGTATTGGAGTAGTTTAGGTGTCAAGGACAATCCAAACAATTAGAATATATTTTTTCCAAGATAAGGGAATGATGAGATAGAGTAATTGTACTTTTTGCACTAGATGACATGTGATGCATAAAAATGGACATTTAAGAACTTTGAAAAACCTTTTTTTGCATGTTTATGTCCTTATTTTATATCAAGACCAAGAGATACATTTGGACAAGATAATGATAGGATTTGAATAGAGAAAGAAAGATCAATAATGGACAAGGGGAATGAATATGGATTGAAGGCTATGATAAGAGAGGCAATATGGGCCAAAGGGATGTGGACAACATGAAGTAGATAGGACATGTGATGCTTCTAGGGAGATCTCTAGCCTTGTCAAGATCAAAGTTGGGAAAAAGATATATGGAGGTAGATAGGGTGATGGATACTGGAGGATGAGGGATCTAAAAATAATATGGAGGATAAGATAGCATGCATGTTGCCCCCAGTGTAGACTGAAAAAGGATAATGGATTACACATGATACCTATTTTCTATATTTTTATCATGGTACTTGCCCAAGGTGCCAAAAGAAGTGATTTGCACTAAAGGACAAATTATTTCTCTTTATTATTTTTTTCTTTTTTGTATTTTTTGACTTTTTAACTTTTTTTTCTAACTTTTTTCTTCCTCTTTTGATTTTTAAAAAAAAATTATTTGACATTTTGGAAGAAAACATACTTGTGATACGAGATGGAGGAAGGACTCAAGCATCCTATTCTTTGGATAGAAACTCTAAAAGATGTGCTATAATGAACCATGGCTATTGAAGGTATGTTCAAAGATGTTGATAGGATGATATTAATGAATATGATATGGAGGATAAGGATTTGTGTAAAGGATTGGATAAAAGGGATGGATAGATAGAAAATAGGTGTTGGATAATGGATGGGGTGTTGGAAGCTTTATATAGGGGAACATTGGAACACACCTTAAAGGGTGGTGGATTGGTGGAGGAAAACTAGATTTGGGATTTTAATATTTTGAAGGGGATGTGAATTTTGGAACATAAGGCCCCAAGATAGATTTGGAAGGGGATGGTGGAAGGTGTTTGGATGGAGGGTTGCAGGAAGCTTTTGGAACCTTGAATGTCATCTTTAATTATTCTTTAGTGTGTAATTCATGTACGAGTGACTTGGGAATCCACATTTTCTTTGACTTTTCTTCTCTTTATGATGCTTTAGAATTCATTTCTTCAAGGAGGAAATTAGGGACCCACATTGTATTTTTATTTTTATTTTTTTTATGGGCCTTTGTGGCCTTTTGGATATTTCTATTTTCTTTGGGATCATATTTTTCTTTATATTTACATGTCAATTAGATTGGACATGTTGATACCTGAATACATGTAGATTCTTGAACTTATGATTTTTATGCTTGGCTTCCAAATTGGTTATAAAGGTGCTGGGGGTCGTGGATGGATATGAATGATATGGAGAGTTCATATGTATAGGTGATTGGAAGGTTTTCAAGAATGTGTGTGTTTTTTGATCTCTTGATATATGATAGGGTAAGTGGATTGTGATCTAGCAGTAATAGGGATATTTTATGGATGGATATAAAGACTCAAGATGGATGGAAGTTTTAAAAATTTAATTTATTCTTGGGTTTAGAAGGAGGATTGTAGGATCTATGAATGGCAATAACATCTTGAGTGTGAGACATGTATCCAAGGCCATGATTTTTCAAGTTTTCTATTATATAATGGCATTCCAATATGCCTTGTACATGGACACCCATTCTTTTTCCTTGATAGTACATCATTTGGAAGACCTTCTTAGAAAAGGGATACTTTTTACTTTGATAGAAACATGCAAGTTCATTTTGAGGTGGACGAGGTACATGTATGTTGCCATATTTCTATTACATTGTCTAGTATGAGTGGTTATCATTTGGTAACTATTAACTTCCTCCAAAGTAACTGTAGATGTAACTTCCTTAAGGGTATAAATTTCCATCATTGTTTATCAATACAATTATCAAATGCTCATTGTTTATTATCTCTTTCTCTAACATTTGGAATCAAAGAAAATATTTTCTCTATACCTATAATTTATTTTGGTGCATTGACATTTATGTAGTGGCATGAGAAGTAATCATAGCTATGAGAGTATAGCGATCCATGTAGAAATTCTTGTGAAATGAATTACAATTGAGTATGTAGTGATTCATGTAAGGTTGAATAGTAAAACATAAGATGGCATGAGGCATGGACTATGAGTTAGAACCTGTGTTGGAGTGCCGTCAAAATTGAAATTGAGAAATATGCTACAAATTCTTGGGAAAGACTAAAACCATTTACAAAATAGTGGTTCATACTCCCAAAATAACTATTATTTTTTGGAGAGCCATTAGAAAACTCTGAAGTTGGTGTGGAAGTATATGCATCTGAACATATCGCTACAAAGGATCATGTGAATTTTTTCAATTATAAATGACCTATGCAACTACAATATCTTGATTTAATTTAGTGCTTATCTATGATAAGGATTGGCAAGGCCACCTATTTTTGTTTGCAGATTGTGTACTTAGTGATAGAAAGGGTGAGTTATAATTTTCTTTAGTTTGGTTTTGTTCCAGTGTAACAAAGATTTTTTTATATGCGATGGGAAAAATATAATGGATGTTTGAAGTAAACGTGATGTATCTCAAGGGTACTCATTTTATTATTGAAATATATTATTTTCTATTTAATTATAATGCTAGAGTAATTTATTGGCTTGATGTATGGTTTGGGGTCCACTAGCATACAAACTGGTATGGCATTTGGTATTGTGCTCAATATTTGAGAGTTTGGGACTGAGAGTTTAAGAACACAACTTGAAGCTACACCTTGTCAAGAGTAAATAAATAGCTTGATGGAGCCTTTGTTGGTTTAGGATTTATTTATTCAAAAGAATATTTTCTCAAAATATGTATTCATATTATGTAACCAGCATGTTTTTTTGTGTAAGCCTTAAGAGGGGGTCCCTAAGGCAATGCATTTTTTATGTTGTTAGGATAAATGTAATAAGGGGGGAATATTGGCATATTTCTATTATATTATTTCATATGAGTGGTTACCATTTGGTAGTGTTTAACTTCATCCAAACATACTATAGATGTAACTTCCTTAACTGTATAAATTTCCCCCAAAGTTTATTAATAGAATTATCAAATGTTCATTTTTTATTCACCCTTTCTCTGACAATATAAGGAATGATAGGATCATGAAGTATACTCACCCAAATGAAAGTGGATGAATCAAGTTTATATGTAGGGGGCTCATTATTATCTTTTTTTTATGGGTGATGGGATCTTTTGGAGGACAATTAGGATCATGGAGTAGACCAAACTTGATGGAAGTGAAGGAACAAATTTGATTAATAGAAGGTTTAGGAAAAACTTTCATAAGTGTGCTAGGATCATGTAGGGGACTAGAAAGGATAATATAATCCTAATATGGCATAAGAGAAATGATAGTATCGTTTGCTAAGATAGGATCTTGTGGAGGATCTGAAGTATTAGAACCTGAAGGTGAAGGAATGGAGAATCTTGAGGAGGATCTAAAGGGAGGGAGGAATCTTGTAAGGAATATGAAGGTAGAGGGATATTTTGATCTTCACTTGGAAGAGGAACATCGAACTCTATTTTAAGGGTGGTTTTCTATTGCCTATGAATATAATCATTAGGAGTAATGGAAGAGGTGACATCATCTTTATTAGGAAGTGGACAACAAATAAGATTTGGAAAGACACTTTCACTTGAGATGGAAGAGGATCATCTTGGATAGGATGGACAAGGATAGTGGAAACTTCATGAGACTCTAGAAATATGGTTTCTTGATTAAAAACTGGACAGGTTTAAAGTCATTGTTGGGATCTTGATCTTGATCCATTTTAGGACTTAGTTCTTTATATTTTTGGTTTCCTCTTGACATAGGGCATGAATTTGAATATATAAGGTTGATTATTGGAAGGTTTCAATGCTTTGAAATTATAGGAATATACTTTGAATGAGACTGAATGGATTTGGTTTGTCTATGGATGGAGTATATGGTGGCATTAGATCTATAATAGATAAGTAATAGAAGGAACTCGTATCATGAAAGTGATTAACATGTAAATCCATTATGGATAGCCCTTAGGATGTCTCTTTAATGGATATACCATTCAGTGGAAATGATAAATATTTCTCTTGTAATTCTTCAAGAGATAAAGGACTGGTGGGAAATATGGAGCCTTCATGAGGGACTTCTTCATTAGAGGGGGGTGTGTCATTGGTGTTATTATTTTGGAATGTACAATTTCTAGACATGGGTAGCTGATTTTGATCCTACTCAATAATAGGTTCATGTGCTTGAAGCATTTTTTGAAGCAAACTCTTGAAAGCTTTAGATTGGTATTTTTGTTGCTTGGGAAATCTTGTTGGTGATACCACATTAATGTTTGCAATTTTTAAGCTATTTGTTGACTAAAAATGTGGTACAATAGGTTTATTATTTATTATGCATGATTGATGTCTAAAGGATGAGATATTTACAATTGTGTTTATTTTGGAAATCCTTGGTGGTGGATTTGAAGAAATAAGAGGATGTTCATTGACATGTGATGTGATTAGAGACATATAGATTTATTAATAAAAAGGGTAAGGATATAAGTCCTTTGCAATGTACAACTTTGGTTGACTCTAACTTTGTATATTTTTCACCTGATTTTGCATGTCTTTCATTTGTTGCATAACAATATCAATTTAGGATGGTGGATTGTTTCCAATATTAGCAGATACGTTAGCTTTCCTTTGATATTGGGGTTGTGATATAGGCATGTATGATCTATTATAGGTTTTATATTGAGCTATATAGACTATGGTACTTGTTGAAAATTTAAGGCATTAAGATATTTTTTTATCTCCGATATCAAGGTTGGGGACTGTGAAGCACAAAGGGATCGGGAGTGGTTGTGCAATCTCAAGGAAACTTTATGAATAGATAAAAGGGGTCTGTGTCTATAGACACCTAAATTTGTCCACTTAACATTAATTAAATTTAATTTAATTAATGACCCAAAATAACATTATGGTTAATTTTTAATTAATTATATTTTTAAATTCATCTATTTATTTAATTAAATAAATTCACTAACTACAGTATTTAAATTAAATTCAAATACTACCCAACCTAATGTAATAAATTTAATTTATTACATGTTTCTCTATATTCCCCTTTTAAATAAATTTTTTATTTATTTATTCCTCCACATGCTTTATTTCTGCTAAACCATGATTAAATTAAATTAAATTTTATTTAATTCTAAACCTAACATAGATGTTATCCTACACACATCACTTTCTATCTAATAGGTCTAATTACTAATTAACTAAGGTTAATTAGGATAATTTTTGGATTCCTACACCCATTAGTCCTAATTATTTGCTCACACGTGTGAGAAAATCTCTAAAAATTGCATTTTCAAAAATTGATAAAAATTGCCTAAACAAGGTTGTACATTTTTTGACAACACTTCTTACACCTTCCAAAAGTGTGAAAATGGACTTTTTCTTAGATATATCTTACACACACTTACATATGTGTACTTGAAGTACATAGTGACCATTCACATCCCAAGTTTCTCTCACATGTGTGAGAAAGTATTGGACTTTGCATGGCTTATGTGTCTCCTTGGTGGAACCTATGTGGATTCCATATAGACGCCACCTCACCCCATCCCTCCAAAATCCTATAAATAGGATCATTGCCTCAAGAAAATCATGTCTCATTTTGCATGTAGAAATATAATGCTAGTTTATGCCTAGAATTTCTTTCTTGCATTTAGAGATTTTTCTAACCATTTGGTAGATGCTAGAATGCATAGTAGATTTGGAATTTTATTTCATGCTTTAGCTTCATTTGTAGTGTTAGTTTGCATGACATTTTAGCTGTAGGGTTGCTTCCATAGCTCCTACTTGAGCCTCTTTGGCTTCTTGCATTGAATGCTTGAGGGTTTCTTCCATAGCTCCTCCTTGAGTATTTCAATCTATTTTTCATTCAATAGTGGGATTTATACTTGTGTTGGGAGAGCACAGGTCCACAACCTCTCTAAGATCTTAAATCAAGCAAGTCTTGGGTGCACTATCTTCATGCTCATTTGAGGTTTTGTCGAGAATAGTGTAGGAATGAGTTTAAATATAGTTTTCTTATTAGTTTAAGATCTTTAATAAGCACATGCATAACTTGAGTGTTTATGCTTGCTCCACATAGGTCATTTTTGCACACATAAATTCTAGCATGCCTTGTGGGACCTACATTCTGATTTTATAACCATTTTTTCTTGTTTTTGTAAAACAATTATGTGAAACTTACAGATAGGCATCTTCACTCATCTACAAGTATCTCTTCTTGCTGACAAGCATCTCCTCTACACATGTGTCTCTACCATAAAAGGTTTTTCTTCCCATTTAGTTTTTTTTAATGAAGAAAAATTGCATTTTTTAATCACATTAAGGCTAATAATCATTATTAAAACACCTTACTATATTTGCAAATGAAGAAAAATACATAAAAACTAAGAAAGTTTTTATTTTTTTTGTTTCTTTATTGTGAAGATAGGTGTCTTTTCATGTGCACAGGTGTCTCTACCATAAAGGGAGTTCCCTTTTACATTAACCTTTCTAGTTGATTAAGTGAAGTTTTTTTTATATATATTAAGGTTGGAAGGTATTGTATTTCATCATAAGATACCTTTTTTATGCATTTACAAGTTAATGGGAGCATAAAACCTTAACAAATCGATAGTTAACATTTTTGTGTTGTATAGACAAGCATCTCTAGTTACAGGTAGGCCTCTGACAAATAGGTGTCTCTGTCTATACACAAGTGTCTCTTCCTATTTTCATCTCTTTTCCATAATATCTTGCATTTTAAGGTTGTTGATCTGGTTTTTATGGAAGTTATTGATATTTTATGCCTTATAATAGTGATTTTGCAAAACATTTAGCCAATATTTGAATATTTTGAGACTACTAACTTTCTTGTTTTTGTAGATCATTGTTAGAAGACCGAACACATTAAACTACTCAACAAAATTATTTAGCAGGTTGCCAAGGAGATTCAATCAAACATTGTATTTTCTTAATGATTTCATAGGCACCTAGCATTAATTAGGAAGTTTATTTTTTATAATAATTCATTAGCTAGGGGAGTATGCTCTTTTCTCCAAGTGGGAAGATCAGAAACCTAGAACCTTTTGAATTATCGTCTTAAAGAAACTTGGAATTAATTAATTAATTGGTGTGTTTGGGAGAAAACCTCATTGGATAGAAGAGTATGCTCTTTTCACTTTGAGAGAAAACTACAAATCCAAACTCCTTCCATGAAAAAACCATATGCTATTTCATTAAACCTTTAGAAAGCATGTCAGTTGAGGAAAAACTCTCCTCAGAATGATCAAAGTGTGGACAAGAAGATGCTAGCTCTTCCACCCACTATAAATATATGCTTTCTTGAGATTAAAGTCTCAAAAGACATGGTTAGTTATATGTTTATAGTTCATTATTCACATATGATTCATCAGGCATAGGACTGAGCGGCCTAAATGAGTTACACAATATTCTGCAGTTGATAGTACTAGAGATAATATTCAGTGCATTAAAGTGGGTCTTATAAGCCAATCCAAAGATATTCCAAATTTCAAAGGCAAACAAACACTCAAAGAAAACATGGGTGACAGATTCAGGTTGTCTACAAACATAGCAGATATTTGGTTCTCCCCAGGTTTCTTAAATGGTAGCTTGTGCAGGATTAGTTTCCATAGAAAGCAAGAGATCTTTGGTTCAATAGGTCTGGCCCACAGCATTTTGAAGTATTTCATCCATTCAAAGTCCTCTAATTCTAAGCCCCACTTATAGTTAATGTGAGTAAAGATGTCACAATTATTAGTCAGCAACTAGTAAAAGTATTTAGACTTACGAAGGTGGAGGGGGGTACTATCAGGCCAGCACAATTGGAAATTATAGCAGGGTTCAGTGCAACACCCTTTAATAGGACCCATGGAGTTAAAGGCTTCTTTGAGGACAGAGTAGGTTCTCCAATGGGTATGGGGTATATTGAATTGGGATTCAAACCACTCCCATGAGGGAAGCTTACCCTACTGGATGATATCACCAATTGTTGCAATACCAAGTCCAGTCCACTTCTTTGCAGAACAACCCTATAGAAGAGCTAGCTTTTTATCTCCATGACTCAGGTTCCACCAAATGGATTTGAGCCTACAAATATTCCCAGTACTCTCAATTGGCCCCTTGTTGATCAGGAAACCCTTAACATACTTCCAAGCCTTCCAAATAATCTTGAAAACACTAGATCCTTGAACAACTATATTAGCATCTACAGTGAGAGTATCAGTAAAACTAAGGTTCTACCAACCTTTAGGCCTGCTATAGTGTGCCATATGTAGATTTTTTCTCACTAGTACTTTCCATGGCTCTTCACCCTCCCCTGCCTTAGCTATCCACTTGACAGCTAAGGTTATGCCTTGAGATTTAAGGTCCTTGAGGCCTAGACCTCCCCAGGATCTGTCCCTTGCACACCAGTCCCATGAAATAGCATGAAATCTTTTATTCTCTCTACCATCTGACCATAGAAAATTTTTGATTACCTTTTGGATAGAGTTGAACTATTGTTGATTAAAGAGCCACGTGGAAGAGAAGTAGATTGGATAGGAAGAGAGGATCTTCTGGCATACTTGAAATATATGGGGGAAGGAAAGGAGGTTACTATCCCATTTAGTGAGCTTTTCGTTAATCCTCTCAAAGATCTAGTCCCACATTTGGTTGAGATTAGGAGAAACAGAGAAAGACATGCCCAAATATCTGACCATTGTGTGCTAAAATGTTGTCACACTTCTATGAGTCATTATATCCAAGATTTCTCAAGAATGAGGTCTCAAATGTTGACTCATAGCTCTCTATCCATGGAGTGCAAGGTTTTTAATGGAGGCCCTCAGATTAGACCTAGTTTGTGCCCATGCAAGTACACCATAAAATGAGAGATTCAAAGAGGAAAAGCAAGAATTCTAGTCTCCATGATCATCAAGTATGAATGCAAATGAAAATGAAAGCTTATTCTATATGATCACAATGCATGAAAGAAAGCTAATCTATGAAAGGAAATGCTTATGCAAGATTATTCTATGAAAGGAAATATGAATCTAATCTAATATGAAAATGCAATATTAATCTAAATGGATTTCCATGGAAGAATGAGAGAAGAAGACAAGAAAAGAGAAGTTGCAATATCCAACCTCAAGTTCTCAAGAATCTTCTCCAAAGTTGCTCTCCAAACCTACAGCATAACAATACAAAAATCTAGATGCGCTAAATGAGAAGGAGAGGGCTCCTTTTAAAGGATAGCGAACGGTCAAGATTAAGAGGCAAAAAAAAATGAGCAATGGTGGAGATTAAATCTTGGTTGATCAATGTGCTCAAGATTCTTTAAGAGGCAAAAAGATGAAAAAGGCCCACCACTTAAAAGTATGTGCATTCAAAGTGGAGAGAAAAAGGGATTTTTATTTATTTTATTTCCTTTTTCAACACAAAGAGATATTTTAAGAGGGGATTTTATTAAAAGATGAATTTTATTTAAATAAGATGATTTTATTTAATTAAAAGGGAAGTTTTTCTTTTAATTAAATGAGGCTTAGGATAAAATGATCAAACCTTAGGAAATATTAAAATAATTGAATTAATTACGATTTGATCAAGAAAATTGATTTGAATTGAAAATATTGTAAAGCATTGATTCAGGAAATTGATAAATTGATGGATGGGGGCCCAAAGTCTAGGAGACCATTTTAGGGTGCATAGATTTGCCCCTCTTTGGGTAATGTGTGATCTTCATGTGAACACATGTATTCAAGGAATGAAGTTGAAATGTGAGATCGATTTGGGATCACAAAACAACCCAGACATGTGATCGACAGACGGGAACACATCAGGACAAAGATAAGCTGATTGAAAAAAGACAAGGCCAACACCCTTGTAAATAGGTAATTGTCAAGTCTCAAGCAAGGTTTCCCCAAGTGAAGCAATTGATAAGATTGATAAAGATGAATCAAGGATTGAAGTTTGATAGGTATTGCCCCCTCGTGATCAAAATCAAAATGAGATAGAGGAGAAATAGTAAATTGATAAATTTGATCAAATCAAACTAAAGATAAGGTTCTTGATGTAAGATGAAAGATATAAGGATCACAAAACCAAGGTAGATCACCAAACATGAAATATTATGCCCCAAGGTTGAATTAGAAGAAAAGAAGTGGGGTGAAGGCGAATGGAAGATAGAAGTTTGGAAGAGGTGAGAAGAAATGTAGTGAAGAAAAAGAATTTGCCTCAAGAAAGAGGATGCCTCAAAATCAATCAACTTTTAAGATAGAAAATTTTGATTGAGATCATGAAAGAAGATAAGGAAATGAAGATCAAAACGTGACCATAGTTGATTAAAAGTCCAAAAGAAAAATGAAGGAAAACCCTCTCAAACTCATAATGCAGCCTAAAAATGAAAATTAACATGAAGTCTAACAATGCAAGCTACATGAAAATGTAAAGGTGTACTTGCAATAGAGAAACTATAACAGAGGATCTTGTGTTCATCATTCATTAGAGAATATTAAGGAACTTATTTTCATCATTGGGCCATTATTAATGGACATCGAAAAATCACACAATCATCACTAATCACATGTGCAACTATGAAGATATGAATGTGATTGATATCGGATTGGAATGTGGAAAGATTATAACATAAGCATCAAAGACATAAGGTCAAGATGACTTTGATGTTAGCTTACCCAATTTAATGTAGCAAAACCACTCTCGCATCAAGGCACAAATGCTAGGATGATCATAAGAATAGTTGTGCAAAAGAAGTCAAGGATGATGCCTCAAATCTCCTAAGTGTTTCAAGGGGACAACAAGAGACACTCTAGAGCACCTATTGCCAAGTTACCAAGGTACTTTTTCTATTTTTTTTTGGATTTTTGGAATAAATTAATTTTTTTGAGATACATCAAAGCACCTATTGCCAAGTTTTCACTAAGATGATCATTTTCTTAGGATATTTTTAGATTTTTAGAATTTTTGACAATATATCATTTTTGGGGATTTTTTCAGGATCAATAAGTATGTACAAAGGATGCCCCCAGATAGAATGGGCATAATGGATAGAACTTCTTCAGGTGCAAGACATTGATAGGATTAGGGAGCTTCACTCCCTCTTTAGTAGATAATAAATAAGCACCTGTCCCAAAAGCTATTGTAATGATGTAAGGTCCAAGCCAATCAGGTTCAAATTTTCCCTTTTGATCTCTATGTTGTTGATTCTTAGGATTTTCACATAGGACAAGATCTCCCACTTGGAATTCTCTAGGGTGAACCTTTTTGTTGAAGGCTTTGGACATGCGCTTTTGATAAACCCTCATATGGTCAAATGATGCTTCCCTTTTCTCATCTAGAAGTTCTAATTCTTGAAGTCTCATGGTGCAGTAGTCTTCATCTATAACTAGACCTTTGAGGAAAACTCTAAGTGAGGGAATCTCAACCTCTAAAGGTAACACTGGTTCAACACCATATGTAAGGGAAAAAGGAGTAGCCCTAGTAGGAGTACAAATACTCATTCTATAAGCCCACAAAGCCGGATTTATCTATAAATTCCAATCTCTACCATTCTTATGAACTGTTCTATGTAGGATTTTAAGAATGGTTTTGTTTATGCCTCTGCTTGACCATTTCCTTGTAGGAGGTAAATGGAGGACCAATGTTGTTTAATCTTAAATTTTTTGCAGAGTTTCTTAAGGTCCTTATTTTTGAACTGACCTCCATTGTTAGTGATAATCTCAGAAGGCACTCCATATCGACAGATGATATGGTTTAGAATAAATAAAGAGACTATCTTTCCCAAGGCAATAGAAAGTGGGATAGCTTCTACTCATTTAGTGAAGTAATCAATAGCAGTGATAATAAACTTGTGTCCACCTGATGAGTTGGGATGAATTTTTCCAACAAGATCAAAGGCCCAGCGCCGAAATGGCCAATGAGATATAGAAGGAATGAGCTCCCTGCTTGGAGCATGTATCAGGCTACCATGTTTTTGGTACTTTTCACATGACTTTGCAAAAGCCACCATATCAATCTGCATCATAGGCCAATAGTACCCTTCCCTAAGAAACCTTTGGGCCATGGAAAGACCATTGGAATGTCCCCCATAGATGCCCTCATGAATGTCAACTAACTCTTGGTTGGATTATTCCTTTTCTAAGCATCTAAGAAGTGTCCCATCTAGACCCCTCCTATACAAATCACCAGAGATAAGGGTATGGTGAGAGGTGTTTTGAGTAAAATTTTTGCATTTAGATTGGTTAAAGGTTTTAGGGATAATTCCATCATGAAGGTATGAGTAAATGGCACCATAATAGGATGACTCGTGACCAACAAGGGTACAAATAACATGGCTTCCTTGGGAGTCATAAATAGGGTAATGTAGCTCTTCCACCAAGAATTCAAATCTTGATTCATGTTGTTGTAACTAAAGGAGTGAAGTAAGTGTAGCCATAGCATCAAATGCTTTGTTTTATGCTCTAGGGATTTGTTCAAATGTGAAAAATGTGAAGTATCTTTTCAAGGAATCAACCATTTTCTTGTAAGGTACTAGTTTCTCATCTTTTGTTTGATATTGTTCATTGACTTGGTTGATTATTAGTTGTGAATCCCCATAGATGTGTATCTCTATGATTCTCCATTCTATGGCCATCCTAAGTCCATTTGTGAAAGCTTCATACTCAGCAATGTTGTTTGTACATGGGAACAATAACTTGTAAGACTTAGGAATCATGTACCCATGAGGAGAAAAAAACAACACACTAGCTCCTGAACCATTTTGCATAAAAGATCCATCAAAGAACATCCTCCATGTTCTTTCAGTCATATACATGAGATGCTCATCTAGAAAGTCAACTTCAATAGGTGCATTATCTTGAATTGGGAAATTAGCCAATGGATCTGCTATAGCTTATCCTTTGATAGCTTTACACTCAATGTACTCTATGTCAAACTCAGAAAGGATCATCATCCATTTAGTGAGTCTTCCTATGAGGGCAGCCTTACCGAGTAAATACTTGAGTGGATCTATTTTTTTTATGAGGTATATTGTGTGCGCAAGCATGTAATGTCACAACTTTTGGGAAGCAAATAGAACTGTAAGGCAAGCTTTCTCAATGCTAGTGTAGTTAACCTCATATGAAACAAGAGTACGGCTAATATTGTATATTTCTCTTTCTTTCCCATGCTCATCAAGTTGACCTAGTAATGACCCCAAAGAAGATTCCATTGCTGAAATGTATAGAATAAGTGGCTTCCTTGGGATAGGAGGCATTAACATAGGGGGATTTTCTAAGTATTTCTTGATTTGGTCCATTCTCTTTTGACAATCCTCATTCCAAGCACATTTGACTCCTTTGTGTAAGTTCTTGTTGAAAGGTTGAGCTCTATTTGCCAACTGTGAAATGAACCTCCTTATGGATTGAAGATGTCCTTGAAGACTTCTCATTTGACTAATGTTTTTAGGAGGTGGCATATCCATGATTTCTTAGACCTTTTCAGGGTCTACCTCTATTCCTTTTGCCAAAATGATGAATCCTAGTAGTTTTCTAGAGGTGACACTGAATGCACACTTTTTAGGGTTTAACCTTAATTGAAATTATTCCATCTGATCTAGAATGACTTCTAGATCATCTAAGTGTGTGTCTCTTTTCTTAGATTTGGCCAAGGTGTCATCTATATAATCTTCCATTTTTTTATGCATCATGTCATGAAAAATGGTTGTCATAGCTCATTGATAGGTGGCTCCTGCACAAGTGAATGTAGTCTTTTCTTGATCTTCAGGAGCTATCTTAATCTAATTGTATCCAAAAAAACCATCCATCAAAGAATAAATCTCATAACCCACAGTCATGTCCACTATCATATCTATGTTAGGAAGTGGAAAATAATCCTTTGGGCATGCTCTATTGACATCTCTAAAATCTATGCAAATTTGAATGGATTTGTCATGTTTGGAAACTGGTACAATGTTTGATATCCATTCAGCATAGTCAATAGCTCTTATGAATCCTGCACCAAGGAGTTTTTCTAATTTTTCTTTGACTAGAAGAGCTATGTGAGGATGCAGCTTTCTCAATTTTTGTTTGACTGGTTTGACACCTAGAGCTATGGATAAGTGATGCATGATAAGACTAGTGTCCAATCCTAGCATATCTGAATAAGTCCAAGAAAAATTGATCTTCTTTTTCTATAAGAACTTAGTGTAGGATTCTTTTTCTTGTGGTAACAAGGACTGGGCCAAATGTACTATATATAGAGCCTCATCTATACCCAAATTGACTGCTTGTGTTGGCTCAACAAGAACTAAAGATGTCTTGAAAGTAGCTAGGGAGATGATCAAGTACCTCATGCTTAGGCACCTCAGAGAGGTTTTCACCCTTGGATACGTCATTTATTTTTACTTTTCTTGGTTCTGACACTGCCACAGTGGTTTTCACCATCAGAACTCTTATTCTTCTTTTCTTTTCTTTTTATTTTGTGACTAAGGTACTTGATATCTAGCTTTTTCATGCTAGTAGCCAGTTCACTGGTGGAAGAGACTATAGCTTCAATGGCATTTAAGTAACATGTTATCTCATAGTCATTTTGGAATGTTAATAGCTCAAGTTCTTGATGGCATTGGGACCAATCGATGAGGTTAGGATGAGATAGAGGTAAGTCAATGACTGGCTCAAGGTTATGAATGTGAATGATATCATCTCTAGTGACTGAAGAGTCAGAATCCATCAAGTATCCCTCTAAGCTACCCAAATCAGGATTCGTCCTAACAAGTGAAGAATCATCCACTAAGGCAACATGTGGGTTCAAATCCTCTAATCATTCACATGACTCGTTAGCTACCTCAGGTTGAGAACTATAAGTGTGGATGACATAAATATTCATGTCAACTGTAGAAGGCTCTAAGATAGAGTCCCATTGATACTCATGTGAATCTATTTCTGATTCTTGAATATGATGTTTAAACCATGAAGGTTTGGGACATCTTGATGTGGAAGCTCTAATTTCATCAAGGGTAACATCCCTCTCCATCAAATGAATAATATTCTTACATTGATGTTCTCTGATGGGATCTTCTACATCTAATTCTTCTTATTCTAAGGTCGCAACTATCGCATGAGCAACTAGACTGTCTAAATCTCTCCAAAGGAGATTGGTGTAAGGGACCCAATCTTCACACATATCTTGTTGATTTGTCAAATTGGGGATGTATTTTGGTGCATCTTTACTATCTGACTCATCAAGGATAGGATCAGTGTTCTTGTTATGATTTACAAATCCTAGGCCAACCATCTTCTTAGACCTGCGTCCAAAAAGAGCAAGATCAAGAGGCTCAGCCCTAGCATCCAACCTATGACTAAGAGGGCCATGTCCAGGATAACCCATTTGCTAGATAGAAGTATACCCTCTTCCATAAGCCTTAGGAGAGGGAGAGAAGTTCTCATTGTGCATGTATCTCTCTTCTCTATAAATCTTATCTTTAGCAGCTACCTCTTCTTTCTCATCTTGAATGGGCACTAAGGACTCTACAAATGTGCCAAATAAAGTCATAGCTAAAGAGGAAGGTCTCTCTTCCTATGAAAGCTTTCCATAAGACCTAGGTGAAACTAGAAGCTTTGTAAAAGAGTTAAGTTGATACCCCCCTACACCAAGGTCTACTGACTTGAATTTGTTTTTGCATTCTATTAATATTGCATTGAAATCTTCTGCTTCTCTATTGAGGGGAACATGAGTACTTTCTGAAATTGAGTTGACAGATAATGTGCTATCCCCAGGTATACAAATTTCTACTCCATTGTAGGGGAACTTAACATACTAATGGTAAGTAGATGGCACTACTTGCATATCATGAATCCATGGTCTACCAAGTAAGATGTTGTATGCTAGAGGATCAGCATCAACAATTAGAAACAAAATATCCTTCTCAACAAGGCCAATCCTAATAGGAAGGATGGCCAACCCTTTGGAACTTCTTTGTGCCTCATCATAGGATTTGATAGTGATCTTCTTTATGGTATCTATAACTTCTTCTAAATAACCCAATATCTTTAAAAGACTCGAGGAATAAATATTAAGCCCAGTAGTCCCATCTATAAACACACGCCTAACATGGGTTTTGTGAATCATGACTTCAATATGAAGGGCGAGATTGTGTGGGTGGCTCAAAGCTTTATCATCATTTTGTGAGAAGGTAAGGTAATGAGGGCTAGCGATATGATTAGCCATGTTTTAGAATTGATCGACATCTAAGTTGTTAAGAACATTTGCTATGTGCAAGGCATCCTCAAGGACTTGCTTATGTCTTGGGGACAACTCTAAGAGCAAAATCTAAGCTGGGGTTCTCTGCAACTGATCTACAAGATTATAACTCATTTTGGGATTAACTGCTAGTTTTGAGGTGAAATTCTTGGATGCCACTTGCTTTGGTTTACTGGGTTGACTCAAACTAGGTCCTCTAATGACAAGGGGACCTTGACTTCATGTGACAACATTGAGAGCTTGGGATGACATTCTAGAGTTAGGACCCCTTAGCACCATAACAGGTTCTTCATCAAAGATAGGAGGAGATTCCATGTCTAGATCATAACCATAGGGATCTTTATTTCTCATCATGTTGACATTTTCCTCTATAGCTTCAAGCATGTTGACAATATTCTCCGTAGTTGTGTAAGTGTAATTGATCTCAGCCTTTCCATTCTTAGGTTTAGAGGTTTCCCCCTTCTCATACTTGGGTAAAGGTTCTTTGAAAGCCTTATGATCAACATTAGTGTTCAATCCATCTATCTGAAGTTTTCCATTCTCAATGAGATCTTGGATGATATGCTTAAGTTTCCAATAGTTTTCAATATTATGTCGAATGCCATTATGAAATTTGCAGAAGGCTTTCTCATCCCACCAATTTGGCTTAACATTGGGTATATGATATTTTTATGGATATTAAGGATGCACAAGGTTGTTGACAATGAGTGTTTTGAAGACATCCTCATATGAATCACCAAGTTTCAAAAACTGTCGCCTCTCTTTCTTAGGCTTATCTTGATATCTTGGCTTGTACACTTGTTGGTTAGATGAGTTGAGCTTCATAGCTTGAATAGAACTAGATAAGTGAAGAATAGCTTGATCTTTAGGTTGAGAAGAGTCCACAACTCCATCATTGACCACTTGTTTGTTTATATTCCAATGTGATTTTTTCCCTTTATCCTTATTAGAGTTGTTATTTTGACCATTGTTGTTGTTTTTGTTGTTGGCCAAAATTCCTTGTTCTTTCAAAACATCCTCAATCCTACATGCGGTTTCAACCATGGTGTCAAAGGAATCAAAGACCATTTTCCTAACTTCATACCACACCTCAGGAACCAAGTTGCTAATAAGGATGTCAATCTTCTCATTTTCATGAATGGTCCTAGAGTAGCAAGAGCATTTTTGTCTCCACCTTTGCAAAAAAGTGACAAAGGATTCCCCTTGATTTTGATTTAAGTTGCATAAGTCTAGCATGGTGATAGCCCTCAAAAGATTGTATGCAAAGTGTTGGACAAATCTATGGACTAGCTCTTTGAAAGTCTTGACGGGGGGAGTTACGTTGGTGAACCATTCCATCGCTTGACCCTTCAAACTCCTTGGGGATAATCTCATGAGGTACGAGTCATCTTGATGGAACTCAAAACTCATAATATAAAATTGACGCACATGATCATGTGGATCTCCATTACGATTATACTTGTCATATTGAGTGATCTCAACTTTTCTAGGAAAATCTTTCATACCCACACTAGTGTCAAAAGGATTGGGATAGATTGAATCAAGATTGAATGAGCTCTTAGGTGCCAACATCTTTTCCATCATACTCTAAAATTTTTTGATCTTCTCATCTTTAGATGGACCCTACTTCTTGATCTTTCTATCCACATCAAAGTTGTAAGGGACTTTAGCACCTTTGTTGATTAAACTCTCTAGGAACTTGTCTTTGTTTTTCTCCAAGTATCTCTCCACATACTGTTGGAAGAGTGGTTCTTGTTGTATCTTCATGAAATCTTGGGAGTCAAGGTCAAGACTTGAACTACTTTCACCGTATTGTGAACCATGGCGAGCATGTTGAGAAGGTTGTTTTGAGTTCCTAGGAAGTGTTTGTCTCCTATAATGATCATATTATGGAGCCCTTCTTCCTCTAGGGCTAGGAGATTGTGAAGGTGATCTTGAGTACCTTCTACTTTGTGGGGTCTTAGGAGGAGTGGATGGAGGAGAGTTTTTTCCACCACCAACACACATGTTGTTGTATTGGTCATTGATTTTTTGAGCCAAGAGTGTATCTTTCTCTTCTTGTGCAGCTCTCCTTTCTATTTCCAATAAGGCTTGTCTTTCTGACTCTAGGAGTCTAAATTTCTCTTCCTTTGTAGCCTATTCATCTAGGAAGGCTTTCTTTTCATGCTCAATCCTTTTGAGTCTTTCACTTGTGTATCTTGAAGTTGTTTGGAGTGGTGAACTTGGTCTTGAATGTTTAAATAAGTCATTGGTATATGTTGCATTCACGTGAGTATCATAAGGTTCATCTTCTTGACTGTCATGTTTTGAGTGCTCTTCTTGAGAGAGTTGCCTCTTATCTCTCTCAACCCTTTGATGTGCATCCAAATATCTAGTAGAAATAAGAGATGGGACTGGTTGATTTTCATGAGATGAACTGCCAAACATAATGTTATCTCTATGCCTTTCCAATACACTTTCAAGACTTTTATCCCTTTCTTCCCTCTCCCTTCGAGTCATTGTGTAGCTCATATCCATATCTAAATGAGAAGGTGCTAAGGATGTGCTCAACTTGCTAAGATTACTCTTGGGATCAAACCAAGCTTTTGAGGTATTCTTAGGGGATTGATCAAAGATAGGTTCTTTTCCCTTACATTTTTGGTGAGTTTGAACTAAGGGTAATTGGTCAAAGACTACTTGAGGTTGTTTTCATTGATTTACTTGATATCTTGTTGTAACCAAAATGAAAGAAAATATCCTAGGTGATAAGATTACCCTAAGAAGCATTGGTACAAAACTAGGATAGTAAAAGAATTCAATTGTCCAAAAGAGAGATGATAAGATAGAAATTTTGCAAAAGGTATAAACCAACACTGCCACAGAGGTGCCCAATCAATGGATAAGTATCCTAACACATATGGATTAGGAGGATGATTTACCCAAATTGTATTTGATTGAAATTGATTTTGGATGGAAGTGAATTGGACAAGAGATTACTGAAACTCTCCAAGAGTGTTATCAAAGAATCTAAAGGTTTACTTTCTCAGCAAGAATGATCTCCAACTAACCGATTCTAAGAAAGGTCACTTGTGAAATCAAAGAATAGTAATCCAAGAGGTCAAGACATAGGAACCCAAGGTGAAAATAGGCTTCCAATTGTGAGGTAAGTGACCTACTATAATCTGGATTGACTAAGGGTGACTGGAAATGACACAAATCAGCTCACTATTTTGAAAGACTGCAGGACAGTTTCACATGATGAAATGCAGTCCTACATGAAGAAATGCTAGGGATCATGCGAGAAAATGAAATCTCACATGAGACAATGCCAAGATCATGTGAGAATGTGCACATAGATAGGTGACAAAAAAGGATCAGACTACTTGATAGCAAGTTTGTGAACTTAGGAACTCAATTTTTGTTCATTTTAAAAGATTAGGTAAATACATCAACATATTTTTATCATCGATCAAGCATGCAAGACAACAATCAAGGAGTTCAAGAAAACAATTTCTTCAAACAATGGGCAAGGGACAAAGAAACCTTGCACATGAACAAGAATAGTGACTTAGTATGCTACTCCTTAAAAGATTCTAATTGTGTATGTTCTCAAATGTTTTTCAACCACTCACATAGTCATAGAAAATAAAAATTTTGTTGCACTATGGTTCTTAGTAATGGGTTGACTCTACAACTTTTGCAATCTCAAGAGGGTGAACTCCAATCCATGTGCACCAGGGTTTTGATACATTCTAAAAATTTAATCAATCAGAGATGCTGAGGAGATTTGACAGTCCAACAAGAAACTACACCTGTGGAGATTTCTTCCATAAGGACATTTGTATAGCGGTTGTTACTACCATGGAAAAAATGGCTATTACTGCTTGAGGTTCCATCCACGTGGTTGACCCAATAAAGGGAATGTCCACTATGGTTAACCCTCTTTAAAAAGGTGACTCACAAAAAGGACCACATGGGGACTTGATTTAGATTCAAGGATCTGAGTTTCTAGTACTACCCAAAAAGGGAGTAGAGAATAATCCTCTAGCCTCTTCACCTCACCCAAACATAGCAAGAAAGTTCATTGACACACTAAGATTGAAACCACCTCACCAAGGTTCATAATGTCAACAACAATGTCTACCGAGCTCTCTAAATGGGACCAAGAGATAACATATCGATCAATGTTGAAGACTAAACCAAGTAAGACTGTGAGATAGTACTAATATCCTCCCTACCTACAAGGATTTCTATCATCAAGAAGAGCTTCGCAAGAAACCCACTCTCTCAAGAACGCCACAAATAGTGTTCATAGGGCCTATTTACTATGTGAAACACATATGCAAGAAAGTGAATCTATGTTCTTTTTAGAGCCCAAAATTGAAGTGTGATCTATGAAAGCAAGAAACACTCAAGCTAAACACATGAGAGATTCATTTTCTTCCAAAACCCAAATGTTATAGACATTATAGCAACTCATCTTAGGTCCAAAGATCTGCAATCCAATGCTATACTACCTTAGTAATCAAAATCAGGGAAACAATCATAGCAAGCATTAAATGTCAGAAAATAGAAAGCAAAAACTAGAAAATTTTGGAAATTTAGGTCTCTGCTGTCATAAATGTCATGTGAGATAGTACACAAGGCCATGTGAGAAAGTACATAGGCTCTTACAAGAAAGTACATAGGCTCACGTGAGAAAGTACATAGGGTCATGTGAGAAAGTACACAAGCCCAAGAAAGAAAATGCATTTGTCATGAGTAGAAATGCTAATACTAGCAAAACTTCACGTAATACAGTGACAAAACTTCGTGCAAGGATCCGTAACAAAGACGCAGGGAAGTACGGACAACACACAAAAATTGTTAGAAAAATAAAATAAAATAAAATGAAGCAATAAATGCAATTTTCTACCCCACGGTGGGCGCCAAAAATGTGTGCTAAAATGTTGTCACACTTCTATGAGTCATTATATCCAAGATTGCTCAAGAATGAGGTCTCAAATGATGACTCATAGCTCTCTATCCATGGAGTGCAAGGGTTTATAATGGAGGCCCTCAGATTAGACCTAGTTTGTGCCCATGCAAGTACACCATAAAACAAGAGATTAAAAGAGGAAAAGCAAGAATTCTAGTTTCCATGATCATCAAGTATGAATGAAAATGAAAATGAAAGCTTATTCTATATGATAACAATGCATGAAATAAAGCTAATCTATGAAATGAAATGATTATGCAAGATTATTCTATGAAAGGAAATATGAATCTCATCTAATATGAAAATGCAATATTAATCTAAATGGATTTCCATGGAAGCATGAGAGAAGAAGACAAGAAAAGATAAGTTGCAATATCCAAGCTCAAGTGCTCAAGAATCTTCTCCAAAGTTGCTCTTCAAACCTGCAACATAACAATACAAAAATTTAGATGCCCTAAATGAGGAGTGGGCTCCTTTTAAAGGATACGGAACTGTCAAGATTAAGAGGAAAAAAGAAATGAGCAATGGTGGAGATTAAATCTTGGTTGATCCATGTGCTCAAGATTCTTTAAGAGGCAAAAAGATGAAAAAGGCCCACCACTTAAAAGTATGTGCATTCAAAGTGGAGAGAAAAAGAGATTTTTATTTATTTTATTTCCTTTTAAAACAAAAAGAGATATTTTAAGAGGGGATTTTATTAAAAGATGAATTTTATTTTAATAAGATGATTTTATTTAATTAAAAGGGAAGTTTTTCTTTTAATTAAATGAGGCTTAGGATAAAATGATCAAACCTTAGGAAATATTAAAATAATTGAATTAATTACGATTTGATCAAGGAAATTGATTTGAATTGAAAATATTGCAAAGCATTGATTCAGGAAATTGATAAATTGATGAATGGGGGCCCAAAGTCTAGGCAACCATTTTAGGGTGCATACAACCATATGGTCTAGGCCACCCCAAGAAAAATCAAAGTTACCCCACCATTCAAGTGGATTCTGATACCATCCCAACTTAACAGATTTGGATAAAGAGACTTTGATGCTAGAGGCTTGGCAAAAAAGGTCTAGTTTGTTCATCAAGAGTCTCATATTCAGCTCTTCAAGGAGAAGGAGGATGGAGGTGTCATCAACAAACTAGACATTGGAGACATCCTGATTATTGGGGAGAAGGAAACCTTTCACCTTAGGGGAGAGGGAATCATCTCTAAGGAGGTAGTGCAAAGAGTCTACTGCAATAACAAACAAGGAGGGATCCAGAGGGAAACCTTATCTAATAGACCTGGAGAGGCTAAAGAATTCTAGTCTAACTCCATTGATTTCAACTATAGCCATGGCACCATATAGAATAGTCATAATCTATGAGGAGCATGACACAGTTTTGATCTATGACTTTTGCCCAATTCATGACCTCCCAACAAGTGATAAGATTCTCAAGGATATATCTCCCCTTGACAAATCTTGTTTGGGTCCTATTAATCACTAAGGGGAGAAGATTCTCAAGTCTTACTGCAAGAGTCTTGGCTAATATCTTGGAGACAACATTTAGCAGTGTAATAGGTCTCTAGTTTTTAATTAGAAGCCTATCACCCTCTTTTGTAATGAGCTTAATGAGGCCAACATTTAAGTTAGCACCAAGAGTGCTTGCTTCAAAAGCTTCCTTGTAAACATGAAGAAGTTTCTGGTCCTGGAGCTTTATCATTAGCCATTCTATTGATGGGTAATTTTATTTCTTCCTCTAAAATATCCTTGTCCAATAGATTATCCTCCTCCTCTCCTATCTTCTTAGGGATGAGGATTCTCACCTTGTCCCTGGCTTCCTCCATGGAGGGGTCAAAATCTTCAAAAGTGAAGAGGTCCTAGTAGAAGGAGGAGAAGGCTCTGAGGATCTCCAGCTGAGAAGATACCACAGAATCCTAAACTCTAATACTAGCAATCTTATCTCTTACTTCTTTCTTCTTAAGGGTTTGAAAAAAGAATTTGGAGCCTCTATCTCCCAAATTAATCCAATTGATCTTGGCTCTGATCCTAGCTCCTCTAGTCTTGACCAATTGAATCCTTCTGAGGGAATCTCTGCAAGAAATAACATTTTCAAGGAGTTCTTCAGAGGCAGGATTGTCTTGAATCTATGATTCTACCTCTTGCAGTGATTCTACTAGTTTATATTCCAACATTCTAGAATCTTTAGCCTTTTTAATACCAACAGTTTTGAGCATACCCTTCCAAGATTTAGTAGTTTGATTCCATCTATCAATATCTGAGTCATGTTGTGCAATCTTCTCATTGTACCAGGCAATTATCTTGACCGTTGCCTAGACATCCTCATCCCCTAGAAGGGAAGTATTTAGGGTAAAGCCTTGCTTAGGAGGGGCATCAAAGATTGGATCCACAATGAGTTGAATGGAAGAGAAAATGGGGTGGTGGTCGAATAGGGTGAAAGGTAGCACCTTCACACAATTGTTGTCAGGATAGGGCTAACAGCTAAACCAAAGCTTATTAATGTAAAACCTATCCAATCTAGAATAGATTCTTCTCTCTCCTCTTTGAAAATTAGACCAGGTATACTAGATGCCTTTTGATTCATTCTTATTCCCTACTAAGGGGTCAAATAGGTTAAGTTTGTTGACCATTCTACACTAGTAGAGGGGCTCATTTCCTTTCCACTCAAACCTAAGACCTCCCACCTTATCTTGGGCCCTCTCCACCATGTTGAAGTCTCCTGCTACAATCCAAGGGATGGACTCTACGTCAGCAAGCCACTTCCACAAATCAATTCTATCATTGTAATCATTTGGAGCATAGATTGAACATATACCAAAGTCAAAGGTCTTGACCCTGATCCTAACCCAAAAAACTCTGTTACAAGGTGAGATGCCCCAACACTATACAACATTCTTCCAAGAAGGGATAATTAGGATAGAAGTTCCACCCTTACCTCAAGGGTGTTTGGTTGAGAATCCAGTTGCATCTCTCCAAATACATTTAAGAGCAATATCAAGCTCAAATCCTACTACTTTGACCTCTTGTAGCATAAGGATGTCTAACTCTCTATGAGAGTTAAGGAGTCTCTTGACCACATATTTCCTGTCAGAGGCTTACAACCCTCTAATATTCCAGGAAGCATAGTTTAGCATCATAGAAAATGATAATCAGTTGGTATCCATGGGTTTCCTAAATCCTTTAAAGAATTTAGGCATGTCCACTTTGGGGATCTTAGAAAGTTTAGGATTCCCAGTGGTTAAAGGGGGCCTTCCCCTTTTCTTCTTCTTGACTAAGGCCAAGTCTAAAGATCCTGCCTTTATGGATTGATCCACCCCTTTAGTCTTTTTGGAGAGATCAGCTACAAAAACAAATGACTCTTTTGAACATCCTTTCCAAAGGGAACTGTGTGTGATGGCAATCTCTCCTTCCTCAAGCTCAAAGGCATCTCTCTGCACATCTCCCAACTCTGTTCCTCCTGCAAGGAGGGTGGACTCTCCCTCACTCCACTTCATAGTAGACACATAGATCCATTTATCTAGTGATGGTGGAAGGGGAAGGGGGGCTAGAATAACAACAACTAAGAAAGCATTCAACCTATCTTCTTAGGCAGGAGGGGGAGAATTCCCACCCACTCCACCACCTTGAGAGGGGCCAATGGCTAATAATTTAGATGAGGAGTGAACAGGAGAGGTAAAAGTTCCACCCACCCTACCTATAGGGGGAGTAGAGGGGGGAGAAAGGTTACTGAATGACCTTTTCCCTTGAGGAAGGTTGTAAATTTTCCACTTGAGCTGAGGCATATTTTTATTTTTCAGGGCTTTATCCCTTATATTGTCAACAACCAATTCTTGTGCATTCTTAGTCCTATTTTTTTGCTTTGGTTTAGGCCTATTAAGACCAAATTCTAGTGTTTCATCAATAGGAACAACTTCAAGGGGCTTAGTGATAATGGGTTTAGCTTTAGGGTTATCTGGGAGGGAGTCAAATTTTCCTTTGAGACTATCCAAAGTAGCAGTAAGGGTGGTTGAGTCTTAGTTCCAAGCAGGGGGGGGCAGAATTTGAACAATGGGGAGAGGCTCAGGAGTGGAATTAGGTTTAGAGGAAGAGGAATTAATCATAGGGGCTGCCCTATTTTTAGGGTTTGGAAGGGGGTTGACCTTTTTATTCAGTGCATTCCTCTTCAGAATGATAGGGCACACTTTCTTTTTGTGTCCTTCTTTCCTACAAATGTAGCAGCCACCTAATCCACCCAAAAAAATTATTGGGCAACAAATAGGTGTGAGATCGATGTCAAATTGTAGGGTCTCAGGGAGGTCAACTCTGAGTTTGACAAAGAGAAGGACATGAACATCTGTGTTAGGGATGAGAGTATTTGATTGATCAATTATAACAACTTTGCCTATCAGATCAAGTGCAAGTGGAATGAGCATCAACAAAAATGGAGTAAGGTTGCCAATAATAATCCACCTTGGGCTAGAAAGGACTAGGACTTCATCTTGGGAGGCTTCGAGAGACCAAGGAATTGCCCTAAATTCATAGGGACCAACTCTCCAGAATTGCTTATCTACAATAGCTTTCTATGATTTAGAATCATAGAAAAACAAAATAAACAAACCCTTTTGGAGCATGCGACAATAAGAAAAATGAAAACCTAGTTTCTACCCCCATGTTTTATGAAACCAGTCATTAAGAAAATTCCTAGAGGGAATCTTGGAGCTATCAACTACAGCAAAAAAAATAGCATAATCTTTAAGCCTAGCTTTCTCATGTTCAATAAAAATATTCATCAGCAAGTTCAGTTTAACAACTAACTTGGGAGGAACAAGCTCCTTACCTCCATTTCCTTCAATGGCTGAAAGCCCTTGGGTGGCACTTGGGAGGAAGGTTGCTCCATCTGGCAAAATGCGTTCATTTTGGACAGCCTTCTTCAAGGATTTTTCCTTGGGAGCGGTTGGTGTCTCTCCTCCATTCTATCAAGCATCTCCTCCTACAACACCGATGGAAGCCTCTAGAGTTGGTTGAGGGGTCTCCTTAGGGTTTGCAGTGAAAGAAGTGTTTGAAATGAGAGAAACATCCTTCCATGAATAGATAAAACCCTTGGATGAAGAGATGACATTAATGGCTCCTGGTGACATTAAAGCCATTAATGGTTTCCTACCAAGGAGCGTGCGAGGGGTCTTAGAGAAAAAATCAGTGAGGCACCGAGTACATCAAGTTGTAAAACTCTATTTCATCTCTTCTTCCCTGCCAATTTTCAGATTCCTAAATTTGATAAATACAAGGGAGAATCATGCAATGTACAACATGTCAAGGAATTATATGTAGTAGCTCAAGAAGTTGCCCATAATGATGCTTTCCCTCAAAGACTCTTCACTAGGAGTCTTGGCGGACCTACGATTGAGTGGGTATTGAATATTGCTCCTGATTTTGTATCAAAATTAAATGATGTTTCTGAGAAGTTTGTTGCATAATACTCTTACAACATCGAACACCAAGAATCACTTAGTGACTTATGTAACACAAAGAAAAGAAATGGAGAAACCTTTTCTAGATTTTTTCAAATATGGTGATATATTGCAAACCAAATGCCTTGGAAAATTATAGATCAACACCTTGTTGATATCTTCACTAAGAATCTAATTATAGAAATTTCATTCCAAATGAAAATGGCTACCCTAGACTCATTTGAGGTGCTCATTAAAAAGGGAAAATCTATTGAAGATGGTCATTTGATGAAAGGAGCCATTAAACATTATCCCTCTAATTCATCAAACAACACTAATGATAAACCTAATTTTTGGTCCAATAATAAGGGTGTTATTAATGATGGAGGGCCAGATGCTAAGCATGTCCAAAATGTTTAAGCATCCAACAACAACAATCAAGGTAATCATAATAAAAATGATCAAAATAACCCCAATCAGAACAATAACTAGAACAATCAAGTTAATCAAACCAATCAAAACAATCAAAATTATAATTATAATCAAGGAGCTAGTTACCATAGTTCCCTATTCTTGTGTTACAATGGCAACAAAAAAAAAAATATACCACAACAATGAAGACAATTCACATAGCTAGAAGACTCCCTTGATGGCATCTTTCAACATTTAGTCAATCAAGGGATGATAGCCTATCCTAACACAAGCCCTTTTGATGATAATCAACCAAAACCAAAATGGTATAAAGAAAATGAATACTATGATTATTATCACATCAAAGGGCATGAAATCAATTAATGCATGAAGTTCTGCCATTTTGTTCAAAATTTAATTGACGATGGCAAAATTGAGGTTGAAGATCAAAATGACTCTACCTCCAATGCCCAATTAAAAATATAATCCAAATCTTTTCCAAAACATAATGAAATGGCGCCCCATCATCCAAAAGCTTTTCCTATGATTACACTACAAACAAGATCTTAGGAGATGAGTGCACTTGCAGTAGCTTCTAGAGGAAAATGATGTTTCTAGTTTTGACTCACTATGTGGCCACATCAAATAATTTGAAGCCCATATAAACATGTTAACTCTAAAGAGTGTTGATTTTAATATCACCCATCATCCTCGAGTCACTGTATAAACCATTGTAAATCCACCTATTATAGATTCAACTACTACACCATCAATATCTACACAACTTGCGTCATGTTCTGAGCATCATCTAGATGAAAACATTTATAAATAATGGATATTTGTGAAAGTGATGTTAATACCAGACCTCCCAATATAGAAATATTTTGAAAATCTTTCGATTGGGTTCCATGTTTTTTATAAAAGTATCAGCAAGAGGGTGTTGGCCCATGGTACAATATCAGCACACTAGAAATACATTAACAATACATTAACAATGTCTAGAGTACTAGTAGATATTTAACTACATAACAACGAACCTTAATCTATAAAAAACAAACTTAAGGAAAGAAGAGTGCCACCACTTATCATCAAAACAAAATTCCAAATAAGTAACCATCATAAATAAGTACTAAGAAAGAAAATTAAGTTTAAACAACATATCGAGCCACGCAAGGCTAAAACCAGAGTAACTTTTAACAATCTTAGCAAAAATATTAAACCCCAAAGGGTCATAAAAGCTTTTCCTATGATTACACTACAAACAAGATCTCAGGAGATGAGTGGACTTGCAGTAGCTTCTAGAGGAAAATGATGTTTCTAGTTTTGACTCACTATGTGGCCACATCAAACAATCTGAAGCCCATATAAACATGTTAACTCTAAAGAGTGTTGATTTTAGTATCACCCATCATCCTCGAGTCACTGTATAAACCATTGTAAATCCACCTATTATAGATTCACCTACTACACCATCAATATCTACACAACTTGCATCATGTTATGAGCATCATCTAGATGAAAACATTCATAAATAATGGATATTTGTCAAAGTGATGTTAATACCAGACCTCCCAATATAGAAATATTTTGACAATCTTTCAATTGGGTTCCATTTTTTTTATAAAAGTATCAGCAAGAGGGTGTTGGCCCATGGTACAATAGCAGCACACTAGAAATACATTAACAATACATTAACAGTGTCTAGAGTACTAGTAGATATTTAACTACGTAACAACGAACCTTACTCTATAAAAAACAAACTTAAGGAAAGAAGAGTGTCACCACTTATCATCAAAACAAAATTCCAAATAAGTAACCATCATAAAGAAGTACTGAAAAAGAAAATAAAGTTTAAACAACATATCAAGCCACGCAAGGCTAAAACCAGAGTAACTTTTAACAATCTTAGAAAAAATATTAAACCCCAAAGGGTCATAAAATCCCCTGAGGCTAACATAAATGTCAAGATGATCACACATAAGAGGGAACATCAATTTCCTTTACTCAACCACTTAGACATCAGAATCTCCTCACATTCTTCATTGAGGAACTTGAAGAGTTCTTGACCACCATCTACCTCAGCTAGGTTAACTCTAGAACCCTTACCCTATAGTAGGTAGATATTGGTGGTAAAGGCATGCATAACCTTGAGTGCAAACTTGCTCACATCCTTGAGGTAGTTTCTCATTACCTCTATATCCTCCTTTAAATGTTTGACAAACATCTCCAAGCTTGCAATTTGATGTTTGATAATGCTCACCACACCACCAAAACTGATTTTTTCTTTATTGAGCCCATCCACATCCGCATTGCTCAGATTCAGTATAGGGGACATGAGGGGGGTGGGGTTGTGATTTTTCAACAAGGGGAGGGGAGGGGAGGGGAAGGGATATTACTAGGAGGAGGTCAAGAAAGTGTTCCTCATGGGACTAAGGGCTTCTTTGTGGGAGGAGTCATCATCTTCCACACTCATAGAATCCTTTTTACTACCAGTATCAGATGAGGTCTCCTCACTAGTACATTTGAGGCCAAATTTTGATGACCATGTGTTAGTTTTGCAATGCCTATTTTTCAAAACTATGACAGATGTGTCCATCAACATTTTTGCATTTGAAATGGGGATGAAAGTGATCACCATTGGTATTCCGACATAGTTTCCCATCGGAAGAGGCCACATAAATAGAACCTTTACTATGGGGTAGATCTATCGAAAAGGGTTCTTTATGATGTTGTTTCTATCAAAAAGGTGAAGGATATGCAATAGATGTCCAATGGGATAAACCATCAGATGTATAGCAATCCCGTTGCACAAATCTATTCAATTGGGGTTTCCTCTGATGGCTAACCTATCAAAAATCTGACGGTACATAGTAAACTACCGACAGGATAATCCATTGGATGTATATCACTTCTGTCAGAATAAATTTACTACTTGTCACAAAAGCGGTAGATTAGCATAGTAAAGATAAAAAATCTCAAGAGACCATCATAGTTAGTCTCTGTCTTTGGTCCATATACTGACAAAATGTTTTACCTTTTGTTAGCTCATCAAATGAGGGGATTTGAAAGAATTTAATGGATGATATTTTCATGTATAACATATATTATTTTAGTTGACATTGCACAAATTTATCAACTTTGCATACTTGTATACTATGGGCATAGCCATAAAGAAGAATCTCCTCCCATGGCCTACATTACTCAAGCCATGGGAGGAGATGCTTCTTTTTGGTTGTGCTTAATGTATACAAGTGCACGAAGTAGATAAATTCATTCACCGTCAAACTAAAATAATATACATTATACATGATAATATCATCCATTGAATTCTTTCAAATCACCACATTTGATGAGCTAACGAAATGTAAAATGTTTTGTCAGTATATGGACCAAAGACGGAGACCAACTATGATGGTCTCTTGAGCTCTGCTATCTTTAGTCCAAGCTACTGGGTAAGGGCTTGAAGAATTATACCTATTGATCATTGAGAATAATCACCACCTTGCCTTTATGTATACTGCACAATATCCAATATAAGAGAATGCAGAAAATATGAATGGATAAAAGAAATGAAAGATACAATAAAATTATCTTGTTGTTTACCTTCTCATAATTGATCCTATTCTCGCAAAAGTAATTTTATATGATCACTAGTACATTTCATCCATGGATGAGACACAGTATCCAAAGTTTCTAGATTCTGAGAAGAGGTATGAGTGGAGGCCAAAAAAGGGATATTTGTGAAGGTTTTATAGACATAGTATTGAATCATCATCTCTGTACTAGTACTCAATCTTGAAACCCTCTCTAGAAAATCTCCACATCTAGCAAATCTCCACAAAAATACCTTTTGGCCTCCACTGCATATACGTCTTCTCAGTATCTAAAAACTATCCATCATTGGTTCTCGTCATCTTTTCAGTATCTCCATGGACTAAGAGCTTAAATTATTGAGCTTCTCTTTGTTTCGAGAATAGTTTAACATTCTCTACTTAATAGGGCCAACCACATGAAGGTGGAAGCTCATCTTGCCCTTCCTAGGATCCTCTTATGACCCTTTACGACATTTTAAGACCTCTAAGATGTCTATTCTTAGGGATCATAAAGGGTCATAAAGGGTCATAAGGGGTCTTGGGACACAACAACTAAGAAACATAAATGTAGGCATCATGGTCACAACTTTTTGGTGACAACATAATTGAGTGGTATACCCAGATGATGCAAAGAAACCACTACTCCTCTGGTTCCAAGTCGACACTATGGGATCCAAAAACCATAGATAAGGAATAAATTTAGAGAGTAGAGGAGGGCCATAATGACCAAAATAATACATCAGGACAAACCTCAAGTTAAATGAGGCAACTACAAACTATTAGGAATGGGAACACTGAGAGGGGGCAGGGGGTGAATCAATGTTCATTGTATTTTAATTTTTACTTTAATCTTTATGCTGAACATAAATGCTTAAGTACTGAAATAAACATTCACATAAACATGAAACATGAAATCAACACATGACACCAATATGATTATGGGGAAACCCAAATAGGTAAAAACCCTAGTGGGAATTGACACCCACTAATATTCTGTACTAGTGTTTTGTGATCCTTGCTAGAAGATCCTTTACCTTGTTAGGAGTAGCTTTACAATGCTTTAAGTATAGTAGACCTTGTTAAGGGTTAGACCCTATTAGGAGTCTTTTACAATTGTCCATGTGAGGGGAGAGGACGCACTATCCAAGAGCTCACTGCTCAAGTGGTTAAGGCTGCAACCTTCAATCTCAAATGCACACTATATCTGCAGGATGAACTGTCACTATGACACTACTTTTCAGATCATTTCCTTTGATGGGTTGATGCTTTGACCTCTAGCAAAGCTCTAGTACATCTAGTGTCTTTGCACACTTCTTCTCTTCTTATTACAACTCTATCTCAACTTCCATGCCGAATACAATGGGTGCACCTTATATTTATGCGCTCATACAAAATACATAATTAGGTCAGCCCTATAACTAATTACAAACAATGCTTCCAAATGAATTGGATTAAGCATGCTTAAAATTATACATATAAACATGTCAGAAACCTAAATACAATGGGTGCATAGCCTTTACAACATTATATTATAATCACAAACCAAAATGCTAACTGTCAGCTCCATGCTCTGTTCACTGTTGGCACACATTGGCTGTGCAACTTCAACTGACTGTAACTTTCTCATACTTGCACATCTAATTATGTGCTCATAGACTAAGAAATAATATAGTCTAACCAGCTTAACTTCTAGGGTGCATACAATAATTTGTATGTACACACATGCGTTGATGCTTTGAGCTGTAGGAACTCTACACACTGTCCAGTCTTCAACAATTAACTAAATTCTAATCTTTACATGAAGTGCACTGACTCCAAACTACTATATGACTTTGTTTCCATAGTAAAAACACTATATCTAGTCATATACTTCATTGTAGAAAACTTTCCAACAATCTCCCCCTTTTTCATTGATGGCAACAAAGGAATATGGCCAAGTTGCTAACTGTCCCTTAACACAATTTTTTTTTTCTTCTATACATTTTTTATACATAATCTTATATCTCCCTATACATATTATACTCCATATTCTATACACAACTCCCCCTTTGACATTAATGACAAAGGTGTACCAAAAAATTGTATCTGCCCATACTTACTTAGGGAAAACATCTGGATATGCAATCTTAAGGTTCTGGATCTCCTTCTTCCAAAAAGTTATCAAAGAGTTAACTATCTAGAGATGGGCGCATAAAGAATAATGAAGCTTCTCCATCTTCAAATCTATACTTAGACCTTGATCATAGGTAATCATTGTGGCATAAATATCCTTTATGTTCTGATTGAGAATGTCTAGTGAGGGCGCAAGAGCATTCCTCAACTGAGTTTGTCTAGACCTTATCTTTGCCATCTCTTTCTCTACCTTCTCAATTTTGTCCAACTGACCTTGGTAAACATTGTTACACATGTTCACATTAGTGGATGAGTCTTTCACTGAACTCTTCACCTGCTCAATCATAGCTTCTGCCTCTTGTATTGTCTTAAGATGGGCATCAGTAAGGTTATCCTGATCCATGTAGTCTATAATGAATTTCCTTGATCAGAAAATTCTTTGAAGGATGCCTATCATGTCTTGAGTGAATTCAGATCTAGTGCAAAGTTGCTCATCAACTCATTTAATCTCTTCTTTAGGTACTTCTCTTCTCCAACTTTGGATGTAGGTTCTTCAAGGCTTGAAAAATTACTTTTCAACTATGAGATAACTGTACTCACATCATCAACCGAGTGTACCTTATTCACTTACATGTCTGTAGGAAAAAAAATGTTCAGTATGTTCACTGATTCCACAAGGAGAGGATTTCTCATGACTCATTTCTCCTTTTCCTTCTCCATAGCTAAGACGCTGAACTTAATTAGGTCTTCTTATTTCCATGAGTCCAAACTAGATGTGTCAGGTGTCAAACTTGAAAACAATGCTGAGGAGGGAGTGATCAGAGTGCTATCCATCACTTCTAGTTTTACCTTGGGTAGATCCATAGAAGTTTCATCTTTCTCTTGATCTTTTTCTTCCATCTTATCTTGTTCTTTCTTTTCTTCCTCTTCCATCTCTTCTTCTTTCTCATCTGATATATTTTTAATTAATACCTCTTCTTGATGAGTTGGAGGTTTGCTACTGCATAAGATCTCAGCTTCTTGTGTGCTCACAAAAGCTTCCTCAAACTTATCTAAGTCTATGTCAATGGTCACCATGGCTATCTCCACATTATCAATGATAATGGTATTGTCCTTGAGTGATTCTATCATGGGCATAGATTTATCTTCCTTTGTTTGTACTTCCACTGTAAGTGTTGAATCCTAAGGACCTATAGATTGTACCTTGATAGTCTTTGCTTCTTTGTCTTGCTTACTAGGTACTTGAGAGATGGGCCCAAACATAGGTTTCATGTGATGTTCTAAGAATACCTTCTCAAAGGCCTTCTCTATTTCCTTAGAGATCAGCTCATAGTCTTTGTTCATGAGATGTAGTGTTCTCATCTTTGACCTTAAGTGCAGCTTCACCAAATTCAACAATAGTGACTTTTCTTCAATAGAACATACTGGAAGAGTGGAATCAAGAATTTGTTCCCTTATTATGAAGTCTTCTTCAGTGGCTTGTCTCTTTAAGGTATCCAATATCTCCCATACTTTATCTAGAATTGTTGCTTTCAATTCAAGAACTATCTTTTTGAACTTTATCATATGTTTAATAATCATATCATGTATTTCTGATTCATTAATCTCATTGTATGTTTCATAAAAATTCCCTACTTGATCAATTCTACCCTCATTAACAATTCTCATGCTTAACACTTTAAGGCTTGGTCTGAAGCCTACCTTAGGAGGTGCTTGAATGTTTTTCTTGCTCCTTGTAGCTCGCAAGGATGGATGACTAGTGCTGGTTTCTTTCTTTCTTTTGATTATTGGCTTATACTCTGGAGGAGCATTAGAATCACTGGTTTCTTTGGGCACAGGAGTGTGATCAATTATATCCTTCTGATTGTCATATTTTTCAATTTTTATCTTCTTCATCTTAGGATCTTCTTGTTCTTCTTTTGTTGTTGCACTTTTCATTTCCAAAGCAATCTTCTCTTCCCTTGCTTTATCAAGGTCAGCTTGAGATACACCATGAATCCTTAAGATCTCTGATGTGACTTTATCAACCTTCCTTTTCGTTGATGCGCTATTAAGATTTGCATCTACTTCCCTAGTCTTCTCCTCATATGTTCCCCATCTAGGTTCATTAGGATCTTTGGGGCTGATAGTAATACCTGTGCATATGCTTCAAGGACTTGTTCCTCTACCTCATATCTAAGTGGATGAATCCACTTAGTTCTTGGTTCAATGGCTTGAATACAAGTTGTATCAGTTTCCACCATAAAACAAATTGAATCCTTATACTTTTCCACAATACTTTCTAGAATCTTGTACCTCATTTGCATCTTAGCTCTAAAGGTCTTCAATTCCAAAGTTATATAATCCCTTAATGTGCTTTCAATGGATGATTTGTTGGATATCAGAGGCATGGCTGGAATGGACTTATCCAAATACAAATCTGATATCTTCCCAACAACATGAAGGTACATGTAGATGATTAGTGACCCAAACCTGAATATCTTTGTCTTGTCATGTTTGATAGCTTTGATGTTATCAAACAATTGTGCGTGCAAGATCTCACACAAGTTGAATTCACCATCTTCCTTCACAAGTCTGATGGCTGCTAGAATAGTGCCCGCAGACACACTATTCACCCTACTAGTGTGATGAAACCTATATCCCAGTGTCATTGACATCAATTTGATGTCTTCTTTCTCAATAGGCTCTATTGTCCTGTCGCACCTATCACCCCTTGACTTACATGTTTTCTCAACCATCTTCCTGACATACTTTCCCACATGAAGGACGATGCCTAACCTAGAAAGGCTTGTCATCTCATGTATCAAATCACTAGTGATCCTAACTGGTACATCACCAATCCAAAACAAATCATTGATGAATCTTGCTCAAAAAGATTTTTATCCATTTGATGCAGGAGCATCCTGGGTGTAAGAGCAATCTTGCATCACCCAAACATATTTCTATTTTTTGTACTCAATAAGGGCTATCTTGTGCAGAGTTGCTATTTATGGAAACTTCCTATTTTTAGTAAGTTGGTCTTACAATCTCTGAATGTCTGATTTTACATATGGAGGTTCATCTCAGTCATATCAACCTACCAGCAAAGTTTCATGGCTAGATCAGGTGTAGTTTTGAAGATATTGAAAATTTTCGGTATTGGCAGCAGGGTACAGAAACTTCGAACTTAGTTTTGAAGGCTTTAGAGGCCCCGGATGAGGTTGAAAATTTGGGTGATAGGTGCTTTGTGTTAGTTAAGCTTGTAGAGCACTTTGTGGCATTTCCAGAATGGGGTTATAATAGCCAATCGGGTCAACGGGTGATGACTTATGGTCTTCGGAAGTTGGGTCACCTGAAATGGCAGAAAATAATTTGTCTTCAAAATTTCTGTTTGGGTTTCAAAACTCATTTTGAGCTGACTTTGATGTAATAAATTGTAAAATAAAATAATTCTAAGTTTGGTCGGCCCTAAGGGCTAAATTTCTAGAACCTTCTCGGGCGGTGAAAATTGCCTATATAAAGAAGGACCGTAGTGTTGTCTAGGGCAGTTCTGGGTAGTAGATCTGGGTATTGATTCAAGGCTTTGTCCTACAGAATATTGTAAGGGAATGCCCATGTGGCTTTGCATATTGTAATTTTGAAAATTTGTAATTCCACATTTGTGGAGATAATAAGAAGCCAATTTTTTGTTCTTGCATATTATTGTTGTTGTTTCTTTATTTTTGTTATGTGCTTGTGGTATTAAGGGGAGCACCCTTCATCAAGTGGTATCAGAGCAAGGTTTTCTTGAGTGTGTAAATAGATCGCCGACTGTGAGGCAGTTTGCACCAGGACCATGGTTAGGGTTTCAGCATGCATCGCTAAAATGTCTCCATGAAGAGAATGTGGCGGAAGAGCTGGTGCTGTGACACCTGAGGTTAGAGAGCTGCAGAGATAAGTGCAAGCATTGCAAGAAGAGATTCACAGAGGAATGAATCTTAATGTCAGAGATGAAAGCGAGGATGAAGCCAAAGAAAAATATCAAGAAGGAGAAGCTGAAATTGTGAACCAGGAGGAAGAAAGACTTTTTTGGGCGATTTTCAAGATTGGGAAAAGACCTAAGATTGAGGTTCCTACATTTTCTGGAAATCTTAACCCAGAGAAATCGATCAACTGGATCAATGAATGTGAGGAATATTTTGAGTATGAAGATGTTGAGGATCCTAATAGGGTCAAATTTGCGAAGGCTGGATTGAAAGGTCATGCGAAGATCTAGTGGCAAGAAATTCAATTGGAGTGAAATAGAAGAGGGAAAGATAAAATCACAAGATGGGATCAGATGGTGGATAAATTGAAGTGACAGTTCATTCCTGTTAATTATGAGCTTGACCTACTAAAGAAAATGCAAAGTTTGAAGCAAGCAGGAAGATTTGTTCAGGAGTATACAGAGGAGTTCTATCGACTCCTCATCAGAACAGGCCATGTAGAAGCTGATAAGGAGAAAGTTTCCCGATACCTTAATGGGTTAAGGCCAAGCATTCAAGAGGAGTTGAATCTAGTTCAAATAAATAGTATTGAGGAGGCATACCAGTTTGCCCTAAAAGTAGAGGAAAAGCTGAACAAGAAGTTTGAGAGCAGATAAAATGGAAGAGGTCATGGTGGAAGATCTGGTGGATGGTCATAAGGTGGCTGAAATGAAGATCCAAAAAATAAGAATGAGGCCAGTAGCAGTCAGAATCAAAGAGGAAATAATTCCAATCGTTTCTAGGATCAGAGTAATAGAGATCAGAGAGGAAGAGGAAGAGGACAAGGATCTGGAAGAGGAGGCTTCCGTGGAACATGTTTTCACTATGGAGAAGAAGGTCATAGGGCATTTGAATGTCCTTAGTGCCAAGGCAGAACAGACAGGAGAAATGAAGGCCAGGCCAGAGTTGCACATGTAGATGAAGATGCTAGATCATCAAATTCTGAAGATGCTGAAAGAGGACAAACACTAATTAACAGAAGAGTCTTGTTGAGTGGTGAGAATGAACCTGAACAAAGGAGGATCCGATTTCGCACTAGATGCAAGTGTGAGGGTAAATGTTGTGATGTGATTATCGATAGTGGAAGCACTGACAATTTGGTGTCAGAAGAGATGGTGACAAAGTTGAAGCTCAAGAGATAGAAACACCCACATCCATATCGGATTGCCTGGGTGTAGGATGACCACAAGGGCATGGTTAGTGAGCAGTGCTTGGTAAAGTTCAAGATTGGTAGGTACCAAGATGAGGTACTATGTGATATCATCTCTATGGATGCATGTCATATGTTGTTGGGTAGACCATGGCAGTTTGATAGATGTGTTGTACATGATGGTCATGCAAATACTTATTCCCTGACAAAGGATAGAGTGCGACATAAGCTAAAGCCATTGAAAGAGACTAAAGAAAAGGTATGTGGTAATGCAAGAATAACATTTGTTGATGGAAGAAAATTCCTAGATGGTATGAGGCATGAGCATGTGTGTTTTACTTTAATTCCAAAAGTTGGTAAAGAAGAAGTAGAGATGTACTTGTAGAGGTTGCAGATTTGTTGAATGAGTTTCAGGATATTGTATCTAATAATGTACCTGATGGATTATCGCTGGTAAGGAAGATCAGTCATTAGATGGATTTGATTCTAGGAGCTAGTTTGCCAAACAAGGCAGCACACAGAATGACACCAGTAGAAAGTGAAGAGTTGAACAGATAAGTACATGAGTTATTGCAGAAGGGGTTGATTCGAGAGAGTCTGAGTCCCTATGTTGTACCAGTGGTATTAGCACCAAAGAAGAATGGAGAGTGGAGGATGTGTACATATTTTAGAGCAATAAATAAGATCACAATCAAGTATAGGTTTCCATTGCCATGAATGGATGATATTATGGATTGTTTGAGTGGGGCTGTGTATTTCTCAAAGATAGATTTGAAGAGTGGATATCACCAGATTTGGATTAAAGAAGGAGATGAATGGAAGACTACCTTCAAGACAAAGGAAGGACTGTATGAGTCATTAGTCATGCTTTTTGGGCTAACCAATGCACCAAGCACTTTCATGTGCCTCATGAACGAGGTTTTGAAATAATTTCTAGGAAAGTTTGTCATTATTTACCTAGATGATATTTTGATTTTTAGCAAGACATTGGAGGAACATATGATGCATATTCATATGGTGTTTGAGAAGTTGAGAGATGAGAAATTGTTGATTAATTTGAAGAAGTGCAGTTTTGTGAAGAAAGAGTTAGTGTATTTGGGATTTGTAGTTTTAGCAGAAGGTCTAAAAATGGACCCAGAGAAGGTACAGGCTATCCTTGAATGGCCTACTCCAAGGAGTGATACTGAGGTAAGATCTTTTCATGGTTTGGCTACCTTTTACAGAAAGTTTATCAGAAATTTTAGTAGTATTTGTGGACCCTTGACTGAAACAATGAGAGGGGATAGAAAAGAGTTTAAGTGGACTAATGGGGCAGAAAAGAGTTTTCAATTGTTGAAACAAAAAGTTACAGAACAACCTATTTTAGCACTTCCAGATTTTAATAAGGTGTTTCAAGTAGATTGTGATACTAGTGGTACTACAATAGGAGTTGTTATGAGCTAAGAAGGTAAACCTGTTACTTATTTTAGTGAGAAGTTAAATGATGCCAAGAGAAAATATTTTGTCCATGATCAGGAATTTTATGCTATAGTTCAAGCATTAAAGAAGTGGAGACATTATCTGCTTCCTAAGGAGTTTGTTTTGTATACTGATCATCAAGCGTTGCAATATTTGAATAGTCAAGGAAAGTCAAATCAGAGGCATTTGAAATGGGTTGAGTTTTTGCAGAGTTATAAATTTGTTTTGAAACACAGGAGTGGAAAGTCTAATAGGGTTGCGGATGCTCTTAGCAGAAGGCAACTATTGCTGATAGAGATGTAGATTGAAGTGGTTGGGTTCAAGGAACTCAAGAATTTGTATCCAGAGGATCCTGATTTTGGTGAAGCTTGGAAAGCTTGTACAGAACCTGTTACTCTAGACAGGATGAAATGGCTGGATTTTATCATCCAACCTAATATGCTATTCAGAGGGAGTCAGTTGTGCATTCCACAAAGTTCTATGAGGGAGAATCTCATCAAGGAGAAGCATAGTGGAGGATTCGCTGGACATTTTGGTCGTGATAAAACCCTTGCTTTGGTTGGTGAGAATTATTATTGGCCACAATTGTAGCAAGATGTGAAGAAGTTTGTACAGAGTTGCAGAGTATGTCAGATGGAAAAAGGAGTGAAGAAAAATACAAGGTTGTATCAGCCATTACCTGTACCGGAGAAGCCTTGGGAGGATATCAGTATGGACTTTGTTCTTGGTTTACCGAGGACACAGTGGGGACATGATTCCATTTTTGTAGTAGTTGACAGATTTTCAAAGATGGCACATTTCATTCCCTGCAAGAAGACTAATGATGTTGTTCATGTAGCAGAATTTTTTTCAGAGAAGTGGTGAGACTACATGGTTTGCCAAAGACCATAGTTTCAAATCGAGATACTAAGTTTGTTGGATATTTCTGGCAGACATTGTGGAAAAAGTTGAAGACAGACTTGAAGTTTAGTTCATCAAATCATCCACAGTCTGATGGACAGACAGAGGTGGTGAATAGAAGTTTGGAAAATTTTCTGAGATGTTTGGTTGGAGATAAGCCAATAGGATGGGATTTGATTTTGCCATAGGAAAAATTTTCATACAATAATTATGTCAACAGGAGCACTGGTAAATCACCATTCCAGATTGTATATGGAAGTAGTCCAAGAAATGCATCTGAATTGAGAAAGATAGATAAAGGAGAAATAAGTAGTACTGAAGCTAAGGATTTTGCAGAACACTTGAAGAACATCCATGAGGAGGTGAGGAAGCATATTACCAAGATGAATGCATAGTATAAGGCTAAGGCAGATGAGAAAAGGAGGCATAAGGAATTTTAGGTTGGAGATGAAGTCATGGTTCATTTGCAGAAGGAGCAATTTTCGGTTGGTACATATAACAAGCTGAAAATGAAGAAGTTTGGGCCATGTAAGATACTGAAGAAGCATGATTCGGAAAATGCATATGAGGTAGAATTGCCTACTAAGCTGAATATTTCACCAGTGTTTAACATTTCAGATTTGATAGAGTATCATGAAGGAGGTGTTGAAGATGAGGTTGCAGCAGCACAGTGGAGTATTCCAGCAACCAGTTCAGATATCAAGGAGATTGAAGACATACTGGACAGTCATGTTGGTAGAAGCACAAGGAACATGACATATGAAGAGTATTTGGTCAAATGGAAAGGATGACCTATTGAAGATTCATCATGGCTAACAAAGGAGGAGGTTAACTATCTTGGTTTTCCTCTGCACACCTGAGTCATGACACAGTCACTTCTCAAATTACCTCGGGTGTCTGATGTAGGAGCATCCTAGGTGCAAGAGCAATCTTGCATCACCCAAAAATATTTCTATTTTTGTATTCAATAAGGGCTATCTTGTGCAGAGTTGCTATTTATGGAAACTTGCTATTTTTAGTAAGTTGGTCTTACGATCTTGAAATGTTTGATTTTACATATGGAAGTTCATCTCAGTCATATCAGCCTGCCAGCAAAGTTTCATGGCTAGATCAGGTGTAGTTTTGAAGATATTGAAGATTTTTGGTATTGGCAACAGGGTACAGAAACTTCAAACTTAGTTTTGAAGGCTTTAGAGGCCCCGGATGAGGTTGAAAATTTGGGTGACAAGCGCTTTGCACTGGTCAAGCCTGTAGAGCACTTTGTGGTGTTTTCAGAATGGGGTTATAATAGCCAATCAGGTCAACGGGTGATGACTTGTGGTCTTCAAAAGTTGGGTCACCTGAAATGGCAGAAAATAATTTTTCTTCAAAATTTCTATTTGGGTTTCAAAACTCATTTTGAGCTGACTTTGATGTAATAAATTGTAAAATAAAATAATTCTAAGTTTGGTCGGCCCTAAGGGCTAAATTTCTAGAACCTTCTCGGGCGGTGGAAATTGCCTATATAAAGAAGGCCCGTAGTGTTGTCTAGGGCAGTTCTGGGTAGTAGATCTGGGTATTGATTCGAGGCTTTGTCCTACAAAATATTGTAAGGGAATGCCCATGTGGCTTTGCATATTGTAATTTTGAAAGTTTGTAATTCCACATTTGTGGAGATAATAAGAAGCCAATTTTTTGTTCTTACATATTATTGTTGTTGTTTCTCTATTTCTATTATGTGCTTGTGGTATTAAGGGGAGCACCCTTCATCACCATTCTGTCTCATAGAATTCATATGCCATAGCATACTCAACAATTGGGTGATCATTCCATTTAGCATATTCATCCATGAATATTTTATCTGGCTTCAACATGGTGTCCATGTGCACTCTTAGCCCATCCAGTCCAATTGGTTCCTTCTTACAGTAGATATATGCCCTAATGTCTTCCACATGCATGATGCCCATAGGCATGTGGGAGAAAGATCCCTCTAAATCATCTAGGGTTTATTTGAATGGATGTTTCTTGAAAACATATCTCTTCTTCTCAGCGACATCATAAATAATGGGAGTGGCCATGACTTACTTGTAAATGCTTTCCAACCGAACTCTGAGATAATCTGAAGGCTTTTGAATTGACGCAATGAGCTAGGGTTTCTGCAATAGACTAAATGAACTATAAACACTGATAGATCAGTCTCCAAGTCTTCAAAACAACATCCAAGGCTCTTTCTACTCTCCTATCACTTTGAATTTGAATGCAATGAGAAATCAAATGACTTTTGTGTACTTTAAAGTGAAAATTCCACCATTAATGCAAGTCGCGTAAACTAGGTTGTCACTTCAAAATTTGCAACTCGAGTTCTATTTATAATCTGCATGTGCACTCTTGCACATAGGTACCTTTATACTCCAAAATCTTAAGTCCAAAGGCACATACTCTAAGGATGAGTATACCAACCACATAGCGGTCGAGAGCTAAATTAGGTCCCCCTATGACCTTGAGGACCATTCATCCAGATGTAGAGGGTGCATCCACTATGGATACATCCAATACATTCTCATCAGTCTTGTCCTTCTTGTTCTCTGACCAAATCATGCTCACATCATCTGAGGCTTTGACAAAATTTACTTCTACGGGATCCAAAACTGGTTCTTCAGTCTTTTTAGGGCTTCGCTGACCTTGTGTCCTTGATCTACAGAACCTTAAGATATGTCTAGCCTTGTTACAAGAGTGAAAAATGACTGGAGGTCTTATATTCCTCGGCGCATTGACATGAGTCACCATTCTACATTGTTTTGTTGTGTGACCATTATAGTTACATATTTGGCAAGTAACATTTTGAGAACTTCTAACATTTGTCTAATTCTAATTTCTCTGATCTTGCTGAATTCTATTCTTCTTACTAGTCTTACAATTGATAGCTCTATGACCAAACTTGTTGCACGAACAATAGTAACCATTAAAAGGTCTTATCTCTGTACAGTTCCTTGCAATGTGTCCATGCTTGTTACAAGAAAAAATAGTGCATTCTACTTGCTTGCACTCATTCTTCGGTGGTCCACCATTATCTATGGTTTGATCTTCAATCTTTTCAGCATCAATAGAGTCCTTTTGTGAATCCTTTCTTGCTTGCATATTGTCCATCTGATTTTGTGCTTCATTGTATCCAATACAGCTAGTGTCTCCTTTGACTTTCCTTGCATACAACTGAGATTCTATCAAATCAAAAATGGTGTGTAATTTGTCAATATGATTCTTTGCTTCTTTCAATTCAAACTCCAAGCTTTCTTTTCTATTCCTTAGTTCCAAGATTTCCATGTTTGCTTGCCTTAGTTCTTCATTCAGCTAAAGGTTATCTTTGATCTGTTCATTATAGAATTCTTGATTATTATTCAACTTATCATCAAGCTCTTCAAGTTGTTCTTTTAAGGATTTGTTTTCTTCATTGAGCTTCTTGACCATTGTCCCTAGATCATTGGTAGAGCAATCTTTCAAATCTTTCCTTATCTTTTTGATGACTAATTGAGAATCACTGAGTTTATCCTTAAGTTCTTCAGATTCTTTTTCTGACTTGTCTAGGTCTTCAAAAGAAGCTTCAAGATTTCTTTTCAAACATTTCATTTCTTTTTTTTCCATGATCTTCTCAAGTGGTTAAACTTCTATGCTAAGGAATAGAGCTCTGATACCAATTGTTAGGAATGGGAACATTGAGAGGGGGGGGTGAATCAGTGTTCATTGTATTTTAACTTTTACTTTAATCTTTATGTTGAACATAAATGCTTAAGTACTGAAATAAACATTCACATAAACATGAAACATGAAATCAACACATGACACCAATATGATTATCGGGAAACCCAAATAGGTAAAACCTTGGTGGGAATTGACACCCACTGATATTCTATACTAATGTTTTGTGATCCTTGCTAGAAGATCCTTTACCCTGTTAGGAGTAGCTTTACAATGCTTTAAGTATAGTAGACCTTGTTAAGGGTCAAACCCTTTTAGGATTCTTTTATAATCATCGCTATTAGGGGATAGGATGCACTTTTCAAGAGCTCACTGCTTAAGTGGTGAAGGCTACAACCTTCGATCTCAGATACACACTATATCTGTAGGATGAACTGTCACTGTCACACTACTTGTCAGATTAGTTCCTTTGATGCACTAATGCTTTGACCTCTAGAAAAGCTCTAATACATCTTCTAGTGTCTCCACACACTTTTTCTCTGCTTATTATAACTCTATCTCAACTTCCATGCCGAATACAATGGGTGCACCTTATATTTATGCACTCATACAAAATACATAATTAGGTTGGCCCTATAACTAATTACAAACAATGCTTCCAAATGAATTGGCTTAAGCATGCTTACAATTACATATATAAACATGTCATAAACCTAAATATAAGGGGTGCATAGCCTTTACAACATTATATTATAATCACAAACCAAAATGCTAACTGTCGGCTCCATGCTCTATTCACTGCTGGCACACACTGGCTATGCAACTTCAACTGATTGTAACTTTCTCATACTTGCACATCTGATTATGCACTCATAGACTAAGCAAGAATATAGTCTAACCAACTTAACTTCTAGGGCACATACCATAATTTTTCTGTACACATGTGCGCTGATGCTCTGAGCTGCAGGAACTCTGTACACTATTGAGTCTTCAAGACTTAACTGAATTTTGATCTTTACATGAAGTGCGTTGACTCCAAACTACTATATGACTTTGTTTCCATAATGAAAACTCTATATCTAGTCATATACTTCAGTATAGACAACTTGCCAACACAATCATTTTAATATATTTTCATTATTAAATAATGAAATTTGCATACACTAGTATATGCAAATTTCATTATTTAATAATGAAAATCTATTTAAATGTTTCCAGTTGCATCATTTAACTTGAGGTTTTTCCTATATTATTTTGGTCATTATAACCATCCTTCGATCTCTAAATTTATTCCTTATCTATGGTTTTTGGATCCCGTAGTGTCCACTTGGAACCAGAGGAGTAGTAGTTTCTTTGCATTGTCTAGGTATACAATTCAATTGTGTTGTCTCCAAAAAATTGTGACCATGATGATGTTTGGGAAGACACATTTCTATCATGGGCCTAGATCCTATGGCAATTAGCTTCATAACAATGAAGTAGATGACAGATGAGCAATTAGCTTCCCAAGAAAAATCTTATAAATGAACTATGTGTACCCCAATTCTTGTGCCCTATGTGTGTACCCAAATGATATATTTGAAACAACAAGGGTAAGGCTTAAGGAATTTAATGTTGCATTACTAGATAGATTTGTATGTTTTATGCATAATGACTAAACTTCATAAAACATATAGGCCTATCTAGTGATCATATTGTGCTGAAGGTGGTGCCTGATGCTCTGCTGCTGCAACAACTACAGACTATGATGCAAAATTAACTTCTTTAAGCCTTACCCTTGTTGTTTTAAATATATCATTTAGGTACGTGTGGAGGGCACAAGAATTGTGGTACACAGTTCATTTATGATATTTTTCTTGGGAAGATAATTGCTTAGCTCTCATCTGCTTCATTTATTATCAAGCTAATTTTTTAAGGATCCAAGCCTAGGCTAGAAAGATGTATTCCCATTCTATTTAAGCCATTTTCCTTTTTCTTGTCAGACTTCCTTGGTATGGTATGCCTTCTCTCTGTAGTACTCTTCTTTAATCTGTGCTCGACAATAAGCATCTTCTTCTTCTTCCTAATTGCAGCTAGAGCTTCCTTTTCATCATGATTCAACTCCACTTCCTCCATATCATCATCCTCATCACCCTCAGATTCCATCATAATCCCTTCTTCCATGTCTATTTCTTCAAGCCTCTGCAAGATATCTGGATCAATAAATTCTACAACATTGTGTCCATCCATGATCTCAGGAATATCATCTTCTTTCGACTCTTCATTTTCCAAAATATACCACTTCTTCAAGCTTGTAGAGTAGTGCGCCATCATCCCCCACCCCCCTCATGATTCTGAAAGAGCCCACCCATATTTTTCTGAACCTCAGATCTCATCTCTGCAACTAATTTTTCATCCTCCTCTGGTAGTGTCTCTAGTGGTTGTAAATCAATCTTATTACAAACTACAATAAGAGGCTTATTGGCAAACAATGGTTTTATGCTACCTGTTGCACAATACTATAACCATAGGACCCCAAAACATCAAGGAAAAACAAAAAATATGCCTTCAAATGAGCCAAGGCAATAATACTGAGCATCTTGATGGTGTTCCTGTCCTCCAAGGGGTGGTCCAAAATATCAGGGGTATCAATAACTTGATACCTCAAGTGCTTATAATTAGTATGCTCGACAAACAAAGACTTAGTAGTAAAAGCATAAGGTTTCACATCCACATCCACCCTGGTAATCTTATTAATAAAAGAAATCTTGCCAACATTAGGGTACCCATAGATCAAAATAGTCCTGGTATTGCAACATACGAAGATTGAACCAAGTTTGGTTATTACATTTCCTTCTCACTTTGTATTGACTGAAGTTAAGTCTGATACATTTTTTAATTGGAAGTTTGTGATATTAAATTTTTATCATGGTTATTTGAGTAAACCTTTATGAATGACCAGAATACAATGCTCTCTTGTTTAAACTAAATCATTCATATAACAAATACAAGACATTGAAAATTGACTTTGGAAAATAACTTCAGTCAAAGTGTTTAGAAAATACATTCAGATCAGCCTTAGGATATTACAAGGTATAAATCCAATTGGTGTCTCTTTGGTTGGTTACAATGTTGTCCTATCATTCATGGTGGAAGATGTGAAGGATAATTTTGTAACTTCATGCAATATGAAAGGTACCACAGTCCATGGAGACATTATTGTTAAAAACTTAAACATGATTTTGATTTTCTGAGTTTGACCAGCATTTCTTTGTCATCACATGTGCCTTGTAGTGAGGACATTCAAGAGAGGTTTGATGAGTATTCAGATTTCTCAAAGACTTATTTTGAATCATAAATTGGTGAATAACATGAAGTTGATATGGATAGGGATTCATTTGACACACCAACTCCTCTTCTCAATTGATAAGACTATGAGGAAAATCTAAATTTAGTGGTGTGTGGTGAATGCGAAGATGGAAGGAAAGAAAAGTCCCAAGTTTTGAATTTGGACAGTAGAGGCTCCTTTCCTCATTCTCACAAGTCTGTAGATTGTCACATGGATTAATTAGTAAAGAAGAGGCATCTATCATTGGCATTCAAGATATAAAGGTTGGGCCTAACTATTGCACAAAAAAGGTTCTTGTATCCATTTAAAATTTGTCACCAGGGTATGACCATAATTCTGAGTTCATAACAATGACATAACTCCACTACCTCAAGATATGGAAGCCTTTGGTCAAGAAGAGAACAATGATTTACATCATATATTTGAGGGTACACATGGTGCAAGTGCGGGACATGATGGTAATGATACAACTCATCATAATTAATAAAAGAACTCTTGCCAACATTAGGGTACCCATAGATTAAAATAGTCTTGGTATTTGGGTCAATAGATGACAACCTTTCCATATGTTGCCTCACCTGTTTGACATAAGTCAAAATCAGTCCAATTCTCTTAACAATGGTACACATCCGTCCAAGTGCATCAACCTGCAAATATTTGCAGCAGTAAAGAAAATCCCCATATTTTATTAGCCTAACATAGTCTTTGGCCACTTTGGCAATGAGAACCTCAAAATAGAGAAAAGAAACTTAGTAAAACTAGTCTATGCTACTGTTTGTGAGGGTACAGTCATGATAAGTGCCTCTCAAACCTCTCCAAACATGTAATATTTTCTTTAAATACTTTATTGATCTATTCTAAACATTAACTAAATCAAACCTACATTTGAATCCACACACAATAACCCAAAACGAAGGGTTTTGTATCCTTTAATGAATCTCAGTCACTCGTAAGGCATGGACAATCAAACCACTAGTCTCCAAAGCATTCAATAAGGGTTTTGTATCCTTTAATGAATCCGAGTCACTAGTAACACATGGACATTCAAACCACTAGTTTGCCAATTACTAATAGATTAAGCATATTATTACTATGCTTAATGTTCCATTTAAATGCATTTATCATAAAAACAAATTTACAAAACTGAACCAATGGCATGTTTACAAAAAAGGTGTAATAGAACTCTCAACAATTCTTAAACATACTTTATTTGATATGATGAATTCTTAAACAATTAAGGTTGGAGTAGATATAGTTATCACATAGTTTTTTGTGTGGTACAAGGAAGATTTGGCTAGGTCAAATCTTCCTTCATGCTATAAGTCTATAGAATTAGGCCTTTATTAACAATTCATCATATTAGATAAAGTATGTTTAAGAATTGTTGGGAATGGTCCTTTGGTGTGTATTAAAAAGAATAGAATTTTCAGCATATTATTATCGTTCTATTTCTTTGTTGTAAACATGTCATTGGTTCAGTTTTAATCTATTGGTGTCGTGCCCTAGCCCATGCTTTATCTCCATTATTTGATGTCATTGGTGCTTGTGCTCAAGGATATTGATTCACTATTTTGAAATGTTGACTGTGGTTATCAAATGGAAAAAATAGAAAAAAAATTTAACATGAAAAAAATTTACAAAAGTGAACCAATGGCATGTTTACAACAAAGAAATAGAATGATAATAATATGCTGAAAATTCTATTCTATTTAATCCACACCAAAGGACCAGTCCCAACAATTCTTAAACATACTTTATCTAATATGAGTTTGTTAATAAAGGTCTAACTCTGTAGGAAATAGGAGTTGCTTTGTTGAGTGAGGGCTAATTAGGCCTATGAGAAGTGCATTTGGGGATGGAAGTATTCACCAATCAAAGGATGGAAGATTGAGATTGAGATAGGGTTAGTAACTCTAAAAAGGTTATTTCATGAAAATTTAAGTACTTTGCAAGGTTGTTTGGAGACTTTGGGTATAATTTTCTTATTTCTATGTGTGTAGGGCTACTAGACAGGCCTAGAAGGGTTGTAGAAGAAGAATGGTGTAGTTTTAATAGATTAGAGTGAATGGGGTGTTGAAACATGGTGAATAGACCATGATGAGATGATACTTGATGTTAGGATCAGGGTGAAAATCCTAGTTGAGGTTTTGACATGGTGGAGGCACTAGGTGCACTAGGTGGCCTAGGATGGAGATGGTGATAGGAGGAATTGCCAAGAAATGAGGAAGTGAACTTGTGTAGTAGGGTTGTGGAAGTGATTAACAAAGTCAGGGAACTCTACTTAATCATTGAGTTGAGGCTAATTCCTTGAGTGGATTCCAAGTTACTTGTTGAATCCTCAAGTTGAGTTGGTCTCCTTAAGGTGATAGTAGAGGGCTTTGCATCAAGATGTATGAAACAAAGAAGAAGAATATCAATAAAAGATTAAATTCTCTACAACTCTAGTAATCCACCATCTCGTGGAATAGTGAATAGAACAGTGAATCCATAAGTGTGTTTGATCATTAACATAAGCATTACATGTCTTTGTACAAATTTTATTCTATCACTATATTATATCTTATTCTAATTGATATTTTTAATTGTGAAAATTTGTGTTTAATAAAATGGAAGTGGTCTCAATAGCATAGAGAGATTAAAAAAAATAAAAATTTAGAATTTAGCCCAAGAATTGTGGAATATAGTTTTTGTCATTTCTATACACATTGCTAATTTCATTGCGTTGCACAGTGCATATTGCATAGTGCATGAATAATGACTAGATGCAAATAGTTTTTAAATTTTCAATTACAATCTACTTTGTACAAATTCAACCTACAATTCATCATATCAGATAAAGTATGTTTAAGAATTGTTGGGACTGGTCCTTTGGCGTGTATTGAACATAATAGAATTTTCAGCATACTATTATCATTCTATTTCTTTGTTATAAACATGTCATTGGTTCAGTTTTGTAACTTTTTTTTTTTGTGTTAAATGCATTTTTCCAAACCAATTGTTAAACAAGAAAGCAGTAGCAATGAGGAGGGGTATTCTTCTAAGGAGATTGATGAAGATCGTGCACCTCAAAAACCAATTCATAAGGTACCAATCATGTTTTCTATTTGCTTATATTTTTGGATTGGTAAATCTCCTTAGTTTCATGTCCTTTCTTTTGATTACTATGGATGAGATATATATCTTACATTTAACATTCAACTTCTTTACATTTTAGAACATGTGGTGTGTTTTCTGAGGATTTTACCAAATCAACTTTTAACATAAACCGAAAACACCAAACTGAATTGTGTTTTTCTTCTTAGAGTTAGACCTGTATTAACAATTCATCATATCAAATAAAGTATGTTTAAGAATTTTTGCGAATGGTCCTTTGGTGTGTATTAAATAGAATACAATTTTCATCATATTATTATCACTCTATTTCTTTGTTGTAAACATGCCATTGGTTCAGTTTTGTAAAAAAAATTTGTGTTAAATGCATTTAAAATTATCTTCTTTGTTTTTTGATAGTCTAAATGCTTCTTTATTTGTCAGCCAATTAATACATGCTAGTATATAAAGAAGATTAAGGGTTGTAAACCTCTATTATGTAAATAATGAACTTTGAATCTTCCTAAAGAGTTTTCTAATGTTAAAAAATCCCAATATTTATGAAAAAAATGCAGGCATTAGGGTCATTCTTATAGTTTCATTTTATGTCACTTTTGTGTGAGAGTATTCCTTTTTGATTCCCATTCAATGGCACCTGTGTTTGTGAGAAAAAATGCTTTAATCTTTGAAGATAATGGTTCTTGGTTTTCCTTGCATGAAACTTAGATGAATGTTGCTAACTTGAAATTTGTCTTTGAAAATTAAGTATTTACTATGTATGCCTATACCTCATATAATCCAAAAATATCTTCAACATGAGGATTTTGGTAACTTAAAGGGCCTTAGTGAGCGGCTTTGAGTTGAGAAACTTTGGTGTCTAAAACTACATTGTTTTCAACCAGTCTGTAGATTTTAGTTTGTCCTTATGGTTTTCTTCCTAGATTTCACCCATTTTTGTGAAAGGTATGCATGTTTTGATATTCACTAAATCACCAATTACAAAGTCTTAAACACTAATATCCATAGAAATAAAATCCTAATTAGAAGTGAGAGTGATGATGAAGAGAAGACAGATGCTAGGGTTTCCTAGCAATGATGATGGAGGTGGTAGAAACTAGAGACAAGGACGTGGTGGATGAATGAAATGAAACATATTTCCATGGTGCCCTCTAGGATGGGGTTAGTAGTTTATGAAATATTTTGGAGTGGGTAGAAGAAGAGGAGATCCTCAATGAGGAGAAGGGAGCGGTAGAAATGATGGTAGAAACTAGTGGGGTTATTCAAGGATCTTCAATGGCCTAGAAGATGGATTCAAGACATTGGAAAGAAAGGATTGGAAGCCAAAGGTCCCCTTCCATCCATAATAGGTGACCAAATAAAAACCTTCTATATTAGATAAATGAGTCATATCAGTTCAAATTGAACCAGAAGAATGGAAGGATTCAGTACAATGCTTAAGAGAGTGGGTCTTTTTATGAAATGGAGTAGAGGATGGACGTCATATCCTCGTATTTAGAAATGGATGAGTGAGAACCATGTTAAGAATTTATTTCTAGAGTCATTACCTAATGGTTTCTATTTTGTAGTCACTAGAAATACAAGATAAAAGCAATGGGTAATTAATAATGACCCTTTCATCATGGGGGGTATCATATTTTTCATTAATTTTTAATGTTTATGGTTTGATTAAGACAGAAGAGAAGAAGGAAGTTTGGAACAACATTTTAGAATCCATGAATGGTATGGGTAAGGTGACCTTCATTATTGGTCATGACTTTAATGAAACATTGGATATGGCTGATAAGAAAGGGAGCAAGGGGACTATGAGCAGGATCCAATTTGATTTTCAGATCTTTGTCACCAAAAATGGATTGTAGGAAGTTAAAACCAAGAATGGGGTGTTTGCATGGATGCATAGGAGACATGGATTCTCACACATCACAGAGAGATTGTACCATTTTTTCTAGAAAGAGAATGGGGATCCCTCCCCTTGATCTTTGAAGCAAAAATACTTCCCATGACCGGGTTGAATCACTTTCTAGATGCTTTAGTTTTGTAGAAGGATTTGGTACTGATTTGATACTCTTTAAAGATGGAGAAACTGTGGCTAAGAGAAGAATGATTCTAGAAAATGGTGGAAAACTATTGGAAGATTGTATTTGTTATTTAAGGAAATATGCGGTTTCAATTGTTCAAAAAATTATAGTATATCAAGAATAAGAGGAAGTGTTGGAACCAAATTTATTTCAAGGATATATTTGTGGAAAAAAAACATTGGACGAGAAACTAGAGGTTTTAAAAAATAAGATGATTCAGGAAGATATGGATAAAATTGAATTCATAACTAAAAAGGACTTGTAACAACAATATGAGGAAATTCTAGCCAGAGAAGAAATATATTGACACCAAAAATCTAGAGAGAATTGGCTGAAAGATGAGGAGTGCAATACAATGTTTTTCCATAGTTTGGTCAAGGAAAGACCATTAATTAATAGAATAGCTTCAATAAAGAATGAAGTTGGTCATCAAGTTATGGAATCAGATGCAATCAACAAGGAAGTGGTAGACTTTTACTCATCACTATGGTCATCATATGATGGAAAGATATTAGAGAGCTATATAGGGATGGTTGATAGTGTTCCTTGAGGGAAGGGGTATTGTGAAAGACTTGTTATCATTGTATTGTGTATTTCCAATATGTTTGGATGTAGGACAAACCAAGAGAATGAAGGATCACTCACTGATTGCATGATAACCCAGTTTTGAAGGGTCACTGGTTGAGGGGATAGTCGAGGTCTAGATGATTGGGCCATTGGAGGACCCTATTTCTTTGTATTAATTTCTATTCAAATTGGATGCATGGATTTCTTGTGAATTATCGGCTGCTATGTATCCTGCAACTACATCCATAAATCTGCATATGCTTCTCTGGGGTTGTAAGCCACTTAGGGATCAAAATAGAGAAAATAAATCAAAATTATTCTTTGTCCTATTTTCTTTTAACAAAGTCTCAACTATCAATGATATAATACATTTGATTCCCTAAGATATCAATACAAATGGCACCTAGCTAGAAGCTCAAGGGCTATCCATTTGATAACCACAGTCAAAATTTCAAAAAAATCAATATCCTTGAGCACAAGCACCAATAACATCAAATAATGGAGTTAAAGCATGGGCTAGGGCATAAGACTAGTAGAATGTGGCCATTTTAGTGAGCATCTTAGCAATACTCAATGGTGTCATTAAATGTACCAGTAATATCAACAAACATGAATCCAAACATTTCAAAGCAATGAATTGATATCCTTGAGCACAAGAACCAATAACATCAAATAATAGAGATAAAGCATGGGCTAGGGCATGACACCAGTAGAATACGGTCATTTTAGAGAGAATTCATGATCAAATAAAATGCAATGCATTTGAAATTTGCGGTCAAATATGATGCCAGAGGCTCAAAACTCATTTCCCGTCAAAGATACCAATCAAAGATGAAGAAATCACATACCTTCTCTCGCACTCAGCTTTCACCTGCTCATTCATCTTTCAGCTACTCATTTTCTCCCACTCCTTTTCTCTCCAATCAAAATAAAAATTATTTGGGTGTTTCACTTTATTTTTTCATCTATACCCCAAACCTGTTAGAATTTCGATGGTCAATTTAAAACCCATTGGAATACCAACACCATCGAGGCCTATTATAAAAAAAACACAAAATTCATAATAAAAAATTACCCATCGGAAGTGTCTATAGAAATTTGGCACAAATGTAGTAGTGCCTCATTATATGCCAAAAATTTTATGGCTTTCTTACTTTTCTCCTTAGCCAATCTAGTAGAGCAATAGGTTTATTTCTTCTAAGTGTCCTCATTATTGTCATAGTAAAGGTTAAGGGTATTTGTTTTAGATTTTTTAGTAGAGAAAGAAACAAGAACAATGGTGGACTCCTTAGGTTTTTTGATACCTAGGGTTTCTAGGATGAGGTACTCTTAACAAGAGACTAGGCTCATAGAGGGGGTTTTTGAGAAAGTTTTAACATTCAACTAGAAAGGGCTAGAAGTAGAGGGTGATGGGTTGGCCTACTACTGGGTGATAATCATGTTTAGAGTGGGGTATAGGGAACAATTTAATTCATAGAGCCTGAGCATAAGATCTTGGTGGAGAAACATGGGTTTTTTCCCTTGAGCCTTTCCTTCAACAACATCAAACACATTTCTCTCTAGAGTGGAGTAAGAAAAAAGGAATGGAAATTAAGACCTTATGCCTAGATGATCTAAAAATGGGAGATGGTAGTAATATAAGACTCCATACCAAACCTCCATCGTGAATTATTTGATGATAATCTTGCACATTTTAGGCCAGAACTCTGAGAGGTCTTCCATGTTGTACCCACCTTGCTTGAGAATGGGCTTGTCATCAGAGCCACTAAAAAAATTGTTCCAAACCAACCAGATCAATATTTTTTCTTTCCTTCTTCCATTTGCCTCTAGTATTGGAGAGCTCATTAGCTTTACCTATGAATTCCTCATTTATTTTAAAGGTGATACCTTTCACCATGACATGTCTATCATTCCAATAAGCCAAAAATTAGCGAGATATGGTCTCATTGAAACCAGTCATGCTCTCCATAAAGGGGATAATTTCACCTTCTTTACACAAATAAATCACCATGGGGTCACTTCTAAAGTCTTCTTCAATCTTGTCAGGTTCAATTCTATGTCTATCACCCCCCATTTTCAATCAATGGTGATAGGCTCAAAATCACCAAAGCAAGTGAGTAGCTAATGCAAGGGCATCCAAGGTTAAGGTAGGGGCATTTTGTGTCCTCGGTAAACTACATGGAGTGTTTGTGTTTTGGCCAGTTTTACTCAGTTGCAGCCTTGACCGATGGTCTCGGTCATTGAAGGAAGCTCAGTCACTAAAGGAACTCGGTAGTCCCTAGTGCTTAGTGAAAGTATTACTCGGTCATGGCTATGGTTCTTGGTCAACACTGGTGCTTGGTGATTCCTAGCATGCTCAGAAATTTTACTATCACTCAGTAGTTCTAACTTTTCGACTAGAGTTCTGTGTGATTTGTTGAGCCGACTTCATGAATTAATTGTTGGTAGCCATTATCTTGGGCTGACATAAAGAATTAAACGTTTGTATACATTTGTAAGCTGACTTGTATGGCATTTAATTATTATTTTGGGGAGTTAAGGGTTTCATCCAGCTAACTTGTGGCTGATGACTAGTATTTAAGGAGGGCTTGGGTAGATGTTTAGGGAGAGAATCTTTTGGGAAAAGGAACAAGTTAGCAGGTTTGGAAGTCATATGTGCATCTTGAGAGTGAAGTTGTGGAAAATTTCTTGATGTTCTTACAGATCAGATTGTAATTTGATAGTCCTTTATAGTAGAGCTAGGGGTTTTCCTACTTGGGAACATGGAGATTTCTTGGAGGCTTGTGAGCTCAAGTTTAGATCTACCTTAGGGTTTCCATCAGCTTCTGATTGTCTTCAGATCTAAAATAGCTAAGATTGTATTGGATCTAGTTGTGGATCTTGCAGAATTATTTCATTTTTTTAATTGGCCCTAACTCAGAAGGCCTTATAGCCAAGCATGTTAATGCAAATTACTTGAAACATTCATGGTGTTATCTATTGTGTTGATTATTCCACTATGTAATTCTATTGGCTTCAAGGTTTGGACTGTCCTTCATTGGATCCACCATCCTTGACTACATCAGGTGGTATCATAGCAAGTGTTAATCTTTCTGAAGAAAAAGCTTGACCTAGCAAGGTTGACTTGTGAAGTTGATCTTCTTGGAGTAGAGATTGTGTGCAATCTAGATTACAGATCCGAAGCACTAAACTTGTGAAATTGTGCCCTAGTTGTTTGCAAGATTGCAGATTGAGATCTGACTTGCTGCAACTTGGAAATTGTCACAAGGTGGTCAGTGAGGGTTTGTTGCAGAGGGTTTCTCTTATCTTTAAGGATGCCTTCAAGAAGATTAGACCCTAGAGTTATTTTAGATCTTTGTGATACTTTTGAATCCATGATCACAGAGATGGTGAAATCAGATTTCAGATCTAAGATGGAATTGATGAAAAATGATATGATGACCGAGATCATAAGAACTATTGTTGGCATACCTCGGAATGTTGGTACTAAGGATGGCTATGACAAAGCTGTTGAAGAATTTGAGACTGTTGGATCTAGTGGTGATGACTAGAGGAATAGATCTAGTGAAGATAGAACTGCTCAGTTGCCTAGATCAACTGCTCGGTTTAGTAATTAATGAATGGAAGTTTCTAATTTCTCTGGTACTTTGAAACCTGACAATCTGATTGATTGGATTGGTGAACTTGAAGATTTCTTTGAGCTAGAAGAAATTGAAGATCCTCTTCGGGTGAGATTAGCACAGACAAACTTAAAAGGACATGCTACTCTTTGGTGGAAGGAACTACAGAGAGGCCGAGAAGATGAAGGTGAAACAAAGATCAATCAGTGGAGATTGATGGTGATGAAGTTGAAAACTAAGTTCATACCAGTTGACTATGAGCTTGACTTGTTTAAGAAGTTACAAAATCTAAAACAGGTGGATTTGTCTATTGAAGATTATACCGAGGAGTTCTAAAAACTTACTACTTGGTCTGGACATCAAGTTCTTGGTAAAGAAAAGGTAGCTCAGTATGTGAATGGTCTAAGATTCAATATTCAAGATGAGCTTGGTATGCTGAAGATTGATTTTGTTGAAAATGCTTATCAATATGCTATGAAGGTAGAAGATAAGTTGAAGAGGAAACAACCTAGCAACTCTAGAGGGAAAGAAAAGATTGATCACTTGGTGAAGGAGAAACCAACTAATGTAGAAGATGAACAAAAACCTATGGAACTGAAGAAGAAGACATGTAGAGTTATCTTTAAGGGTACTTTCTATAACTGTGGAGAGGAAGGACACCATTCTTTTGAGTGCACACAAAAGGTTGACCGATGAACTACTGTGATGAATGATAACATTGAGGATGAACTTGAATCAAAGAACTTGCTACTTCGGTGAACATTTCTCAGTACAAAGGATGCACCTTGTCAGAGGAGTAACTTGTTTAGGACCTAATGCAAGAATGAAGGTAAACTCTGTGATGTTATTGTTGATAGTGGTAGTACTGATAACCTAGTTGTTGAGGTCCTAGTTCAAAAAATTGGTTTGAATATAATGAAACATCCTTGTCCTTATAGGATTGGCTGGTTACAAGATGTTCATGCTTTGGAAGTTAGGGAACAATGCTTCATTGATGTTTAGATTGGCCAATACAAGGATCTTGTGCTTTGTGACATTGTGAAGATGAATAGTTGTGATATATTGCTTGGTAGACCTTGGTAATATGATTTTAGAGATATTTATGACTATGTAAGAAATGTGTTTACTGTTGAGAAGTGTTAAAATAATTACAAAATATAGAGATTTAGGAAATTATTTAATCAATGAGCAAGGAAATGGAGATTTACCATGAATAATCACAAAACTAGGAGCATTCACCAAAGAGAAAGGCACCAAGGAGACAATATTTTGAAGGGGGAAAAGAATAAAAAAAATTCATGATCTAATGATTGTGGCAAAAATGCCTAAGAATGAGAGAGAGAGAGAGAGAGAGAGAGAGAGAGAGAGAGAGAGAGAGACTGAGAGCTTAGCTCATACAATAATAATCAAGAAGAAGAAGTATCTCATGTAGAGATAAGGAGAGCCATCTCTTTTAATAGAGATGTGAGAAAGGAGTTGCATTGTAACTCCCATTTCTATGTATGCCACATATCACTAGTGTGTGAGACAAGTGTAGGATTCCTCATAAGGAGGAATATCTATTTTCCTTAATAAAAGAATTACAAATATGACATGCCCTCCATCTTGGACTAGAGGACGAATACAATAGGATACCTTGGTTTATCCTTTAAATACATAATTTACTAAGGAATGATTAAATTCTAACACCTCCCTTTAATCTTTACTTGGGGTAATTACATTAATAGGTATCAAACCCAAATGTTTACAATGAATTTGAGATGTTTCTTTTGAAAGATTCTTCACTAGGATGTCTTTGGCTTGATCATCTTGCATGTCTTCAACTTGTGCTTTGGAGCTTGAATGGTACATAGGACTTTTGGCAAAGTGAATAGCATGTTGAGGGGAGCCCAAATCTTTAAAAGACCATTGAAATTCTTGAGATGTATTTATGCATTCTGTATATTCATTTTTAGTAAAAAATAGAGGTGGAACATAATTAACACTTGAGCCTGCAATAAGGAAAAAACCACTAGTAGAGTGCCCATCATTGGGATCACCTAGTGCTGAATCAGTAACACTTTGGAAAGAAAAATCATATTGCAAATCATGAGGAAAATAATTAGGAATGCAATCTTTAGTTGCATAAAACAAATCTATAGTTTATTTATCATAATATGAAGCATCATTATCATTAACCTCGACAACAATCATAGGATTAGTACTATCATCATGAATTTCATCTTGAGTAATAAACATATCTTGCAAACTAACATTAAGAAAGTTAGATATAATTTCCTCTTCTTGGTCAAACATATCAACAACATGTGAGCAAGTAGGATTAAATAGATTATTACCATCATCATCATCATCATCACTATTACTACTAGAAGGAACAAAATCATTAGGAGTATCATTACTATCATTATGTTCATCATTATCCTTTTGAAGAGTATTAGTATTATCCTTAATGTTAGGAGCAGAAACAAGAGGAACATAAATATGGTTATCTTTCAAATCAGGAACATAAAGCACATCATGTAATTTACCATTTGGAATAGAAACATTACCAGTCCCTCCAACTTGACAACAATAATTATCAGCTAAAGAAATAGGAATATTCATAGAGTCAGGTTGCAAAGAATCAAAGACTTCCTTATGGGATGTAACATGTTGAGATGCATCACTATCATTAATCCATTCAAGTGGTTTAGGAGCATTAAAATAGATAGTAAAAGCAGAACAAGATTGATTTCCATTAGATTTTCCATTTGAGTAGTTTTGAGAATTAGGTTGATCATCCTTTTGTTTCTTAAAATAGTTATGTATTGAGTGACCATCTTTACCGCAATAGGTGCATTGTGGCATATTTGAATGATTATTATTATGATAGTTATTGGTAGGCCTAGAATTGTAATGACCATTAAATTGTTGTCCTGAGTTATTATTTGAGTTATTAGTATTGTTTGATCTTTGATAATTTTGGTTATTAGTGTTAGAAGATCTATTGTTATTGTGACTTTGAGAGACATATGCATGTTTGTGAGTTTTAAGCATGCCAAATTGAATCAATTTTGCTTCCTCTTGATGCAACATATTTTGAAAGATGACATAAGTTAATTGAGATGCTAAAGAAGGAATAGCTAACTGAGAGTAAATATTTGTAATAAACTGTTGGAACTGTCTAGGCAAACATTTACAAATAATTATGTGGATTATCCTTGAATTAGAGAGAGTGACTTGTAAATTAGTTAGTAAAACTTTAATTGAATCAAACTTGAGCAAGAAATCATCAACAGAGTTGAAATCGGTATACCTGAGGTCTTCAAGTTGGTCTTGAAGCTGGATTTTTCAAGTTTCGTCTGCACTATCATTGGTATTTTTTAGAATGTCCCAAGCTTGATGGGCTTCTATACAAGTAGAAATTAAGACATACAATTCAAGACTTAAGGAGATCCTGATTAAACCAAGTGCTTCCTCATTTTTAGTCTGTCGAGCAGTTTGGTCATCTTGAGGAGTAGAGGTTGCTGGTTTTAAAGTGGCATTGGTTGCAATATCTAAAATATGTCTGAATCTAAAGATGAAGGTCATGTGCATTTTCCATGCATGATAATTTGTACTAGTTAACTTTATTTCTGGCATCAGGGTGGTCATGGTTAAATACAAAGATTAAAGAGAAGAACAACTAAACTTGAATAAGTAAATGAAAAAACCTAAACAGAACTCAGAAAAGAAACTCAGATCAAACTATATACACTTGAGAGGAACTAATCTTAGTTAAGCTGTTATTAATTAACAGATAACAACAAGAATCTCTTGCATGCAAAGAGAAAGAAAAATAAATCTATTGCATGCAATATGAAAAATGTAAGAACTAAATGAGATGAACCTGCAAAGAAACGTTGGAAAACTAAAATACTAAAAGAGTTAAAAAAAAATTCAGACCTACAAGGAAATGTTAGCAAAAAAAATATTAACTGGGTAAATATAATGCTAGATTAGAATTTGGAATAAATAATAAGAAATTGAATCTAACTAAAAAAAACTTTAATTAAAAACTTGAGCTAAAAATGAATTAAAACCACAACTAGAAAAAGCTAAGAACAATCAAAGCACTGGAACAAAAAAGACCAAGAGCCTGAAAATAGACAAACCAAATACTCCTTAATGATGTGCCATCATTAGAAATTATAATTAAATTAAATGTAGATCAATAGCCAACAAATAACATTAACATAGACTAATAGAAAATGATATTAAACTTGAAACAAGATCTAGGTATAATGGAGGCCAAAGATGAATCACAGCTCTCAGGAATTGACTATAATATGATGCCAATGCATGCAAAAAACATGGAATGGATAAGTTCCAGAGCTTAAGATTAACATTCACAGCACAGCTCTTATCTAGTATAATCACAGCAACAAATCAAAGAGAAAAAGTGAAACAAAATAATGGAAATCAGAAACAATACAAGACGATTGGTTGAACAAAGGGAAATTGATCAGAGAGAAAAGGTAGTGCTTCTTATAGGTGATAGCGACCCACTGATAAAATCAAATTCCCATCACTAAGAAAAGGAATGGTTAAGGAAAAAGAAAATAAAGACGATGGAGGAGGGATAATGGTCACCTGCTACCGTCCACAACATGATTCGCCACCAACTTATCTACAGATTGGCAAGGGGATGCACAAAAAAAATACCCCTCTGAAGCCAACAAAAAAATGGACAGGTCCAAAAAAAATAAAAACTTCAAATTTTTTGATGAAAAGCAAAAAAAGAACTAGGACAAAGTGCAAAGATAACAGACACATGATAATGGAATGTAATGAAGGAACAAAGTGTAATAGATGCTACACTCACAAATGAAAAATGATATGTGAGGGTAAACTTAATCTTACTACACTTAAACTTACAAAAAAGAAAAACCCCACAAACAAAATCTACCAAACCAATCAAGCAAACAACTGAGAGCACATATCTTGATCGAGCCTCTCCATTGGAAAAATAAAACTACAATCTGTATTTGAATTGCTGAAGCTGCGGAGCTTGGTGAAGGGTTTAGGGTTTAACTGCAAGCAATAATGCTTGAATAATAGAAAGAAAAGGTTAAAAACACAATGCAAAGATTAATAGCTTCTTTCAAAAATTTACCTTCCTTCTGATCTCACAAACCCTCCTTATGGAAGAAGGCGATACAACTTTAGATATGCAAATGAAAGTTAAAATGAGAAAAAATGATACCAGTCAGTTTCCTTGAAGATCTGCTAAACATATATATATGCTAGTGATAAAATAATAAACAAAAAATAGTGATAAGAAAGGACAGCGTGGTGGAAGCAAGATATATCAGTTAAGCTCAAAAGTTAACCTCACCATACTTTAAACTCCTTACTTAATGCCCATGAAATGAAATGAACTTCGCTTTGAACAGGATAAGAGGTGATATGATAATGGTACTAGTTATTACACAACCAACATGCAATCGAAGGTGATAAAAAAGGAATCACACAATCTCAAGTTCAAAACCTTCAACTACCGTGGTTATTACACAACCAGCATGCAAAAAAAAACAAAACTGAAACCAGCAATAATAAACACAAATCCAATATCAAACAAGGACTGAGCAAATAAATATAACTACAGTAATGACTATGAAAATAGGAAGAAAGAGACAGAGAGGCGTTAAATTATCCAAAAGACAAATTTTCAAGGAGTGAGAATGATTAATGAGAATGGAAATAAATATCAGCATGTAACCTAAATTAATGAGAATGATTAAAGAGTCAGTCCATGAAAGATAAAAAATGCTTGCATGCACGAATTTTTAAAAATGCATCCAATGATAGAAGAAAGGCGCATGCAAGGAAAATAAAAAAATGAATGCAAAGAATTGAAACAATGCAATGATTAATAGAACATAAATATAGAAACTAAACTAGCAAAGCACAAAACCGAAATTAGAAACAAAATAAATGAACCGATATGCATGAATTTTTAGAAACTAAATTGAAATATTAAATTAAGATTTGATATATTTATAATATTATATTTTGATTATAAAATTAAGATTTTGATAAAAAAAATAATACAAAATTAAATTGTAGTGAAAGATACAAAGAAATAACAAAGGAGAAGAGAATCAATTCTCTCAAACAATGTCTCCAAATTTGGAGTGCACCAAGATATGGTAGCTCCTTTACCTACACACTCAAAACATGATTAAACCAACCTACTTTGATACCATGTTAAAATAATAACAAAATATAGAGAGTTAGGAAATTGTTTAATCAATGAGCAAGGAAAAGGAGATTTACCATGAATAATCACAAAACTAGGAGCATTCACCAAAGAGAAAGGCACTAAGGAGACAATATTTTGAAGGGGGAAAAGCATAAAAAAAACTCCGTGATATAATGAATGTGGCAAAAATGCCTGAGAGAGAGAGAGAGAGAGAGTAGCTCATACAAATAATAATCAAGAAGAAGAAGTATCTCATGTGGAGAGAAGGAGAGCCATCTCTTTTAATAGAGATGTGAGAAAGGAGTTACATTGTAACTCCCATTTCTATGTATGCCACATATCACTAGTGTGTGAGACAAGTGTAGGATTCCTCATAAGGAGGAATATCTATTTTTCTTAATAAAGGAATTACAAATATGACATGTCCTCCCACTTGGACTAGAGGACGAATACAATAGGATACCTTGGTTTATCCTTTAAATACATAATTTACCAAGGAAAGATTAAATTCTAACAAGAAGAATGACAAGAAGTTTTCACTGATGCCTTTGATGGATACAAGACTCGGTAGGAGAAGCTTGAGTATTGGTAGCCGAGTTGAGATTGTGGATCTAGAGAAAATGAATGATCAGTATGGAGAAATGACATGTACCTTGTCAAGGAAATATTTGAAGAGACAGAGGAAACTGAAATGGAAAACTTTGCAAGCAGAAAAGGTGGAGGACTTGTATGTGAAGAACCAGTTCAAGATTTATGTGTTGAATCCTAGAAGATGTTATTCTCATATATGAACATCTTTTGGAACCTAGGATGTCTTAGGCAGGGGCATCCAATGTTAAGGCAGGGTAATTTAGTGTCCTCGGTAAACTACATGGAGTGTTTGTGTTTTGGATGGTTTTATTTGGTTGCAGCCTTGACCGATGGTCTCAGTCATTGAAGGAAGCTTAGTCATTGAAGGAACCTGGTAGTCCCTGGTGCTCGGTGAAAGTGTTACTCGGTCATGCCTATGGTTCTCGGTCAACACTGGTACTCGGGGATGCCTGGCATGCTCGGTAATTTTACTGTCACTCGGTAGTTCTGACTTGCCAACTAGAGTTCTGTGTGATTTTTTGAGCTGACTTGGTGAATTAATTATTGGTAGCCATTGTCTTGGACCGACATGTAGAATTAAATGTTTGTATACATTTGTAAGCTGACTTGTATGGCATTTAATTATTATTTTGGGGAGTTAAGGGTTTCATCCAGCTGACTTGTGGCTGATGACTAGTATTTAAGGAGGGCTTGGGTAGATGTTTAGGTAGAGAATCTTTTGGGAAAAGGAACAACTTAGCAGATCTGCAAGTCAGACATGAAGATTGAGAGCGAAGTTGTGGAAAAGTTCTTGATGTTCTTGTATATTAGATTGTAATCTGATAGTCCTTTGTAGCAGAGCTAGGGGTTTTCCTACTTGGGAACAAGGATATTTCTTGGAGGCTTGTGAGCTCAGCTTCTAAATGTCTTCAGAGTTGAACTAGCTAAGATTGTATTGGATCTGGTTGTGGATCTTGTAGAATTGTTTCATTTTTGTAATTGGCCCTAACTCGGAAGGCCTTATAGTCGGGCATGTTAATGCAAATTACTTGAAACATTTATGGTGTTGTCTATTGTGTTGAGTATTCCAATGTGTAATTCTATTGGCTGCAAGGTTTGGTCTGTCCTTCATTGGATCCACCATCCTTGACTGCATTAGAAGCTTATGGGAAAAAATCCTAGTGAAGATTAAAAATTGATATCCATTCCTTAACTTATAAGTAATCCTCTCAAAATTTGTGTGAAAATTACTGGAAAAGTGGTAATAAATGATTATGTTATTATTTTTGATGCCCAAACCAAAAGGCACATGCAAGGTTTGTAGAAAATTGAAGAGTTTGTTATGAAAATAAGCTCCATATTAAGAGAAATCAATAACTTTAGGCATATTTCCCAAAATCACCTTTATGAAATGATGGGAGCTTGAGTTAAAAAACACTCTCTTACTATGACATTGCCACATATACCTCATAACACCTCCACCATCAAGAGTGTTTTGAAGGATGAAAGAAAAATTATTATAGTTCCAGCTCATCCAATTTATGAGCTCAATGATCTCATCACTCATCAGCTGGCAAGGCCAAATATTATGGGATTTAGATATGGGTAACTAGTAGAATAAAGAAGGATGGTGATGGGCCCCACCTTACCATAGTTATCATGACCATGCTCTGTAAGGTAATTCCACATGCTCCTAGTGGGTCTGCCACTTTCAGAATTAATGGAAAGGATGCCAATAATCTCATGAATGCAATTCCAACTCAACACTCTCAGGGATTGAAGATCCATGTCATCTTCCAACTGGAAAGGGTTGTACAACTAAAATTTAGGATTGAACATCTTAGCAGGGAGGAGACAATGAATGGAGGGCCCCACCAAGACAATAATACCATAGTTTTTAAACATCATTATGATTAGCATTGACATCATCCTCTTCCTACCAAATAAGGCTTTGGGTAGAATTGAGGACCAAATTGATAGATGTTCAAAAACATAAGCTGTCAGACAATATCCCAATAGTGGCCATAGCAAATGCAACATATTTCCCCTCCCTATAGGTGTGGTTTATCTTAAGTTCAAAAAAAGTATTCATGATACTATGGATGTCACTTAGTCTATTATCCACTTCCCACCCTGCCCTAAAAGAACCTTTAACCACATCAATAATGTTTTTTGAGTCCCCCTCAATTTTTAGTTTCTTGCTTCTAGAATCAAGAGAGAAATTAAACCCCCATAGAAGGGCCATACCCTCCTCTTGGTTGAAATTATGGTTCCTAAGAGGTCTGACATACACCATTGAAATATGGCCTCTTTCATTATGAATAATGCCTCCACTAGCCTCCATCCCATCCCTAGTAGCCCCATCAAAGTTGAGTTTGTCTCATCGAGGCCTAGGAGGGATCTATTTAGTGGCCTTTCTAATGAGGATCATAGTGTTGTCAAATTTGTTGAAGCCCTTATCTATGCTCTAATTCATGGGAATAAGAAGGTCTATAGCCCCAAGGGGGTGCTTAGGGCTTGTCTAATGGGTCACCTATTCTAAACTGCAATTGAAACAATTTTTGTATTGTCATTGATGTCAAACCTTAACTGGTAAGATAGTTTCTATCTAGCAGAGTACCATATCTATTGATTGATGAAAAGGATTAGGGAAAGGAGATAACAAGAGAGCCTAAGGAAAGGTTGAGTTATTTGATACTTCAATGGGTACCTCATTAGTTGGCACATTGATATGATAATGTATTGTTTATCTAAGTATGAAGAAAGATTGAAGAAGTAGGCTTAACTGAGGAAAAGCGAAGAAATCTAGTTTAACCCGAGTGATGTTAGTGTCAATCGAGCGCTAGTATATGCCGAGTAAATTTACTATTGACTAAACATCAAATTATGATGAGCAATAGGAAATTGCCGAGAAAACAAAGTGTTAGCCAAGGAAGACAGTTTGTAGAGATGACCGAGTTACGCAGTGATGACCGAGGAGATGAACACAGTATTGACCGAGTGTAAGTAATTTACATTTGGAGAAAGAATTAAGATTACCGACTGACATAGTTGAATTCTTGAGATATCTAAGTCATGTTAAATTTATTAATAAATTGTATGGAGAATTTAATTCATGGTAAATCATTTTATTATGGATTCAATGAGAAGTTTGAAGATGTATCTAGAAGGAAGGATGAAGAACTTAAATGATGGAAGGATTCTATGAATCTAACCTAGACCTAAGATTTACAAAGGAGATTAAGAGACAAAAGATCGATCTACCTAAATGAAGAGGTATAAAGGAAAACCTAATTGTGAGGTTACAGTAAGGAGCTAGAGTTGTTGATGTTATTGACTAATAAGTCTAAGAAGAAGGCTAAAGTTGAGAAGAGTTGAGATTGTTTGAAGGGAATTTCAAGCAGATCAGTGATGAAGATGGAAATGAAGCTCAGTTAGTAAATCAAAATATATGTGTGAAGAGGATCTGTATTTGCAAAGTGAGTTGTATGTTTTTCAAATCAAAAACTACTGTTACTTTCTAACCATTATATCAATCTAAATCATTTAATCAAGGTTGACCTAATACTCATTATATAAATCCTTTAATCAAGGTGGAATTCTAATGGAATGTACTTAAGTCCTTTAACCAGGTCACTTTTGATAGAGTGTTTAAATCCTTTAATAGGGTCACACCTAGCAATGTGTTTGTAAACCTTTAACAAAGTTGGCTTTTCACAGAGCTCACTTCAAAAGAGTGAAATATCAGTAGCATTTTAAAAAGTGGTTTTCTCCAAGTTAGATTTCCACTATAATTCTTTTGTTATACTTGTGTGAATGTTTTTATATTTTGCAAGTTATTTACATTTGGACAGTGGACTGCATGTTATATGTTTCTGATATATACTTTAGACACTGAGTTGAGTTGGTGATTAGATCTGAGATTGTTGAAGTGCTAGAAAGTTCAATTGGTACATCTGGACCTGAGTACAATTGATTCACGCCCCCTCTCTATTGTTCTAAATAATTATAACAATTGGTATCAAAGTTGTTGGTGCTTATAGAGAAAATTTTAAAGGTACTTGAAGCTAATGATCAAGATGTATAAAAAGGAGGTACTAAAGTTGAACAAAGAGAACTTCCATGCATGGCAGAGTCTGATAAAATTGCATCTAGCTAGTATTGATGATTCAGAGAAGTAATATGTGGAACATGCTTATGTTATACCTGTTGCACCTTTGACTACTGAGGAAATGAAAGAAAAACAAGAACACAATCAAGCAACGTTGGAGATTGCATCTACCTTAAGCTATCCTGAATTTGAAGATATCAAAGACTACACTATTGCAAAGAAAATGTGGGATACTCTTGCAACTATCTATGGTGGTGATACAACTATACTGAGAGAAAAAGCTAAAAGCTTGAGAGGTAAGTTTGATGAAATGAAAATGAAAGAAGGTGAAAATATTGATCGGTATTGTGCTAGAATTAAGGAGATAGTGAATGCTATTAGAGGAGCTAATGGAATCATTGATGATGAGACTGTTATTGGTAAGGTATTGAGAACTTTTCTTCCTATCTATGCTATCAAAATTTTTGCAATTCAAGAATAAGGATGTAACCCTAGTAATGTTCAAACTTTGGAAAGTCTTGTTGGTAAGCTTACTGCTTTTGAGCTATCTAACTATGATAACTACAATGTTCCTAATGTTGAATCTACATTGAAGTCACAAATGGTTTTACATAAGTCTAAAAGAGAAAAAGAAAAATGTGTCAAAATTGATAGTGAGACTTCTGATGAGGAACTAGATGATCTTGAGGTACTCATGGCTAGAAGATTAAAAAGAGGAAAAGGAAAATATAAAGGTAAACTTCCTATAATATATTTTTCATGTAACAAAGTTGGCCATATTGTAGCACAATGTCCTGATGGGATTGACAAGGATTAGGAAAAAGAAAGAAAGTACAAGGATAAGAGAGATAAAAGAGATCATCGAAGGTACATAGACTACAAGGACAAAGGTAAGAAATCTTGTTATATTGTTGAAGAGGAAACTGACAGTGGCACTGATAATTGTGATATTGAAGTAGTTTAAGTTGCTATTCAAAAGATAATTCTGATGAAGATGAGAAAACTACACTTATTTCTTATGTGAGTAAAGGTGATAAATGGATTAGGGTAAAAGCATAATAAGTTGTCACCCTTTTACAAAGGAAAAGGCTAACAAAATCAAAGATGTTCAACTTCAATAGTATAAAAATGATATTTATGTTTGGAATTTGAAGATGATGTGAACTAATTAAATGTGATAAAATGGATGTAGTTTATGATTAATATTTTTAATAATTTTTTTAAATAAGAATTGATATGTTTTTTTAATTTTTAAAGATGATTTTTCAGCTGCTGAAAAATGCTAAAAATTAGGGGTCTAGTTCCCACCATGAAATTATATGTAAATAAATATTTTTTCTCCTAATTTCAAAATATGTCATAGATGACATATATAGGTAGTGCATGAAGAAATAAAAACTGGTTTGTGACCTATATTTTTTGTTTTATAACAATTCAAATTCCAACTTACTGAAATCGTCAGTTTTCATCTCGCAACATATTTTTCATAACAAATATATCCCAATCAAAAAAATAAATATATATTATTGAAGAGGACACTCTCCTCTAGTGCACCATATTTTTCAAATTTATTTAATATGATTTAGTATTTTTTTATTTCTCCGAATCAACATCTCCTTGACTGTTAAAATACCTACTTGCAATATTTTTTAGTTACAATAAACTATTTCTAATTAAAACACTATAAAATCTATATGAGGATATTCTTGACTCTGATCTCTATAGATGGGTATTTTTTTATTTTAAAAAAATATCATTAAAAAGATTAGTAGTTATTGAAACGCCAATTTTATGAAATAATTTTATTTTTATTGTAATTGGACCCAAAGTGGTATAAAACATGCATTTAATAGATATTTCCAATTGGAAAAGTTAAAGCACTTATCTAACTTGGCTAGAATAAATCTAGCTATACCATATGTTTGACCAAAATTAATTTTTAGTTAGATATACAAAAATTCAACTGTGTTGATAAGTTAGCCTAAAAGGTGACACTTGATTATGTTTTTACCCATTATTGATAGTGGTTGCTCACATCACATGACTGGTGATAAAATTAAATTTGAAACACTAGATCATTACAAAGGTAGAAGTGTTAAGTTTGGTAATGATGCACCATGTCTTGTGACAGGTAAAGGATCAATTAAGCTGACTGATAAGATCACATGTGAAAATTCCTATTGGGTTGAAGGTCTTAACTATAATTTGTTGAGTGTTGCATAGCTGAACAATACTTGTTACCGAGTGGAGTTTCATCACAAAAAGGCTAAAATATTTGGTGCCACTGGTGAACTAATTGGAAGTGGAATACATACTAGAGGTAACTTGTTCTATCTAGAGCTATCTGAAGAAACATGTTTATTTGCACAATTTGATGATGTATGGTTATGGAATAAGAGGATGTATCAAGTAAATTTTGACAATATGGTAAATATTAGTAAAAAGAAGAAAGTTAGAGGTTTCCCAAGATTGAAGAAACCTAATAATGTGATGTGTAAAAAGTGTGAGTTGGGAAAAATGACAAAGTCTAGTTTTAAGAGGAAGACAAATTTCCTTCTGAAAATATTTTGGAATTGGTTCATACTGACCTTTGTGGACCTATAAGTGTACAAATTTATTGTGGTGATAATTAATTTATTCTGTTTGTTGATGAATACACTACGATGATGACTTTAATGTTTTCAAAAGAAAAATCTAATGCATTTTAGTTTTTTAAGTGGTATTTGGAAAAAGTTGAAAAAGAAATAGGTAGAAGCCTGAAATGTCTAAGATCTAACCAAGGTGGAGATTTTTTATCAAATGAGTTGAATATGTTCTACAATGATAGAGGAATCAAGAGACAAATGTATGCACTGAGGAAACCTCCATAGAATGGCATAGCAGAGAGAAGAAACATGTCAATTATGGAGATAAGGAATCTAGAGTCTTGACAAGAAGTAAGTTGAAAGATCCTACATGTTTCCTATGTGAGTTTGAGCCTAAAACTGTAAAATATGCTTTAGAGAATGATGATTGGATATAAGCTATGAATGAAGAAATAGATCAAATAGAAAAGAATGATACCTCTAGACTCTGGTGTCAAGACTAGAAGACAAGAATATTATAGAACAAAATGGGTATTCAAAAACAAGCTTAATGAACATGGACAAGTCACAAGGAACAAGGAAAGATTGGTATGCAAGGGTTATGCACAAGAAGAAGGAATAGACTATGGGGAAACATTTTACCCTGTAGCAAGATTAGGAGTGAGAACTCTACTTACATATGTTGCATACAAAGATTTCAAACTATATCAGATAAATGTCAAATTTGCATTTCCAAACGGTATATTAGAAGAAGTATACATTGAACAACCTAGAGGATTTGTTGACCCAAAAAAGAAAAATATGGTTTGCAAATTGAACAAGGCATTGTATGGATTGAAACAAGCCCCCAGAGCATGGTATGAGAGGTTGCACAATTATTTGATAAAGATTGGATTTTCAAGAACAAATGAAAACAACAATTTGTATATGAAAGCTGAAGAAGGTAAAGGGATTTTGTTAGTTGAAATTTTTTTTGATGATATCATATTTGGTGGAAAAGATGCCCTATGTTAGAAATTTTCAAATGAGATGCAAACTAAGTTTGAAATGTCTATGTTTGGTGAGATAAAATTCTTTGTTGGATTACAAGTTTATTAGATAGAGAAAGGTATCTTTATTACTCAATCTAAATATGTTAAAGAGATACTGAAAGCTATTAGTATGGAGGATTCCAGACCAGTAAGTACTCCTATGGCTACTGGATAGAAACTATCTAAAACTAATGATACTATTGAAGTGAATCAAACCTTGTATAGATCCATGATTGGAAAGCTACACTATATTATCCATAGAAGACTAGATATAGCCCTAGTAGTTAGGATTGTGGCAAGATTTTCTACCAATCCTAAGAAAAATGATATGATGGTAGTGAACAGAATACTAAGATATCTGCAAGGGGAAAAAGATTATGGATTGTACTACAAGAAGAATGAGAAATTTGAACTGAGAGTTTACACTGATGTAAATTGGACACAAAATGTCAATGATGGGAAAATTACAAGTGGTGGAGCATTATTTCTAGGAAAGAGATTAGTCTCCTAGACAAGCATGAAATAGAACTGCATTTCCCAATCTACAGTAAAAGTTGAGTATGTAGTAGCTGCAGTGAATTGTTCAAATTTGGTATGATCAAGAAATTGTTGAAAGGAATGAAAGAGGAAATCACTGAGCTGATTTTTATTTTATGTGATAACACAACTGCTATCAATATATCAAAGAGTCTAGTGATGCACAAAAAGACTAAACATATTTCTATCAAGTATCATTATTTGAGAGAACTAGTACAAGATAAAGAAGTGAGAATGGAATATGTGAATACAAAGGAACAACTAGAAGACATATTCACAAAATATTTACCTAAGGATGCTCATGAATATCTTAGAGGTAAACTAGGGGTGATTCCCCTAACTGAGGCTACCTCATTAGCTAGGAGAACTGTATCAAATGTGCTACATAAAATATCATACAAATAGATGCAAGAAAGGTCACACTTTAGGAGCTACCTAGATTTGTGAGAAGTACAAAAAAACTGATAATTAGTCATAAGCAAGATGACAGAGGGAGAAATACTATATACTAAACTGACAAGAAGACATCTACATGTAGAAGATGTAAGTGATAGATACTGCTTTGGCATTATTGTCAAAGAGAGAGAGATTCAGATGAAAAGACAGAGATATGATCTGAGATTCATTGATAGCTGGTTGACTGAAAAGATTCAGAGGGAGTAATTGTGTGAATGGTTAGGCAAGGAAAAGTTGTTGTGAATCAGAATGAAGCTAAGGATATTATAAAACTTTTTGATGCATAGACAAAGTTTTGGATTGGTCGATAAATCATGTGTTATTCATGTGGTTTTTCCATTAATGCCAAAGAGGGAGCTTGTTGGAAATTGCAATTGAAAAAATTGTTGTATTGTCATTGATGTCAAACCTTAAATGGTAAGATAGTTGCTATATAGGAGAGTATCATCTCTATTGATTGTGAAAAGGATTAGGGAAAGGAGATAAAAAGAGAACCTAAGGAAAGGTTGAGTTATTTGATACTTTAAAGGGTACTTGATTAGTTGGCACATTGATAAGATAATGTATTATTTATCTAAGTAAGAAGAAAGACTAAAGAAGTAGGCTTAACCGAGCAGAAGTGAAGAAATCTAGTTTAAGCCGAGTGATGTTAGTATTGACCGAGTGCCAATATATGCCAAGTAAATTTAGTGTTGAATGAACATTAGTTTATGCCGAGTGACAAAAAATTACTGAGAAAAGATAGTGTTAGTCAAGGAAGATAGTTTGTAGAGATGACCGAGTGGTGCAATGATGACCAAAGAGATGAATATAGTATTGACCAAGTGTTAGTAATTTACATTTGGAGAAAGAATTAAGATTCCCAGCCAATAGAGTTAAATTCTTGGAATATGTAAATTGTGTTGACTTTATTAATGAATTGTCTAGAGAATTTAATGCATGGTAAATCATTTTATTATGGATTCAATGAGAATTTTGAAGATGTATCTAGTCGAAGGAAGGATGAAAAACTTAAATAATGGAAGGATTTGATGAATCTAACCAAAACCTAAGATCTAAAAATGAGATTAAGTGGCAAAAGATAGATCTACCTAACCAAAGAGGTTACACTAAGGAGCTGGAGTTGTTGATGTTATTGACTAATAAGTCTAAGAAGAAGGCTAAAGTTAAGAAGAGTTGAGATTTCTTGACAATAATTCTAAGTAGATCAGTTATGGAGATGGAAATGAAGCTGAGTCAGTAAATCAACATATATGTGCAAAGAGGATCTATATTTGCAAAGTGACTTGTATGTTTTTTAGATCAGAAACTATTGTTACTTTCTAACCATTGTATTAGTCTAAATCCTTTAATCAAGATTGACGTAGCAGTTATTGTATAAATCCTTTAATCAAGGTGGCAGTCTAATAGAATGTACTTAAATCCTTTACCAAGGTCACTTTTGAGAGAATTTTTAAATCCTTTAACATGGTCTCACATAGAAATGTTTTTGTAAACCTTTAACAAGGTTAGCTTTTCACAGAGCTCACTTCAGAATAGTGAAATATCAGTAGCATGTTACAAAGTGGTTTTTCCCAAGTTGGGTTTCCACTATAATTTTGGTGTTATACTTGTGTGAATGTTTTGATATGAATCTTGTTATATTCTACAAGTTATTTACATTTGGACAGTGGACTGCATGTTATATGTTTCTGATATATACTTTAAAGACTGAGTTGAGTTGGTGATTAGATCTGAGACTATTGAAGTGAAAGAAAGTTCAATTGGTACATTTGGACCTAAGAACAACTAATTCACACCCCCCTCTCTATTGTTCTAAATAATTCTAACATCACCAAGATGTTCTCTAATAGGATTTTGAAACCAAGGTGGAAGACCTCAATAGGAGATTGTTAAGTGTCTCTAAAGATCCTTTTGTTGTGTTTCCTCTAGATGCTTTGAAAAAAAAGGGGGGGGGATTTGTTACCATAGGAGCTAAAGAAGAGGGTGTTGGAAGGGAGATTTTCATCTAGTGGAAAATTGATGGATTTCTTTGTTGAAAACCCAAGGAATGTTAAGCTTGTGGAGGATCAACTGCCAAAAATAAGTGGAGAATTCACTGTGCAAGAAGAGGTGATTGATACTTTCCTCCTCCTTTCTACATAGGTATCATCTATTGGCCAAACTAACCCCATGCGTGGTGAGATTATCTAGAGTACGTATTTTTCCATGTAGGATAACCTACTAGAAGAAATTCACTATGGGGATGAGCTGGTAATTCCATGCTTTCTTCCAACAAGTAGGGTCAGCAACAACCTTGAGTAGAAAATTGTACGCCAACTTGGCAATGAACTCACCATTTTTAGTGAGAGACAAGAGGACTCCATCAAAATGGTCAATCAAAGGGATTACCATCTTGTGCATTAGTTTTGCGAGGTTAGTGGGAAAAAAAGTAAGGTTTTCTCTATCAACCAAAAGGCCAAGCCAAAAAAGTAAGGTTATCAAGCCATACATCATCATGTTAATATGATTTAGAATAACAGAAAGGGGGGGGGACATCAGTTTTCTTAGGTACAGATGTACAATAAAAATTTTTAAAAACTTCAACAACTTAGATCTAACAACTAACAACTACTCAATCAATACAAAATGTATACCAGAAACATATAACAATGTAGTCCACTATCCAATAGTATTTAACTTGCAAAACATAGAAATGTTCAAACAAAACATTCAAACAAGCATTGACACTAGGATTTATAGTGGAAACCCAATTTGGGAAAAACCACTTTGTAACATGCTACTAATATTTTCACTCTTCTAAAGTGAGCTTTGTGAACATCCAACCCTATCAAAGGTTTACAAACACACTGCTAGGTGTGACCCGGTTAGAGGATTTCAACCACCCTGTTAGGAGTGCTCCTTGTTAAAGGACTTAAGTAAATTCCATTATAATGCAACCTTGATTAAAGGATTTATACAATGACTGTTAGGTCAACCTTGATTAAAGGATTTAAACTGATACAATCATTAGAAAGTAAGAAAAGTGTTTGATCTGAAAACATACAACTCACTTTGTAAATAACATATCCAACTCTTACATATATATGTTGGCTTACTAACTGAGATCCATTTCCATCTCCATCACTAATCTACTCGAAAATCCCTTCAGGCAATCACAACTCCTTCTTCTTCATCTTTTTTTGCTTATTCAGTCAATAACAATAACAACTCCAGCATCCTTCTTCCACCTCACACTTAGGTTTCCTTAATACCTCTTCGATAGGTTGATCCAAATTTTACCGCTTAATCTCCTCCATAGATCTTAGGGTTAGGTAAGATTTGTCAAACCCTTCCAACATTATGTTCTTCATCCATCCTTCTAGAAATGTCTCTAATCTCTTTATGGAATTACAATAAAATAGTTTATAGTGCATTAAATGCTTCCATACATTTAATAAATAAAGTCAACACAATTTACATAATCCAAGAGTTCAACTATGTTGGCTAGGAATCTGAATTCTTCCTCAAATGTAAATTACTGACGCTCGATCAATACTATGTTCAACTCCTTGGTCATCACTGCATAGCCTAGTCACCACTGAAACTATTTCCTTATCTAATAATGTCTTCCTCAGGAATAAACTAATGTTCGGTCAACATTGAATTTACTCAGCATATACTGGCTTGGTCGACAGTAACATCACTCATCTTAAACTAGATTTCTTCACTTCTGCTCGGTTAAGCCTACTTGTTTAGTCTTGCTTCACACTTAGATAAGCAATACATTATCTTATCATTGTGGCACATAATCAAGTACCCATTGAAGTATCAAGATAACTCAACCTTTTCGTAGGTGCTATTTTTATCACCTTTGCCCTAATCTTTCTCGACAATTAAATAGATATAGTACTTTCTTAGATAGCAATAGTCTTACTAGTTCATGTCTGACATCAATGAAAATACAACAATTGCTTCAATTGCAATTTCAAATAATCCCCTTCTTTAGCATTGATTACAACACCATATGAATAACACATGATTCACCAACCAATCCAAAACTTGTTTTTACATCAGAAATATTTATAATATCCTTAGCTTCATTCTGATTCTGAATCACTTAGCCTTTCTTGCATGACCGTCCACACAATAAGTTCCACTTAATCTCTTATGTGTTCCTTTCCACTGAATCTCTCCCTCTTACTTGACCTTCCATGAAATCTCACCATGTGTTTTCATCTATTCATCTCCCTCTTTGACAATAATGCCAAAGAAGAGACTAAAACATGCATCTTTCAGATGTAGATGTCATCTTGTCAATTTAGTAACAATATTTCTCCCTCCGTCATCTTTTCTTATGATTGATTATCAGTTTTGTTGTACTTTTCACAACTCTAGGCTGCTCCTAAAGTGTGACAATTTTCTGCATTAATTTGTCAGATACTCTTTGCAGCACATTTGATGCATTTCTCCTATCTTGACTAGGCAGGCTCAGTGAGGGGAAGAACCCCTAATTTTCCTCTCAGATATTCATGAGCTTCTTTAGGTAAAGCTTTAGTGAATATGTCTGCTAGTTGTTCCTTTGTATTCACATATTCCATTCTGACCTCTTTATCTTGTACCAATTCCCTCAAGTAATGATACTTGATGGCAATATGTTTGGTCTTTGTGTGCATCATTGAGTTCTTCGATATGTTGATAGCACTTGTATTGTCACAGTAGATGACAACTAGTTCAGTGATCTCTTCTTTCATTCCTATTAACAATTTCTTTATCCATACCAAGTTTGAACAATTCACTGCAGCAACTACATACTCGGCTTGAGTTGTAGATTGGGAAATGCAATTTTGTTTCTTGCTTGTCCAAGAAATTAATCTTTGTCCAAGAAAGAAAGCTCCACCACTAGTAGTATTTCTATCATCCACATTTCCTACCCAATTTACATCAGTATAGACTCTCAGTTCAAATATTTCATGCTTCTTATAGTACAATCCATAATCTGCAGTCCCTTTCAAATATCTCATTATCCTTTTTACAACCATCATATGAGTTTCCTTAGGATTGGTAGAGAATCTTTCTACAATCCCAACTGCTAGAGCAATATCTAGTCTACTGTGAACAACATACTATAGTTTTCCAATCATGGACCTATACAAAGTTTGGTTTACTTTAGCAACATTATCATTTTTAGACAATTTTTTGTCTCATAGCCATGGGAGTACTTACTGGCCTTGAATCCTCCATACCAAAGGTTTTCATTATCTCTTTGACATATTTAGACTGGGTGATGAAAATACCTTTCTCCTTCTGATATACTTGTAAACCAACAATGAATTTTATCTCCCCAAATATTGACATTTCAAATTCAGTTTGCATCTCATTTGAAAATTTCTTACACAGGGCATCTTGTCCACCAAATATGATATCATCTACAAAAATCTTAGCTAACAAGATTCCTTTCCCTTCTTCATCTTTCATGTATAGATTACTAGTGTCATTTGTCCAAGTGAGAATCCAATTTGTATCAAGTAATTGTGCAACCTCTCATACCATGCTCTGGGAGCTTGCTTTAGTCCATACAACACCTTATTCAGTTTGCAAACCATGTGTCTCTTGTTTGGATCAACAAATCCTTCAGGTTGTTCAATGTACACTTCTTCTAATATACCATTTAAAAATGTAGACTTGACTTCCATTTGGTATACCTTGAAATCTCTGTAGGAAGCATATGCAAGTAGAGTTCTCACTCCTAATCTTTCTATAGGGGAAAATGTCTCCCCATAATATATTCCTTCTTTTGCATAGCCTTTGCATACTAGCTTTGCTTTGTTCCTTGTGATTTTTCCATGTTCATTAAGCTTGTTTCTGAATACCCATTTTGTTCCAATGACATTTTTTTTTTCTGGTCTCGATACCAAGATCTAGGTATCATTCTTTTCTATTTGGTTTATCTCCTCATTCATGGCTTGGATCCAGTCTTCATTTTCTAGTGCCTTCCTTGTTGTCTTAGGCTCTAATTCACACAATAAACATCTAGGATCTCTTAACTTGCTTTTGGTCAGAACTCCAGTTTCTTTGTCTCCAATGATTTTTTCAGGCTTGTGATGTCTCCTTACATACTATCCTAAAATAGGTTTTTCTTTATTTTCTCCTTTCTCTTTAGGTTCACCATTAAGATTGTCAGATTCAGCTTTTGAATGCTCAGCAACCTCTTCCTGATACTCGGTAGCATCCTCTTGTTTCTCAGCATTTTCTTCTTGTCATTCAACATTATTTCCCTGATGCTCAAAATTTCTTATCTGATACTCTATATCAGGTGCAAGTGTGTCACTTGCCTCTCCTTCTTCTATATAGACAAAAGATCTATAATCTTCTGGTTCTCTCTTTCTCTCCTGTTCATTTTTCTCTACATATTCATCAACCTTCACATTTTCACTTTCCACAATTTTTTTAGTGTTATAGTTAAAACACTTGTAAGCTTTACTCTTTGTGGAAAAACCTAGGAATATGCCCTCATCACTTTTAGCATCAAACTTTCCATTCCTATTATCTTTTAGTATATAGCATTTGCTTCAAAAAATTCTAAATTATTTTACATTTGGTGCATACACATGCCATAACTCATATGGTGTAACATTTGTACCTTTTTTTTATCTATACTCAGTTTAGGGTATAAACAGATGTACTTACAGCTTCTTTCCAGTACTTTTTTGCAACATTCTTCTCAATCATTAGTGTTCTTGCACAATCCATGATAGATCTATTCCTTCTCTCTGCTATACTATTCTATGGAGGTGTTCTAGGTGCAGACATCTATCTCTTGATTTCTCTATCATTGCAGAATAGATTGAACTCATTTTATATGAATCTCCACCTCGGTCAGATCTCAGACACTTTAGGTTCCTACCTATCTCCTTTTCAGCCTTGGCCAAATACCACTTTAAAAACTGAAATGCATCAGATTTTTTTTGTAAAAACATTGTAGTCATCATTCTGGTGTAATCATCAAAAAATAAAATAAAATATCTAGCATCATAATAGCTTTTTACACCCATAGGTCCAAATGTTGGATTGGAGAGATAGGTTATTGAGAGGGGAGGGGTGAATCAGTGCCCACAAAAACTTTTAGCTCATAAACCTTTCAAACCTTGAACAACAAATAGTAGTAACCTTCAAATAGAACTTGTATCTATTGCATGCATCATTCATTCATTTAACTAACAAAGGTAAATAGCATTAAATCAACAAGATAATCAACTCATGACACAAGTATTTTGGTAATGTTGAAACCCTTGTTAGAAAATAAAAACTATGGTGGGGATGACCCCAAAAATTCTTTACTACTGTAGATAGAAAAGGTTTGACTATTAGGGCTCCAAGTGGTGATCAATTCTGGTGATCTTACCCTGGTAGGAATAACATATTAGATCGGTTAGATCTACCTAGTGATAGGTTTTTAACAACACTAATTGATTTGTGTGACCCTTGGGATCCATCTGACTTGTATAAACTCCAATTTTGAATGGAATGGAGACACTTTTTGGCTTGCAATCTTGTTGTTAGTCTTTTCAGCTTTTATGTCAAATTTTACAATACTGCAAGTTTCACACCAGGTATTGTAATTTGATTCATAATTCAGATCATTTACAAAAAAGACTATTGGGTCTACTCTATTAAGAGATTTTACCAAAACTTTGTTACAATGATTATAAAATAATAGGTAAATATCTGCTAATGACAAGTCAATATGTCTAATACAGATCTATGAAATATTGATTAGATATCACCTTTTCTATCAAGATCTCTGCTCTGAGCTGCCCAGTTAGACTAATTTTGATTTTGCTTTAATCTGATTACCTCTGAATATTGTTCTACTCTGTTTGTCAATTGATAATCTTAAAGTTGGCTAATTCTTCAAGAACTTCTTCATTCATACATCACTTGCATCAAAATGATGCAAAAATACAATTATATAGCATACTTCTTTATGCCACTTTAACAAAATTAGGTTACAATGTCTTAGAGAAAACCCTAAGATCTATGATGTACAAAAATAACCTAGATCAAAACAATAACATAAGATCTTCATCACATTTCATGAATATCTCAACAATAAATTATCCTTGATCTTGGTAAAATGTTTTGTGATTCTGTTGTAACCATTTGCATAGATAGATGTGCCATTTCTGATTCCTATGTTGTTTCATGTGATCCTTGGTAAACACTGTATATACTGATCGGTAAATACACTGATGCTCGATGTCCATTTGCTCAGTGTTTATTGTGTTTGGTATTGGTGTACACTGATTCTTGGTAGAACTGCCCTAGTGCTTAGTGTGAAGACTTAACCGATTGGCTTGTAGTGCTTACAATTACTAACTAGAGTAGCATAGGTAATCGAACGATGTCTTTGATACTAATGACAATCATTAATGCAAAAATAGAGATAAAAATCTCCCCCTTTGGCATTAGTATCAAAACCTTAATGTATACAGACATTATGTCTCAAAAATTATATCTTCTCCATATACATATACTGATCAAAAAAATTCTATATACTCCCCCTCGGTGCATGCTCCGGTAATGTGTAGTATACTTAACTTCTATTTACTTATTTGACATATACATTTTTTATCCCCCTTTTTTGATGAATAGAGGCCTTCACTATTAATAAGAAATATTAAAGTACAATATTCACAAAAAAGGGGCCAGGGGAACGAATCATCTCGCAAGTTCACACGGCACTAAGGCTGGAAACAAACAACTATTCATCAAAAAATACTATAATAATGCCAAATGTAAAAATGTATACTTACAGCTTATCAAAAATGTGTTGATGGCTTTTATTTAATGATTCTAAGAGGTTTTCCCATTCCTCTTTCAATTTGGTGAGAGCAATGTGCTCAAGACCGACTTGTGCATGCATGTCAAAGATGTTTTCCAACACAAAATTTTTTGGTGTTGCAACAAGTGTCTTTGCTTTGACAATGTGTTTCTCAAAAATTTTCAAATAGGGTAGGAGCTCGGTTTGTAATTTAGTGACTTGATCACTGGTTCTTTCTTCTTGTTTCCTAAGATCTTCTATCAACCACCTAAGTTCTTTAACTCTTAAGATATGCTTTGCAAAAGCTTGTGGCTCAATTGTAGCTACATGTGCACTGGCTTTGATTTCATTTTCAAATTGTTTGGTCTTTTCATTGATCTATGTAGTGAAGGTTTCCACAGTGCATGGCTTGAACAAGGTTTGACAAATAATTTTAGTAATACCCTAAATTTCAATTATTACCTCGGATAGCTTAACCTTGTTAATTGCCACTTCTTGGTTGATTCTTTCTACAAGTTTATCCTGAATCTTTGATTCTTCCCTTTCTTCTATTCTCTTGTCAACATCAACATCTAGGGCATTGATTTCTTCAAAAAGTGTGGAAAGTTAGTCCATAATCAAAGTATCCTCATCTACATGTACATCGGGTACAACCTATTGTAAGATATCTCTTACATTTTCTAATATTTCCTTTCTTTTTCTCTCTTGTTTCAATTTCTCCTGTGCTAATTTTCTTGTACATAACTCCCCATATTTTCTTAGTTCTTCAAGGATAAGGGTCCATAGGTCACACTTAGGTATCACAATAACTTCATCTAGTGTAACTGGCCCTTTTCCTTTCTTTTTCTTCTTCTTCTCCGATTCTTGAGGTGAACTCTTTGCAACTAGAACAATAGCTTTTTCTTCTGCCCTTGGAGTGTTCTACCAAGTTCACACATTATCTTCCTTTTTCTTCTCCTCAATAACCTATGCATCAGTTAACTAAGATGGAGCCTTTGATGTTGTGTTAGGTGGGGTAGCCTCAGTTGCTTTGGGTATTTCTTGTTCCTTTGTTTCTATTTCAGTAGCCTCTTTTCCTTTAGGCTTATTTTCTTCTGTAGGTGTCTCAGTGCTTTTTTCCCCTGTTGTATCTTGTGGTTGGTCGGGGTTTGAGCCATCAGGTTGTTCTTGTGATAAGATTTCTACTGCTTTAAAAAGAACAAGAAGCTCACCTAGAAATGATGTAAGTGCACACTCGGTATCTTGACCTTCATCCTGTGTATTATCGGGCACAATGTTCACATCATCATCTTCATCCCTATCATCAAGATCACCATTTGTGATGTCCTCAATGAGTACATCATTATCATTTTTCTCCTTAACTTGGATCTCTACTGGATCCGGTGCATCTTGTGAACTATCCTTAATTTCTTGTACAAGTGTTGTATCAATTACCTTGGTAAATGATACCTCTGATTCTTTAATCTTGTTTGCTACATCATCTTCAATGAATATACCTTTACCTTTGGACTTCTATCTCTTTTTAGACAAATTTTGAAATGCATTTTTCTCATTTTTCTCTCTAATTGCTAAAATTGAAGTCCAGATGAGTTGACCAGACTCATCAAGATCTGCTAGATTCTCATCTAAAATTTGCATAGCTCAGCCTTTGATTTTGAATCTCTAAACATAATTATCCATAAGCTCCTTAATTTCATCAAGAGATAAGTTCAGTGTAACTGATACTAGGACTTATTCCCTCATCTTATTCTCGGTGTCCAAGGCATAGGACCACTTCTGATTAATTCTTTCTTCTAATACCTTGGGCAATGATAGCTTAAACTCTAATGGAACTCGTTTGAAGCGTATCATCATCTGGATGTCTACTTCCTCAATTTTTTTTGGTCCTCATTTGACATACTGTCAAACCTACTAAATTTCAAATCTACAAGATCTCCATTCTCAATTATGTCAGCAACAACCTCATCAATTGACGCATTCTTATTACTGACAACCTTGAATTAATTGTTGTCATCTTCATCGACCTCAAGCTCTTCTCTTCCTCTAATTAATCTTCTTCTTTTCTTTGGTGCCTCATCTACAACCTTGGTATTTCTTTTTTCATAGGTTTTAGTTAGTGTAGCTGCCTTAGGTTTTGCTTCCTTCATAGCTCCCTTCTTTTGTGGTGGTGAAGTTGTAGTTGATGACCTTGTGCGTGCACCTATTTACACTGGCAACTACCTCTTCTTAGGAACTGGACTAGGAGAAACTAGTATAGAGTATTTCTCTATTTCTGACTCAATTTCATCATTATCATATGGTTTGTCAGCAACATTAACTGACCTTTGGTTGCAGATTCAATTGGTGACTCCTCAGATGAGTCAGATACATCTCCAAAATGCTCAGTTAATACTTTCTTCATTTTCTTTTCTTTTCTCATCATTTTATTGATGACAAGGCCTGTTTTATGATGAAGGGTGCTCCCCTTAATACCACAAACACATAACAGAAATAGAGAAACAACAATAATATGCAAGAACATAAAATTGGCTTCTTATTATCTCCACAAATGTGGAATTACAAACTTTCAGAATTACAATATGCAAAGCCACATGGGCATTCCCTTACAATATTCTACAGGACAACGCCTTGAACTATTACCCAGATCTACTACCCAGAACTATTCTGAACTGCCTAAGACAATAATACAGCCTTCTTTATATAGGCAATTTTTCACCACCTGGGAAGGTTCCAGAATTTTAGCCAATAAGGCCGACCAAACTTAGAATTATTTTATTTTACATTTTATTACATCATAGTCGGCTCAAGCTAACCTTTGAAACCCGAACAGAAATTTTGAAGAAAATTATTTTCTGGCATTTCAGGTGGCCCAACTTCCGAAGACCATAAGTCATCACCAGTTGACTCAATCAGCTATTATAACCCCATTTCAGAAATGCCACGAAGTGCTCTACAGACCTGACTAACGCAAGCACCCGTCGCCCAATTTTTTGACCTCATCTGGGGCCTCTAAAGCCTCCAAAACTGAGTTCAAAGTTTCTATACCTTGCTGCCAATACTGAAAATCTTCAATATCTTCCAATATACACTTGATCTGGCAATGAAACTTTACTGGCAGACTTATATGACCAAAATGAACCTCCAAGAAAGAAATCAGATAATTTTGAGCGCATATGAAAATTACCAAAAATAGTAACTTTCCATAAATAGCAGCTCTACACAAAATAGCCCTTATTGAATATAAAAATAGAAATATATTTTTTTGGGTGATGCAAGATTGCTCTTACACCCAGGATGCTCCTACATCAGACACCCAGGGTAATTTGAGAAGTGACCCTATCACGACTCAGGTGTGCAGAGGAAAGCCAAGATGGCTAACCTCCTCCTTTGTCAGCCACGATGAATCTTCAACAGGTCATCCTTTCCACTTGACCAGATATTCTTTATATGTCCTATTTCTTGTGCTTCTACCAACATGACTGTCCAGTATATCTTCGATCTCCTTAGTGTCTGAACTAGTTGCTGAAATACTCCACTGTGCTGTTGTGATCTCATCTTCAACACGTCCTTCATGATACTTTGTCAGATCTGAAATGTTAAACACTGGTGAAATATTTAGCTCAGTAGGCAATTCTACCTCGTATGCATTTCTTGAATCATGTTTCTTTAGTATCCTACATGGTCCAAACTTCTTCATTTTTAGCTTGTTATATGTACCAACTGGAAACCGCTCCTTCCGCAAATGAACCATGACTTCATCACCAACCTAAAATTCCTTATACCTCATTTTCTCATCTGCCTTAGCCTTATACTATCCGTTCATCTTGGTAATATGCTTCCTCACCTCCTCATGGATGTTCTTCAAGTGTTTTGCAAAATCCTTAGCTTCAGCACTACTTATTTCTCCTTTACCTATCTTTCTCAATTCAGATGCATTTCTTGGACTACTTCCATATACAATATGGAATGGTGATTTACCAGTGCTCCTATTGACAAAATTATTGTATGCAAATTCTTCCTGTGGTAAAATCAAATCCCATCCTGTTGGCTTATCTCCAACCAAACATCTCAGCAAATTTTCCAAACTCCTATTCACCACCTCTGTCTGTCCATCAGTCTGTGGATGATGTGATGAATTGAACTTCAAATCTATCTCCAACTTCTTCCATAATGTACGCTAGAAATATCCAACAAACTTAGTGTCCCAATCTGAAACTATGGTCTTTGGCAAACCATGAAGTCTCACTATTTCTCTGAAAAACAATTCTTCTACATGAACAGCATCATTAGTCTTCTTGCAGGGAATGAAATGTGTCATTTTTTAAAATCTGTCAACCACCACAAAAATTAAATCATGTCCCTGCTGAGTCCTCAGTAAATGAAGAACAAAGTCCATGCTGATATCCTCCCAAGACTTCTCTAGTACAAGTAATGGCTGATACAACCCTATATTCTGCTTCACTCCTTTCGCCATCTGACATACTCTGCAACTTTGTAGAAACTTCTTCACATCTTGCTGCAAATGTGGCCAATAATAATTCTCACTAACAAAAGAAAGGGTTTTGTCACGACCAAAATGTCCAGCCAATCCTCCGCTATGCTCCTCCTTGATGAGATTCTCCCTCATAGAACTTCGTGGAATGCACAACTGACTCCCTCTGAATAGCATATCATCCTAGATGATGAAATCCAGCCATTTCATCCTGTCTAGAGTAACAGGTTCTGTACAAGCTTTCCAAGCTTCACCAAAATCAGGATCCTCTAGATACAAATTCTTGAGTTCCTTGAACCCAACCACTTCAATCTGCAATTCTGTCAGCAATAGTTGCCTTCTGCTAAGAGCATCTGCAACCCTATTAGACTTTCCACTCCTGTGTTTCAAAATAAATGTATAACTCTGCAAAAACTCAACCCATTTCAAATGTCTTTGATTCAATTTTCCTTGACTATTCAAATATTACAAAGCTTGATGATCAGTATACAAAACAAACTCCTTAGGAAGTAGATAATGTCTCCACTTCTTTAATGTCTGAACTATAGCATAAACTTCTTGATCATAAACAGAATATTTCCTCTTAGCATCATTTAACTTCTCACTAAAATAAGAAACAGGTTTACCTTCTTGGCTCATAACAGCTCCTATTGCAGTACCACTAGCATCACAATCTACTTGAAACACCTTATTAAAATCTGGAAGTGTTAAAATAGGTTGTTCTGTAACATTTTTTTTCAACAATCGAAAACTCTTTTCTGCCCCATTAGTCCACTTAAACTTTTTTCTATCCCCTCTCATTGTTTCAGTCAAGGGTCCACAAATACTGCTAAAATTTCTGATAAACTTTCTGTAAAAGCTAGCTAAACCATGAAAAGATCTTACCTCAGTAGCACTCCTTCGAGTAGGCCATTCAAGGATAGCCTGTACCTTCTCTGGGTCTATTTTTAGACCTTCTCCTGAAACTACAGACCCCAAATACACCAACTCTTTCTTCACAAAACTACACTTCTTCAAATTAATCAACAATTTCTCTTCTCTCAACTTCTCAAATACCATACGAATATGCATCATATGCTCATCTAATGTCTTACTAAAGATCAAAATATCATCTAGGTAAACAATGACAAACTTACCCAAAAATTCTTTCAGAACCTCGTTCATGAGCCGCATGAAAGTGCTCGGTGCATTGGTTAGCCCAAAAGGCATGACTAACCACTCATATAGTCCTTCCTTTGTCTTGAAAGCAGTCTTCCATTCATCTCCTTCTCTGATCCAAATCTGATGATATCCACTCTTCAGATCTATCTTTGAAAAATATATAGCTCCACTCAAACAGTCCATAATATCATCCATTCATGGTAATGGAAACCTGTACTTGATTATGATCTTGTTTATTGCCCTAGAATTTGTACACATCCTCCATTCTCTATTCTTCTTTGGTGCTAATACCACTGGTATAGCATAGGGACTCAGACTCTCACAGATCAATACTTTCTGTAGCAGTTCATGTACTTGTCTGTTCAACTCCTCACTTTCTGCAGGTGTCATTCTGTGTGCTGCCTTATTTGACAAACTCGCTCCTGGGATCAAGTCCATCTGATGACTGATCTTTCTGACTGGTGGTAATCCATCAGGCACATTATCGAATACAATATCCTGAAACTCATTCAACAAATTTGCAACTTCTACAGGAACATCTTCTACTTCCTCTTTACCAGATTTTGGTATTAAAGAAAAACATACATGCTCATGCCTCATACCATCTACGAAATTTTTTCCATCAACAAAAGTTATCCTTGCATTACCACATACTTTTTCTTTAATCTCCTTCAATATTTTTAGCTTATGTCGCACTCCATCCTTTGTCAAGGAATAGGTATTCGCACGACCATCATGTACAGCACATCTGTCAAACTGCCATGGTCTACCCAACAACATATGACATGTATCCATAGATATGATATCACACAATACCTCATATTGGTATCCGCCAACCTTGAACTTCACTAGGAATTGTTCATTGACCATGACCTTTTGGTCATCCTGTACCCAAGCAATCCGATATGGATGTGAGTGTTTCTATCTCTTGAGCTCAACTTTGTCACCATCTCTTCTGACACCAAATTATCAGTGCTTCCACTATCAATGATCACATCACAACATTTACCTTCACACTTGCACCTGGTGTGAAACAGGCTCCTCCTTTGTTCAGGTTCATTCTCACCACTCAACAGGACTCTTCTATTAATCAATGTTTCTCCTCTTTCAGCATCTTCAGAATTTGATGATCTGGCATCTTCATCTACATGTGCAACTCTGGTCTGGCCTTCATTTCTCTTGTCTGTTCTTCCTTGGCACTGAGGACATTCAAATGCCCTATGACCTTCTTCTCCTCTTCCTCTTCCCCTCTGATCTCTATTATTTTGATCTTGGAAATGATTAGAATTGTTTCCTCTCTAATTTTAGCTACTACTGGCCTCATCCTTCTTTTTCAAATTTTCATTTTGACCACCAGATCTTCCACCATGACCTCTTCTATTTTGTCAGCTCTCAAACTTCTTGTTCAGCTTTTCCTCTACTTTTAGGGCAAACTGGTATACCTCCTCAATACTGTTCATTCGAACCAAATTCAACTCCTCTTGAATGCTTGGCCTTAACCCATTAAGGTATCGGGCAACTTTCTCCTTATCAGCTTCTGCATGGCCTGTTCTAATGAGGACTCGATAGAACTCCTCTATATACTCCTGAACAGATCTTCCTGCTTGCTTCAAACTTTGGATTTTCTTTTGTAGGTCAAGCTCATAATCAATAGGAATGAATTGTCACTTCAATTTATCCACCATCCGATCCCATCTTGTGATTTTATCTTTCCCTCTTCTATTTTTCTCCAATTGAATTTCTTTCCACCAGATCTTCGCATGACCTTTCAGTCTGGCCTTCACAAATTTGACCCTATCAGGATCCTCAACATCTTCATACTCAAAATACTCCTCACATTCATTGATCCAGTTGATCAATTCCTCTGGGTTAAGATTTCTAGTCAATGTAGGAACCTCAATCTTAGGTCTTTTCCCAATCTTGAAAATCGCCCGAAAAAGTCTTTCTTCCTCTTGGTTCACAATTTCAGCTTCTCCTTCTTGATATTCTTCTTCCTCTTCATCCTCGCTTTCATCTCTGACATTAAGATTCATTCCTCTGTGAATCTCTTCTTGCAATGCTCGCACTTGTTTCTGCAGCTCTCTAACCTTAGGTGTTACAACACCAGCTCTTCCGCCACGTTCCCTTCGTGGAGGCATTTTTGCGATGCGTACTAAAACCCTAGCCACAGTCCTGGTGCAAACTGCCTCACAGTCGGCGATCTATTTACACACTCAAGAACTCCTGCTCTGATACCACTTGATGAAGGGTGCTCCCCTTAATACCACAAACACATAACAGAAATAGAGAAACAACAACAATATGCAAGAACAGAAAATTGGCTTCTTATTATCTCTACAAATGTGAAATTATAAACTTTCAGAATTACAATACGCAAAGCCACATGGGCATTCCCTTACAATATTCTGTAGGACAAAGCCTCAAACTATTACCCAGATCTACTACCCAGAACTATTCTGAACTACCTAAGACAATAATACAGCCTTCCTTATATAGGCAATTTTCCACCACCTGGGAAGGTTTCAAAATTTTAGCCAATAAGGCCGACCAAACTTAAAATTATTTTATTTTACATTTTATTACATCATAGTCAGCTCAAGATAACCTTTGAAACCTGAACAAAAATTTTGAAGAAAATTATTTTCTGCTATTTCAGGTGGCCCAACTTCTGAAGACCATAAGTCATCACCAGTTGACCCGATCGGCTATTATAACTTCATTTCGAAAATGCCACGAAGCGTTGTACAAGCTTGATCGGCGCAAGCACCCATCACCCAATTTTTCAACTTCATTCGGGGCCTCTAAAGCCTCCAAAATTGAGTTCAAATTTTTTGTACCGTGCTGCCAATACCAAAAATCTTCAATATCTTCCAATATACACTTGATCTGGCAATGAAACTTTACTGGCAGACTTAAATGACCAAAATGAACCTCCAAGAAAGAAATTAGATCATTCTGAGCGCATACAAAAATTACCAAAAATAGTAACTTTCCATAAATAGTAGCTCTACATAAAATAGCCCTTATTGAATGTAAAAATAAAAATATATTTTTTTGCATGATGCAAGATTGCTCTTACACCCAGGATGCTCCTGCATCAAACACCCGGGGTAATTTGAGAAGTGACCCTGTCACGACTCAGTTGTGTAGAGGGAAACCAAGACGGCTAACCTCCTCCTTTGTCAGCCACGATGAATCTTCAATAGGTCATCCTTTCCACTTGACCAAATATTTTTCATATGTCCTATTCCTTGTGCTTCTACCAACACGAATGTCTAGTATATCTTCAATCTCTTTAGTGTCTGAACTAGTTGCTGAAATACTCCACTGTGCTGCTGTGATCTCATCTTCAACACATCCTTCATGATACTCTGTCAGATCTGAAATGTTAAACACTGGTGAAATATTTAGCTTAGTAGGAAATTATACCTCATATGCATTTCCTGAATCATATTTCTTCAGCATCCTACATGGTCCAAACTTCTTCATTTTTAGCTTGTTATATGTACCAACTAGAAACCACTCCTTCCGCAAATGAACCATGACTTCATCACCAACCTGAAATTCCTTATACCTTCTTTTCTCATCTGCCTTAGCCTTATACTGTGCGTTCATCTTGGTAATATGCTTCCTCACCTCCTCATGGATGTTCTTCAAGTGTTCTGCAAAATTTTTCAGCTCCAGCACTACTTATTTCTCCTTTATCTATCTTTCTCAATTCAGATGCATTTCTTGGACTACTTCCATATACAATCTCAAATGGTGATTTACCAATGCTCCTATTGACAGAATTATTGTATGAAAATTTTGCTTGTGGTAAAATCAAATCCCATCCTGTTGGCTTATCTCCAACCAAACATCTCAGTAAATTTTCCAGACTCCTATTCACCACCTCTGTCTGTCCATCAGTCTGTGGATGATGTGATGAACTAAACTTCAAATCTGTCTTCAACTTCTTCCACAATGTACGCTAGAAATATCTAACAAACTTAGTGTCCCGATCTGAAACTATGGTCTTTGGCAAACCATGAAGTCTCACTACTTCTCTGAAAAACAATTTTGCTACATGAACAACATCATTAGTCTTCTTGTAGGGAATGAAATGTGCCATTTTTGAAAATCTGTCAACCACCACAAAAATTGAATCATGTCCCCGCTGAGTCCTCGGTAAACCAAGAACAAAGTCCATGCTGATATCCTCCCAAGGCTTCTCTGGTATAGGTAATGGATGATACAACCCTATATTCTACTTCACTCCTTTCACCATCTGACATACTCTGCAACTCTGTACAAACTTGTTCACATCTTGTTGCAACTGTGGCCAATAATAATTCTCACTAACCAAAGAAAGGGTTTTGTCACAACTAAAATATCCAGCCAATCCTCCACTATGCTTCTCTTTGATGAGATTCTCCCTCATAGAACTTCGTGGAATGCATAACTGACTCCCTCTGAATAGCATATCATCCCGGATGATGAAATCCAGCCATTTCATCCTGTCTAGAGTAACAAGTTCTGTACAAGCTTTCCAAGCTTCACCAATATCAGGATCCTTTGGCTACAAATTTTTAAATTCCTTGAACCCAACCACTTCAATCTGCATTTCTATCAGCAATAGTTGCCTTCTGCTAAGAGCATCCGCAACCATATTAGACTTTCTACTCCCGTGTTTCAAAATAAATGTATAACTCTGCAAAAACTCAACCCATTTCAAATGTCTTTCATTCAATTTTCCTTGACTATTCAAATATTGCAAAGCTTGATGATCAGTATACAAAATAAACTCCTTAAGAAGTAGATAATGTCTCCACTTCTTTAATGCCTGAACTATAGCATAAAATTCCTGATCATAAACAGAATATTTCCTCTTGGCATCATTTAATTTCTTACTGAAATAAGCAATAGGTTTACCTTCTTGGCTCATAATAGCTCCTATTGCAGTACCACTAGCAACACAATCTACTTGAAACACCTTATTAAAATCTGGAAGTGTTAAAATAGGTTGTTCTGTAACTTTTTATTTCAATAATCGAAAACTCTTTTTTGCCCCATTAGTCCACTTAAACTCTTTTCTATCCCCTCTTATTGTTTCAGTCAAGGGTCCACAAATACTGCTAAAATTTCTGATAAACTTTCTATAAAAGCTATCTAAACCATGAAAAGATCTTACGTCAGTAAAACTCCTTCGAGTAGGCCATTCAAGGATAGTCTGTACCTTCTCTGGGTCCATTTTTAGACCTTCTCCTGAAACTACAAACCCCAAATACACCAACTCTTTTTTTCAAATTAATCAACAATTTCTCTTCTCTCAACTTCTCAAATACCATACGAATATGCATCATATGATCATCCAATGTCTTACTAAAGATCAAAATATCATCTAGGTAAACAATGACAAACTTACCCAAAAATTCTTTCAGAACCTCATTCATGAGCCGCATGAAAGTGCTCGGTGCATTGGTTAGCCCAAAAGGCATGACTAACCACTCATATAGTCCTTCCTTTGTCTTGAAGGCAGTCTTCCATTCATCTCCTTCTCTGATCCAAATCTGATGATATCCACTCTTTAGATCTATATTTGAGAAATACACAACTCCACTCAAACAGTCCATAATATCATCCATTCGTGGCAATGGAAACCTGTACTTGATTGTGATCTTGTTTATTGCCCTAGAATCTGTACAAATCCTCCATTCTCCATTCTTCTTTGGTGTTAATACCGCTGGTATAGTACAGGGACTCAGACTCTCACGGATCAATCCTTTCTGTAGCAGTTCATGTACTTGTCTGTTCAACTCCTCGCTTTCTGTAGGTGTCATTCTGTGTGCTACCTTATTCGGCAAACTCGCTCTTGGGATCAAGTCCATTTGATGACTGATCTTTCTGACTGGTGGTAATCCATTAGGCACGTTATCGGATACAATATCTTGAAACTCATTCAAAAAATTTGCAACTTCTACAGGAACATCTTCTACTTCCTCTTTACCAGCTTTTGGAATTAAAGAAAAACATACATGCTCATGCCTCATACCATCTATGAAATTTCTTCCATCAACAAAAGTTATCCTTGCATTACCACATACTTTTTCTTTAGTTTCCTTCAATGGTTTTATCTTATGTTGCACTCCATCCTTTGTCAGGGAATAGGTATTCGCACGACCATCATGTACAACACATTTGTCAAACTGCCATGGTCTACCCAACAACATATGACATGCATCCATAGATATGATATCACACAATACCTCATCTTGGTATCCACCAACCTTGAAATTCACTAGGCATTGTTCGTTGACCATGACCTTGTGGTCATCCTATACCCAGGCAATTCGATATGGATGTGGGTGTTTCTATTTCTTGAGCTTCAACTTTGTCACCATCTCTTCTGACACCAAATTGTTAGTGCTTCCACTATCAATGATCACATCATAACATTTACCTTCACACTTACACCTGGTGCGAAACAGGCTCCTCTTTTGCTCAGGTTCATTCTCACCACTCAACAGGACTCTTCTATTAATCAACATTTCTCCTCTTTCAGCATCTTCAGAATTTGATGATCTGGCATCTTCATCTGCATGTGCAACTCTGGCCTGACCTTCATTTCTCTTGTCTGTTCTTCCTTGGTGCTGAGGACATTCAAATGCCCTATGACCTTCTTCTCTATAGTGAAAACATGTTCCACGAAAGCCTCCTCTTCCTAAACCTTGTCCTCTTCCTCTTCCCCTCTAATCTCTATTATTTTGATCTTGGAAATGATTAGAATTGTTTCCTCTCTGATTCTGGCTGCTACTAGCCTCATCTTTCTTTTTTGAATCTTCATTTCGGCCACCAGATCTTCCACCATGACCTCTTCCATTTTGTCTGCTCTCAAATTTCTTGTTCAGCTTTTCCTCTACTTTTAGGGAAAACTAGTATGCCTCCTCAATACTATTCATTCAAATAAAATTCAACTCATCTTGAATGCTTGGCCTTAACCCATTAAGGTATTGGGCAACTTTCTCCTTATCAGCTTTTGCATGGCCTGTTCTGATGAGGAGTCGATAGAACTCCTCTGTATACTCATGAACAAATCTTCCTGCTTGCTTCAAACTTTGCATTTTCTTTAGTAGGTCAAGCTCATAATCAACAGCAATGAACTGTCACTTCAATTTATCCACCATCTGATCCCATCTTGTGATTTTATCTTTCCCTCTTCTATTTCGCTCCAATTGAATTTCTTTCCACGAGATCTTCGCATGACCTTTCAGTTTGGCCTTCGCAAATTTGACCCTATCAGGATCCTCAACATCTTCATACTCAAAATACTCCTCATATTCATTGATCTAGTCGATCAATTTCTTTGGGTTAAGATTTCCAGTCAATGTAGGAACCTCAATCTTAGGTCTTTTTCCAATCTTGGAAATCACCCGAAAAAATCTTTCTTCCTCTTGGTTCACAATTTCAGCTTCTCCTTGTTGATATTTTTCTTCCTCTTCATCCTCGCTTTCATCTTTGACATTAAGATTCATTCCTCTGTGAATCTTTTCTTCCAATGCTCGCACTTGTCTCTACAGCTCTCTAACCTCAGGTGTTACAACACCAGCTCTTCCGCCACGTTCCCTTCGTGGAGGCATTTTCGTGATGCGCATTGAAACCCTAGCCACGGTCCTGGTGCAAACTGCCTCACAGTCAGTGATCTATTTACACACTCAAGAACTCCTACTCTGATACCACTTGATGAAGGGTGCTCCCGTTAATACCACAAACACATAACAGAAATAGAGAAACAACAACAATATGCAAGAATAGAAAATTGGCTTCTTATTATCTCCACAAATGTGAAATTACAAACTTTCAGAATTACAATATGCAAAGCCACATGGGCATTCCCTTACAATATTCTGTAGGACAAAGCCTCAAACTATTACCCAGATCTACCACCCAGAACTATTCTGAACTGCCTAAGACAATAATACAGCCTTCCTTATATAGGCAATTTTCCACCGCCTGGGAAGGTTCCAGAATTTTAGCCAATAAGGCCGACCAAACTTAGAATTATTTTAGTTTACATTTTATTACATCATAGTCGGCTCAAGATAACCTTTGAAACCCGAACAGAAATTTTGAAGAAAATTATTTTCTGCCATTTCAGGTGGCCCAACTTCTGAAGACCATAAATCATCACCAGTTGACCCGATCAGCTATTATAACCTCATTTCAAAAATGCCACGAAGTGCTCTACAGGCTTGACCAGCACAACTGCTCGTCACCCAATTTTTCAACCTCATCCGGGGCCTCTAAAGCCTCCAAAACTGAGTTCAAAGTTTCTGTACCCTGCTGCCAATACTGAAAATCTTTAATACCTTCCAATATACACTTGATCTGGCAATGAAATTTTACTGGCAGACTTATATGACCAAAATGAACCTCCAAGAAAGAAATCAGATCATTCTGAGCACATACAAAAATTACCAAAAATAGTAACTTTCCACAAATAGCAGCTCTGCGCAAAATAGCCCTTATTGAATATAAAAATAGAAATATAGTTTTTTGGGTTATGCAAGATTGCTCTTACACCCAGGATGCTCCTGCATCAGACACCCAGGGTAATTTGAGAAGTGACCCTATCACGACTCAGGTGTGCAGAGGAAAACCAAGACAGCTAACCTCCTCCTTTGTCAACCATGATGAATCTTCAATAGGTCATCCTTTCCACTTGACCAGATATTCTTCATATGTCCTGTTCTTTATGCTTCTAACAACACGACTGTCCAGTATATCTTCCATCTCCTTAGTGTCTGAACTAGTTGCTGAAATACTCCACTATGCTGCTGTGATCTCATCTTCAACACGTCCTTCATGATACTCTTTCAGATCTGAAATGTTAAACACTGGTGAAATATTTAGCTCTTTAGGCAATTCTACCTCGTATGTATTTCCTAAATCATGTTTCTTCAGTATCCTACATGGTCCAAACTTCTTCATTTTCAGCTTGTTATATGAACCAACTGGAAACTGCTCCTTCCGCAAATGAACCATGACTTTATCACCAACCTAAAATTCCTTATACCTCATTTTCTCATCTGCCTTAGCCTTATACTGTGTGTTCATCTTGGTAATATGCTTCCTCACCTCCTCATGGATGTTCTTCAAGTGTTCTGTAAAATCTTCAGCTTCAGCACTACTTATTTCTCATTTATCTATCTTTCTCAATTTAGATGCATTTCTTGGACTACTTCCATATACAATCTGGAATGGTGATTTACCAATGCTCCTATTGACAGAATTATTGTATGCAAATTCTTCCTATGGTAAAATCAAATCCCATCCTGTTGGCTTATCTCTAACCAAATATCTCAGTAAATTTCCCAGACTCCTATTCACCACCTCTGTCTGTCCATCAGTCTGTAGATGATGTGATGAACTGAACTTCAAATCTATCTTCAACTTCTTCCACAATGTATGCCAAAAATATCTAACAAACTTAGTGTCCCAATCTGAAACTATGGTCTTTGGCAAACCATCAAGTGTCACTACTTCTCTGAAAAACAATTCTGCTACATGAACAACATCATTATTCTTCTTGCAGGGAATGAAATGTGTCATTTTTGAAAATTTTTCAACCACCATAAAAATTGAATCATGTCCCCGCTGAGTCCTCGGTAAACCAAGAACAAAGTCCATGCTGATATCCTCCCAAGGCTTCTCTGGTACAGGTAATGGCTGATACAACCCTGTATTCTACTTCACTCCTTTCACCATCTGACATACTCTACAACTCTATAGAAACTTCTTCACATCTTGCTGCAAATGTGGCCAATAATAATTCTCACTAACCAAAGAAAGGGTTTTGTCATGACCAAAATGTCTAGCCAATCCTCCGCTATGCTTCTCCTTGATGAGATTCTCCCTCATAGAACTTCGTGGAATGCACAACTGACTCCCTCTGAATAGCATATCATCCTGGATGATGAAATCTAGCCATTTCATCCTGTCTAGAGTAACAGGTTCTTTACAAGCTTTCAAAGCTTCACCAAAATCAGGATCCTCTGGATACAAATTCTTGAGTTCCTTGAACCCAACCACTTCAATCTGCATTTCTGTCAGCAATAGTTGCCTTCTGCTAAGAGCATCCCCAACCCTATTAGACTTTCCACTCCTGTGTTTCAAAACAAATGTATAACTCTGCAAAAACTTAACCCATTTCAAATGTCTTTGATTCAATTTTCCTTGACTATTCAAATATTACAAATCTTGATAATCAGTATACAAAACAAACTCCTTAGGAAGTAGATAATGTCTCCACTTCTTTAATGCCTGAAATATAGCATAAAATTTTTGATCATAAATAAAATATTTCCTCTTGGCATCATTTAACTTCTCACTGAAATAAGCAACAGGTTTACCGTCTTGGCTCATAACAGCTCCTATTGCAGTACCACTAGCATCACAATCTACTTGAAACACCTTATTAAAATTTGGAAGTGTTAAAACAATTTGTTCTGTAACTTTTTGTTTCAACAATCAAAAACTCTTTTCTACCCCATTAGTCCACTTAAACTCTTTTCTATCCCCTCTCATTGTTTCAGTCAATGGTCCACAAATACTGCTAAAATTTTTGATAATTTTTTTGTAAAAGCTAGCTAAACCATGAAAAGATCTTACCTCAGTAGCACTCCTTCGAGTAGGCCATTCAAGGATAGCCTGTACCTTCTCTGGGTCTATTTTTAGACCTTCTCCTGAAACTACAAACTCCAAATATACCAACTCTTTCTTCACAAAACTGCACTTCTTTAAATTAATCAATAATTTTTCTTCTCTCAACTTCTCAAATACCATACAAATATGCATCATATGCTCATCCAATCTCTTACTAAAGATCAAAATAGCATCTAGGTAAACAATGACAAACTTACCCAAAAATTCTTTCAGAACCTCGTTCATGAGCCGCATGAAAGTGTTCGGTGCATTGGTTAGCCCAAAAGGCATGACTAACCACTCATATAGTCATTCCTTTGTCTTGAAGGCAATCTTCTGTTCATCTCCTTCTCTGATCCAAATCTGATGATATCCACTCTTCAGATCTATCTTTGAAAAATACACAGCTCCACTCAAACAGTCCATAATATCATCCATTCGTAGTAATGGAAACTTGTACTTGATTGTGATCTTGTTTATTGCCCTAGAATCTATACACATCCTCCATTCTCTATTCTTCTTTGGTGCTAATACCGCTGGTACAGCATAGGGACTTAGACTCTCACGGATCAATGCTTTCTATAGCAGTTCATGTACTTGTCTGTTCAACTCCTTGCTTTCTACAGGTGTCATTTTGTGTGCTGCCTTATTTGGAAAACTCACTCCTAGGATCAAGTCCATCTGATGACTAATCTTCTTGACTGGTGGTAATCCATCAGGCACGTTATCGGATACAATATTCTAAAACTCATTCAACAAATTTGCAACTTCTACAGAAACATCTTCTACTTTCTCTTTACCAGCTTTTAGAATTAAAGAAAAACATACATGCTCATGCCTCATACCATCTACGAAATTTCTTCCATCAACAAAAATTATCCTTGCATTACCACATACCTTTTCTTTAGTCTCCTTCAATGGTTTTAGTTTATGTCGCACTCCATCCTTTATCAGGGAATAGGTATTCACACGACCATCATGTACAACACATGTGTCAAACTACCATGGTCTACCCAACAACATATGACATGCATCCATAGATATGATATCACATAATACCTCATCTTGGTATCCACCAACCTTGAACTTCACTAGGCATTATTCATTGACCATGACCTTGTGGTCATCCTGTACCCAGGCAATCCAATATGGAAGTGGGTGTTTCTATCTCTTGAGCTTCAACTTTGTCACCATCTCTTCTGACACCAAATTGTCAGTGCTTCCACTATCAATGATCACATCACAATAGTTACCTTCACACTTGCACCTAGTGCGAAACAGGCTCCTCCTTTGCTCAGGTTCATTCTCACCACTCAACAGGACTCTTCTGTTAATCAACGTTTCTCCTCTTTCAGCATCTTCAGAATTTGATGATTTGGCATCTTCATCTACATGTGCAACTCTGGCCTGGCCTTCATTTCTCTTGTCTGTTCTTCCTTGGCGCTGAGGACATTTAAATGCCCTATGACCTTCTTCTCCACAGTGAAAACATGTTCCACGGAAGCCTCCTCTTCCTGAACCTTGTCCTCTTCCTCTTCCCCTCTAATCTCTATTATTTTGATCTTGGAAATGATTAGAATTGTTTCCTCTCTGATTCTGGTTGCTACTGGCCTCATCCTTCTTTTTTGAATCTTCATTTCGGCCACCAGATCTTCCACCATGACCTCTTCCATTATGTCTACTCTCAAACTTTTTGTTTAGCTTTTCCTCTACTTTTAGGGCAAACTGGTATGCCTCCTCAATACTTTTCATTCAAACCAGATTCAACTCCTCCTGAATGCTTGGCCTTAACCCATTAAGGTATCAGACAACTTTCTCCTTATCAGCTTCTGCATGGCCTGTTCTGATGAGGAGTCGATAGAACTCCTCTGTATACTCCTGAACAGATCTTCCTGCTTGCTTCAAACTTTGCATTTTCTTTAGTAGGTCAAGCTCATAATCAACAGGAATGAACTGTCGCTTCAATTTATCCACCATCCGATCCCATCTTGTTATTTTATCTTTCCCTCTTCTATTTCACTCCAATTGAATTTCTTTCCACCAGATCTTCGCATGACCTTTTAGTCTGGCCTTCGCAAATTTGACCCTATCAGGATCCTCAACATCTTCATACTCAAAATACTCCTCACATTCATTGATCCAGTCGATCAATTCCTCTAGGTTAAGATTTCTAGAAAATGTAAGAACCTCAATCTTAGGTCTTTCTTCCTCCTGGTTTACAATTTCAGCTTCTCCTTCTTGATATTCTTCTTCCTCTTCATCCTTGCTTTCATCTCTGACATTAAGATTCATTCCTCTATGAATCTCTTCTTGCAATACTCGCACTTGTTTTTGCAGCTCTCTAACCTCAGGTGTTACAACACCAGCTCTTCCGCCACGTTCCCTTCGTGGAGGCATTTTCGTGATGTGCACTAAAACCCTAACCACGGTCCTGGTGCAAACTACCTCACAGTCGATGATCTATTTACACACTCAAGAACTCTTACTCTGATACCACTTGATGAAGGGTGCTCCCCTTAATACCACAAACACATAACAAAAAGAGAGAAACAACAACAATATGTAAGAATAGAAAATTGGCTTCTTATTATCTCCATAAATGTGAAATTACAAACTTTCAGAATTACAATATGCAAAGCCACATGGGCATTCCCTTACAATATTCTGTAGGACAAAGCCTCGAACTATTACCCAAATCTACTACCCAGAACTATTCTGAACTACCTAAGATAATAATACAACCTTCCTTATATAAGCAATTTTCCACCGCTTGGGAAGGTTCCAAAATTTTAGCCAATAAGGCTGACCAAACTTAGAATTATTTTATTTTACATTTTCTTACATCATAGTCGGCTCAAGATAACCTTTGAAACCCAAACAGAAATTTTAAAGAAAATTATTTTCTGCCATTTCAGGTGGCCCAACTTCTGAAGACCATAAGTCATCACTAGTTGACCTGATCGGCTATTATAACCCCAATTTTTTGACCTCATCCGGGGCCTCTAAAGCCTCCAAAACTGAGTTCAAAGTTTATGTACCCTGCTGCCAATACTGAAAATCTTCACTATCTTCCAATATACACTTGATCTGGCAATGAAACTTTACTGGCAGACTTATATGACCAAAATGAACCTCCAAGAAAGAAATCAGATCATTCTGAGTGCATACAAAAATTACCAAAAATAGTAACTTTCCATAAATAGCAGCTCTACACAAAATAGCCCTTATTGAATATAAAAATAGAAATATATTTTTTTGGGTGATGGAAGATTGCTCTTACACCCAGGATGCTCCTGCATCATTTTAATTCTTTATTTTTCTTCTTCAAAGGTTCCAAACCTTTCTGCCTTCTTGTCCTTCGGTAAAGCCAACAATGCCTTGATTGATTTAAAATTGAAATCATGATCCATTTGAAATCCCATAGGTGCTAGCCATTTTATCCTCGGTTCAATAGCTTTAATCATAGTGTGGTCGATGTTCACTAGGAAACAAATATTCATCTTATACTTCTTGACCAGTGAACTCAGAATCCTGCTTCTCAGATTCATCTTTACCTTAAAGTCTTCAAAATAACTATCTATAACATTTTCTGCATTATCTCCCAGACCTTTCAAAATATCAATTTTTTTTGAAGTGATCAGTTTTTTGGTAGGCCAATTTATGTGACCGACAAAAGGAAAGAATTTATGGAGATAGAAAAAGAAACATACTAGCAATGATCCAAACTTATAGGTATTGGACTTTTGTGACCTGATTGTTTTCATGTTTTCTTCAACCTGTCTTAGAAGTAGCTCGGTGAGGTCTATCTGATGACCCTTCTTTATTATTTTGTAAGCCATGTCTACTGCACTACACAATATACTATTTACTCTACTCGACTGGAAAAACTTATAGCCAATTACGTGCGCTGCAAACTTAACTTATGGATCCACAATGGATGCAATTTTCAGTGCTCTACTGGCCCATATTGCGCCAGTATTTTTCTCAACATCGTCTCACAATGAACTTTAGAATTCCTTGGCTTTGTCGATAGTAGGGTAACCAGTAACCCTGCTAATCATTCTCTTTGTCACTTGGATCAATTTATCTAACTAGAATGTGCCCTCATGATAATAGCTTAACACAACCCTAATCCATTCATTCTTAAAATTATTCAAAAAATTTAGGGCATTAGTGAGTCCAAGTGTTTCAACCTATTTATGCTCTAGTTTTAACTTTAATCCTTCATCACAAAGTGCCTGATATGCAACATACATGTCAAAATCTCCTATTTCTCCTATATTACTATGAATGTATGATCAGATATCCTCGACTAGTAAAACCCTAGGTGGGATGCTCAAAAAAGTGCCTGCTAAATCCATTTTCGATGCTACTTTAGAGTGTAACTTGTAATTGGGTTCACTATAGTTTGTTGACACTATAAGATTAAATTCCTCTTCCAAAACTTTGGAAGAACTCGCAGTAGATGCCATTTCAACAAACTAGGTTTTTTGATAAACAGTGAAGAATGTGCTTGGTAGGGTTTCAAATTACTTGGAATATGTAAGAATGTGCTCAATTCGATCTTTAACTACTTTGGATTAGCTTGAAATATTCTTTGCTTGACATTTTTTCTCTCTAAAATAGCAATGTGAAAATTGAACTTAGTCTTCTATGTATTTATAACATTTTTGTATTCCCACTCAAAACTTTATGCAATAAATGCTTGACCTACTTTCCAGTTCATGACAACTGTCAACTTGGTGAATATTGAAAACTTCCATCCACTTGGTTAACACATGACTTTCTCTCTCGGTTGATATTGATACTCGGTTAACCTTGAATAGTGATTACTGACGGGTAACCATTTGCTCGGTCTAAATTTTACTGACTATGTGACTTTGTTAGCTCATAACATATAAACCACAATACATTTTTATTTATGCAGATTTGGTATGTGCTCATCATATATAAGGATCTGTATGTAAAATATGATCATTTTAAAATATCAGTACCATACATACCTATATCACCTTAGGTCGAGGTACCGATGTCACCCAATCTAGTGGATGAGGTTTCACCGACAACATTGCTTGACTCAACATTCTCATTTGATACTTTCCTCCACATGTCATTCCTTATTCTCATGATATCTTCAATAGTGTTTCCACTCTCAAATACATGACCTTCTTCTGGTGCTCGGTCTCTGCAGTCCTTGCTTAGATGATAGACCTTATGACAATGCAAACATGTCATTCTAGTACTTGTCCAGCTTCATGATTGTCGGGCTCATCTTTTCCTATTATAGTTTACTACAATGTGCCCTTATCTACCACATGCAATACAGTTAGCCCATGTGTTGTAATCCCAAACATAAGAATTACCTTGTCTCTTTGGTTGATAAGGCTTGTGTTGTCTCTTCTACTTTGGAGTCCATACTTGCTTCATTTTCTCCTCACACTCTCATGCAGTGTGTCCATGTTCATTGCAAGTGTAACATAATATCTCCATAGTAGGATTGTTATAATTCTTATTTATTTTAGCTCTACACCCATAAGCTCAGTGACCATACTTTCCACAATAATGGAAATAACCATTAAACTTAGGAGTGACTAGAGGTTTACCTTGTGCTTTGCTTCTACAAACATTAGAAGTATGTCCTAGTTTGCCACAATGATAGCATGACAATGTCTTTGGCCTTTGAATCTGATTGTTGTTGGCTTGTTCTGCTTATTGTGATGATTCTCCTTTGCCAGTATAGCCTAATCTAGGTTTGCTTCCAAATCTTCTTTGATTAATCAAAAAATCATCAATCCTTTTAGAACTATCCTTAGCCAATTTCTTCATTTCATGATGCTATTATTGAGTTTTCACTTCATTTCTCATCTTTTCATTCTCTTCTCTGAGTACACCTATATCTTCAAGTTTTCTTGATAGTTCACCATTAACTCGGTTGACCTCCTGATTCACAATCATCATCTAATTTGAGATTTTAAAATGGTGCTAAGTGAGTCTGTGTATCTCAGTTTCCTTTACTTGAATTTGTCCAGTTATCTATCTTCAGTCTTCAATAGCTAGATTCCTTTCTTTCTTAGCCTTTCTAGCATTATTCATTACTTCTACCATTCTTACCATCTGAGATTCCTGACCGATTTGCAGTGCTTTCACTTGTTCAGTTATGTGAAGATTCTTTTTAGACAAGTCAAAGATTATACTTTCAGATCCATCAGAAATAATTCCTGAACTAGATCCAATGTGATCAAATAAATCATTAATCTCTTCTTCATGGTAACCAATCTCATTCTACCAAATAGCTAGGTTCTTCCTTTCAACTAGTAGTTTCTTCAATCCATCCTTGGCTTGCTTATACTCCTCAACAAACATCTGCATTTAAATTTTTAATTCTCTATAGTTTTATCTAACTTATACCTCTCCATGACTAGATCTTTACCCTTCAGTGGTTAAATTGTCCAATAAGAGAACTGAGCTCTGATACCAATTGTTGGATTGGAGAGATAGGGTACTGAGAGGGGAGGGGTGAATCAATGCCCACAAAAACTTTCATCTCATAAACCTTTCAAACCTTGAACAGAAAATAGTAGTAACCTTCAAATAGAACTTGTATATATTGCATGCATCATTCATTCATTTAACTAAAAAAGGTAAAAAGAATGAAATCAACAAGATATTCAACACATGACACAAGTATTTTGGTAATGCAGAAACCCTTGTTAGAAGGTAAAAACTGCGGTGGGGATGACACCCAAAAATTCTTTACTACTGCAGATAGAAAAAGTTTTCCTATTAGGGCTACAAGTGGTGATCACTTCTGGTGATCTTACCCTGCTAGGAGTAACATATTAGATCATCTAGATCTACCTAGTGATAGGATTTTAACAACACTACTTGAGTGTGCACTTGGTTAAGAGATTTATAAAAAAGACTATTAGGTCTACTCTGTTAAGAGATTTTACCAAAACTCTGTTACAATTATTAGAAAATAATAGGTAAATATCTACTAATGACAACTCAATTTTTTTGATACAGATCTATGAAATACTTATTAGATATCACCTTTTCTATCAAGATCTTTGCTTTGAGCTGCTCGCTTAGCCTGATTCTGATTCTACTTTAATCTGATTACCTCTGAATACTATTCTGTTGTGTTTGTCAACTGATAATCTTGAAGTTGGCTAATGCTTCAAGAACTTCTTCATTCATACATTAGTTGCATCAAAATGATTCAAAAATACAATTATATAGCATACTACTTTATCCCACTTTAACAAAATTAGGTTACAATGTCTTAGAGAAAACCCTAAGATCTACAGTGTACACAAATAACCTAGATCAGAACAATAACATAAGATCTTCATCGCATTTAATGAATATCTCAACAATAAATTATCCTCGATCTTGGTAAAATATTTTGTGCTTCTTTTGTAACCGTTGCATAGATAGATGTGCCATTTTTTATTCCTATATCATTTCATGTGATCCTCGATAAATAGTATATATGCTGCTTAGTAAATACACTAGTGCTCAGTGTCCAATTTCTTAGTTTTTACCATGCTCGGTATCGGTGTACATTGATTCTCGGTAGAACTACCCTGGTAATTGGTGTGAAGACTTAACTGATTGGCTTGTAGTGCTTGTAATTACTGACTAGAGTAGCATAGATAATCGATCAATGTCTTTGATACTAATGACAATCATTAATGCACAAATAGAGATAACACCACAAAGATCAATATGAACCAAATCTAAAGCATTTTCAGAAGTAAAAGTCTTTCTATTGAAACTAGACTTTATCATCTTACCCAACTGACATTGTTTGCACATTACATTATCAGGTTTCTTTAATCTCGGTAGTCGTCTCACTTTCTTCTTTTTACTAATATCTACCAGATTGTCAAAGTTAACATGACATAGTCGCTTATGCCATAACCATATATCGTCAAGTTGTGCAACCAAACATGTCTCTTCAAATAGGTCTAGATAAAAAAAATTGCCTCTTGTTTGTTCTCCACTTCTAATCAGTTCACCAGTGGCATCAAATATTTTAGCCTTCCTATGATGAAATTCCACTCGGTAGCTAGTGCTATTAAGCTATGCAACACTTAGCAGATTATAGTTAAGACCTTCAATCCAATAAGCATTTTCACAAGTGATCTTATCAGTCAACTTAATCAATCATTTACCCTTAATAGGACATGGTGTATCATTACCAAATTTAACACTTCTACCTTTGTAATGATCTAGGGTATCAAACTTACTTTTGTCACTAGTCATGTGGTGAGAGAAACCACTACTAATAATCCACTTATCATTTTTGTTCACATAGGATACCAATGTAGTTTTCTCATCTTCATCAGACTCATCTTTCATAGCAACATAGACTACTTCAATTTCAAAATCATCACTATTAGTGTCAGTTTCTTCTTTAGCAATATAGCAAGATTTCCTACCTTTATCTTTGTAGTCCTTGTACCTTCAAAAACCTCTATTTTCTCTCTTATCTTTGTGCTTGCTATCTCTTTCCTCATCCTTGTTATCCCTATCAGGACATCTTGTAGCTATATGACCAACTTTGTTACATGAAAAACATATGATAGGGAGTTTACCTTTATACTTGCCTTTTACTCTTTTCAATCTTCTGGCCATAAGAGCTTCAAGATCCTCTAGTTCTTCATCAGAAGTGTCACTATCACTTTCACTCTCACTGATGGATCTTTCTTTTTCTTTCTTAGACTTATTCAAAACCAATTGTGACTTGAATGCAATTTAAACATTAGAAACAGTGAAGTTATCATAATTAGAAATCTCAAAAGTAGTAAGCTTACCAACAAGACTTTTCATAGTAAGAGCATTACTAGGGTTACATCTAGATTCTCGAATTGCTAAAATCGTGATGACATAAATAGGATGCAAAGTTCTTAATAATTTTCCAATAACAGTCTCATCATCAATAGTTCCATTAGCTCCTCTAATAGCATTTACAACTTCTTTTATCCTACCACAATATTGAGTAATATTCTCACCTTCTTGCATTTTCATTTCATCAAATTTACCTCTTAGGATTTCAGATTTTTCCCTTAGTACATTTATGTCACCACCATAGATGATTGCAAGAGTGTCCCACATTTGCTTTGCATTTGTGCAATCTTTGATGTCTTCAAATTTAGGATAGCTTAAGGAAGATGCAATCTCCAACATTTCTTGATTGTGCTCTTGTTTAGCTCACATCTCTTCAGTAGTTTGAGGTGCAACAGGGGTAACATAGTCATGTTCAATATAATACTTTTCTGAGTCACCAATACCAACTAGATGTAGTTTCATCAGACTTTGCCATCTAGGGAAGTTCTCCTTATTTAGCTTCGGTACCTCCTTATAAATCTAGATCATTTACTTCAAGTGCCTTTAAACTTGTTCTTTGTAAGCACCAACAACTCTGATACCAATTTTTAATATGATTTAGAATAACAAAGAGGGGGGGTAAATTGTTGGATACAATTGTCTGAAGGACATTGTTGGATTAGCTATGTGTTATCTTTGATGTCACACAAATGTCATATCAATTATCACTCTTAGTATCTACTAAGTTCAGTCGGTCAGCTAAGCGGTTCTCAATATCTACTGAGTTCATTCGGTCAGCTAAGTGGTTCTTAGTATCTACCAAGCTCAGTCGGTCAGCTAAGCAGTTTTTAGTGTCTACCGAGTTCTCTCAGGTGTCTAAAGGAAACATGACAGGATAACAGTGTTAACTGAGCCTCCTCAGTTATCAAAGGAAATTAATGGTTACCGAGCTCTCTCGGTCTCCAAAGGATGTTGCAAAATTCGCTATGGTTACCGAGCTCTCTCGGTCACTGAAGGAAATCTTTTCAGGATTAATGTTTACCGAGCAAGGTCGGCCCTTTCAAAGAATTTTTTTATTATATTTTATTTATCCCAGCCGACTGTTATAATAATTATTAGTGCCGACTTGTCAATCTAAATGATTATGAAATGGCATTTATATATAGAAGGTCAAATGGTGAATAAAAGATATATAGCATGCAGAAACCATTTTTGAACAAAGGTGTGTGCAGATTTTGAAGGATGGTCAGATATCCTTGAGGAGCAACAAAGATTTAATTGATCAGTAAGGATCTAGTGAAACAGAACAGAGATCTATATTTAGCAATTCAGTTGCAGGTTATTTCATTATTACTCTCTAGCAATTGTAGCAGTGATATCAAAATCTCTTAACCGAGTTGGTTTAACAACTATTTTGTAAATCCTCTAACAAGGTAACAATTCTATTGAATTGTTTCAAGACCTCTTACAAGGCCACTCCTAGCAGGTTGATTAAATCCTCTAACAAGGTCACACCTAACAGTGTGTTTTGTAACCTTTTACCGAGTTGGCTTCTAATCAGGCATCACTTCAGAAGAGTGAAAAATAGTAACTAGTTACATTGGTGGTTTTTCCCATATTGGGTTTCCACGGTAAATCTGGTGTCTCTTGTGTTCATGTTATTTTCTTTATTCATGTAAGTTAATCAGTGATGAATGCCTAAGAACAGTTTAATTATTACACACTTCAAGGATCAAGTTTTCAGCATTTCTCTGTATATTTACCGAGTGGCACAGTAAATAATTTGTTAAGATATTTAAGGGATCAGTGGTAATATTTTTGTGGCTAATTGATTCACCCCCCCCCTCTCAGTTACTGCATCTATATTTCCAACAATTGGTATCAGAGCTTTTGGTGCTTGCAGGAAGGGTTTCAAGGACCTGAGCTAAAGATCAGGATGTCTTACAAAAGAGAAATTCCAAGGCTTAACAGAAATAAATTTTTAGCATGGCAAGGTCTCATGAGATTACATCTAGCTTCCATTGGTGATTCAGGATGCAAATATATTGATCAAGAATATATAATTCCTACTGGCACATTAACTGTTGAAGACATTGTAGAAAAGAAGAACCATAACACTATGATGATAGACATTGCATCAGCTCTTAGCTATGAAGAATTTGATGAAATCAAAGACTGCACAACTACTCATGAAATGTGGAACAAGCTGAAGAAAATCTATGGTGGTGATGACAATGTGAAGAGAGCCAAAGCAGAGAGCCTAAGAGGACAGTTTGATCAAATGAAAATGAGAGAAGAAGAAAACATTGCAAAATATGTTGAAAGAATCAAGACAAGTGTTAGTGCAATCAGAGCTTCTGGAGGAAAAATTGATGATGAAACAATTATAAGTAAGGTTCTTATAACATTACTCCCTATTTATGCAATAAGAGTTTCTGCTATTCAAGAAAGAAGATGTGAAGAAAATCACAATATAACTTTGGATGCCTTAGTTGGAAGATTGACAGCCTTTGAACTAGATAACTATGACAACTATGTTCCAAATTTTAAAAATATTGAATCAGCTTTTGAGGCCAAACTTTCACTCAAGAAAGGGAAGAAAATCCAATTAGAAAGTGAAGAAGAATCAGAGGAAAGTTTTGATAGTGATCTTGAAGTTATTGAAGCATTACTTGCAAAGAAGTATTCAAGAGGCAGAGGAAAATACAGAGGTAAAACTCCCTTAATTTGTTTTTCATGTGAAGAAATTGGTCATATTGTAGCTAGGTGTCCAAACAAGCAAAGAAAAGATGAGAAGAAAAATTACAAGTACAATGGCAAGAAAAATTTCAAATCATTCAAGGATAAAGGTAAGAAAACATGTTTCTTAGCTAAAGATTCAGATGATAGTGAAGAAGAAATTATTTTCATTGCTGTAAAAGATGAATCTGATAATGATGAAGATGAGATGGCACTTATCTCTTATATAAGCAAGAATGATACATGGATTATAGACAGTGGATGTTCACATCATATGACTAGTGACAGGACCAAGTTTGAACACTTTGAAAACTTTGATGGTGGTAATGTAAGGTTTGGAAACAATGAACCCTGTTGTATAAAAGGAAAGGATGAATTTCATTAACCAAAGAACTTATATGTGATAATGCATATTGGGTCGAAGGACTAAAACATAATCTTCTAAGTGTAGCACAGCTAATCAACATTAGATTCAAGGTCGAATTCATGAATGGAAAAGAAAGACTGCTGGATGACAAAGGAAAACTAATAGGATCAGGCAAACAAACCAAAGGTAACCTGTTTTATCTTGATCTTGGTGATTACTCATGTTTTATTGCTCAAATTGAAGAAAGTTGGTTATGGCACAAAAGGTTATGTCATGTAAATTTTGACAACATGATGAAAATAAGAAAATTCAAGAAAGTAAGAGGTATTCCTACTTTGAAGAAACCTGACGTTGGTCTATGCAAGAATTGTCAAGTTGGTAAAATGCGAAAGTCTAGTTTCAAAAGTAAAAACTATCAATCTGAAGATATTTTGGAAATTGTGCATACTGATTTATGTGGACCTATTGGAATTGAGAGCTATACCAGAGAAATTTTTTTTATTCTCTTTGTTGATGATTATTCTAGAATGATGATTGTTATGTATTTAAGAGAAAAGTCTGAAGCATTTGAGAAGTTCAAGAAGTATTTAGCAAGAGTAGAAAAGGAAACAGGAAAAAGAATAAAATGCTTGAGATCAGACAGAGGTGGTGAATTCATCTCCCATGAATTCAATAATTTCTGCATTGAAAGAGGAATCAAAAGATAGGTATCAGCCTTGAGAACTCCTGAGCAAAATGGAATAGCTGAAAGAAGGAATAGATCTATCATGGACTGTGCAAGGACTCTAATGATTGAAAAGAACATTGCTATGAAATACTGAAAGGAAGCTATCAACACTGCAGTTCATACCTTGAATTGAGTACAGCTGAGAAAAGACACATTCAAGACTCCATATGAACTATGGTATGGCTACAAACCAAATGTAAGTTACCTAAAAGTATTTGGTAGTAAATGTTACATCTTGAAAGAATCTAGAAAAGGAAAATTTGATGTAAAAAGTGATGAATGAATATTTTTGGGATATTCTTGCAAAAGTAAGGCATATAGATGTCTAAATTTGTCTACTCACAAAATCATAGAAAGTGCACATGTGAGAATTGATGAGTTTGTAGAAAAGATTGAAGAAGAAAGAAAAAAGGAACCAAAGGACTACAAAAAATTTGTTTACATCGAACCTGATACATTTCCAGACACATGTAAGGAGACTACATCGACCGAGCTCAGTATAGTAATCGAGTCACAAGAAGAAGTTCAGACTGAGTCACAAAGTACCGAGTCTCAATCTGAAGCTACCAAGCAAGTATCTACCGAGCTCGAGCAATCTGAACCTAAAGATGAAGAAGATGACAATGTAACTCATTTAGGAAGCAAGGAACCTATATTAGGCAAGTATGTTAGAAAGTATCATAAACCATCAGATTATTGGAAACAAATCAGATGGTACTATGACAAGAAGTAAACTAAAAGGTACATGTTTATTTGCTGATTTTGAACCTAAAAATGTCAAAGATGCATTAGAAAATGAAAATTGGATTGAGGCTATGAATGAAGAAATAGAGAAAATAGAGAAAAATAAGACATGGACTCTTGTACCTAGGCCTAAAGATAAAAATGTAATTGGGACAAAATGGGTATTCAGAAATAAATTGAATGAAGATGGTCAAGTATCAAGAAACAAAGCAAGATTGGTATGTAAAGGATATTCTCAAGAAGAAGGAATAGAATATGGAGAGACTTTTGCTCCTGTTGCAAGATTAGAAGGTGTGAGGACTTTACTTGCATATGCAGCACATAAAGGATTTAAGGTATATCAGATGGATATCAAATCTACTTTTCTCAATGGTATTCTTGAGGAAGAAGTCTACATTGAGCAACCTGAAGGTTTTATTGATCCAGACAAAAGGGATATGGTCTGAAAATTACACAAAGCATTGTATGGTCTGAAACAAGCTCCTAGAGCATGTGGTATGAAAGATTACACAACTATCTTACTCAAATTGATTTCAAAAGGGCTAATGACAATAGCAATTTATACATCAAAGAAGGATCAGATAACAAAATTGTTTTGGCAGAAATATTTGTGGATGATACTGTGTTTACAGGAAATGATGATCAGTGCAAAGAATTTTCAGAGCTTATGAACAAAGAATTTGAAATTTCTATGTTTGGTTAGATAAAATTCTTTTTTGGACTTCAGATTCAGCAGAACAAAAATGGTATCTACATTACTCAGTCTAAATATATTAGGGAAATACTTAAGAAATTTGGTATGGAAGATTCAAAACTAGTTGGTACACCCATGTGTACTGGACTGAAGCTTACCAAATATGATGATTCAAAAGAAGTAGATCAGACCTTATATAGATCAATGATTGGAAAATTACAGTATGTAGTACACACAAGGCCTGACATTGCCTTAGCAGTCGGAATAGTGGCAAGATTCTCAGCTAAACCCAGAGAAACTCACATGATGGCAATCAAAAGAATCTTGAGGTATTTAAGGGGAACTGAAGATTATGGCTTTTGGTATACATTTGGAGGTAATCTGGATTTAAAAGTGTTTACTGATGTTGATTGGGCAGGAAACATTGATGACAGAAAGAGTACAAGTGGTGGTGCATTCTTTCTTGGCAAGAGGTTAGTATCTTAGACTAGTCAAAAGCAAAATTGTACATCCCAATCCACAGCAGAAGCAAAATATGTTGCTGCAGCAGTAAACTGCTCTAATATTATATGTTTTAAATAGCTTTTGGAAGGCATGAAGGTTGAGATCAAAGAACCACTTGTTATGTTTTGTGATAATACAAGTGCAATAAATATTTCAAAGAATCTAGTAATGCATTCCAAAACCAAGAACATTGCAATTAAATATCACTTTGTCAAAGAATTGGTGTAGGACAAGGAAATCAGATTGGAATATATTCATACAAAAGAACAAATTCTAGATATCTTCACCAAACCACTACCTAAGGATGCATTCTTGTATCTAAGAGGCAAGTTAGGGGTCACTCCCCTGTCTGAGGTTCACTAAATAAAATTTTAGTGATGCATCAACTAGAACATGTTGAAGATCAATCAGTTGATGCAGCATAGTCAAGGAATCATTGCATATGAATCAGTACATAAGGTACATTGATATTTACCGAAACTATGTAAGTTGTCTTTGGCATGTGTTGTCAAAGAGGGAGAGTTTGTTGTCATTTCAAGAAATTTCTAAGAAGAATAATTTGAGAAGTTAAGAGGGAGAGTTCTTAGTCAGAGAAAGAAGTTTGAAGATGATGGGAATCAAAATGAAGCTAAGGATATGTTTCTTACTCTTGGTTTATCTGTGAAATTTCATTGTGCTATGACATGTTGTGTTGCCATCAATGCCAAAGAGGGAGATTGTTGGATACAATTGTCTGAAGGACATTGTTGGATTAGCTATGTGTTGTCTTTGATGTCACATAAATTTCATATCAATTATCACTCTCAGTATCTACCGAGTTCAGTCAGTCAGCTAAGCGGTTCTCAGTATCTACCGAGTTCAATCGGTCAGCTAAGCGGTTCTCAGTATCTACCGAGCTCAGTCGGTCAGCTAAGTAGTTTTTAGTGTCTACCGAGTTCTCTCAGGTGTCTAAAGGAAACATGATAGGATAACAGTGTTAACCGAGCCTCCTCGGTTATCAAAAGAAATTAGTGGTTACCGAGCTCTCTCGGTCTCCAAAGGATGTTGCAGAATTCGCTATGGTTACCAAGTTCTCTCGGTCACCGAAGGAAATCTTTGCAGGATTAATGTTTACCGAGCAAGGTCAGCCCTTTCAAAGAATTTTTTTATTACAATTTGTTTATCCCAACTGACTGTTATAATAATTATTAGTGCCAACTTGTCAATCTAAATGATTATGAAATGACATATATATATAGAAGGTCAAATGGTGAATAAAAGATATATAGCATGCAGAAATCATTTTTGAAGAAAGGTGTGTGCAAATTTTGAAGGATGGTCAGATATCCTTGAGGAGCAGCAAATATTTAATTGATCAGTAAGGATCTAGTGAAATAGAACATAGATCTATATTCAGCAATTCAATTGTAGGTTATTTCATTGTTACTCTCCAGCAATTGTAGTAGTGATATCAAAATCTCTTAACCGAGTTGGTTTAACAACTATTTTGTAAATCCTCTAACAAGGTAATAGTTCTATTGAATTGTTTCAAGACCTCTTACAAGACCACTCCTAGCAGGGTGATTAAATCCTCTAACAAGGTCACACCTAACAGTGTTTTTTGTAACCTTTTACCAGGCTGGCTTCTAACCGGGCATCACTTCAGAAGAGTGAAAAATAGTAACTAGTTACATTGGTGGTTTTTCCTATATTGGGTTTCCATGGTAAATCTGGTGTCTCTTGTGTTCATGTTATTTTCTTTATTCATGTAAGATAATCAGTGATGAATTCCTAAGAACAGTTTAATTATTACACACTTCAAAGATCAAGTTTTCTCCATTTCTCTGTATATTTACCGAGTGGCATAGTAAATAATTTGTTAAGATATTTAAGGGATCAGTGGTAATATTTTTGTGGCTAACTGATTCACCCCCCCTCTCAGTTACTGCATCTATATTTCCAATAGTAAATTAGTTGTTCTTAGGTCCAGATGTATAATAAAAACTTTTAAACACTTCAACAACTCAGATCTAACAACCAATAGCTACTCGGTCAATACAAAATGTATACTAGAAACATATAATAGTGCAGTCAACTATCCAACAATATTTAACTTGCAAAACAAATAAATGTTCAAACAAAACATTCACACAAGCATTGACACTAGGATTTATAGTGGAAACACAATTTCAGAAAAATCACTTTGTAACATGCTACTGATATTTTCACTCTTTTGAAGTGAGCTCTATAAAAAGCCAACCCTGTCAAAGGTTTACAAACACACTGCTCGGTGTGACTCAGTTAGAGGATTTCAACCACCCTATTAGGAGTGTGCCTTATTAAAGGACTTAATTACCTTCCATTAGAATGCAACCGTGATTAAAGGATCTATACAATGACAGTTAGCTCAAGCTTGATTAAAGGATTTAAACTACTACAATGGTTAGAAAGTAACATCAGTGTTTGATCTAAAAATGTACAACTCACTTTGTGACTAACAGATCCAATTCTTACATATATATGTTAGCTTACTGACTAAGATCCATTTCCATCTCCATCACTGATCTACTCAGAAATCTCGTCAAGCAATCACAACTCCTTCAGCCTTTTCTTCTTATTTAGTCAATAGCAATAACAACTCCAACATCCTTCTTCAACCTCACACTTAGGTTTTCTTAATAACTCTTTCATATATCGATCCAACTTTTTCCGCTTAATCTCCTTTCTAGATCTTAGGGTTAGGTAAGATTCATCGAATCCTCCCAACATTATGTTCTTCATCCATCCTTCTAGAAATGTCTCTAATCTCTTTATGGAATTACAATAAAATGGTTTACAATGCATCAAAATCTTCCATACATTCAATAAATAAAGCCAAGACAATTTACATAATCCAAGAATTCAACTATGTCAACTAGGAATCTGAATTCTTCCTCAAATGTAAATTATTGATGCTCAGTCATTAATGTTTTCAACTCCTCAGTCATTAATGAGTAGCTCGATCACCACTAAAATTGTTTCCTTGACTAATACTACCTTCCTCAGCAATAAACTCTAGTTCGGTCAGCACTAAATTTACTTGGCATATACTAGCTCGGTCGACACTAACATCACTCGGCTTAAACTAGATTTCTTCACTTTTTCTTGGTTAAGCCTACTTGTTTAGTCTTGCTTCACACTTAGATAAGAAATACATTATCTTATCATTGTGCCACATAATCAAGTACCCATTGAAGTATCAAGATAACTCAATGTTTCCTTAGGTGCTATTGTTATCACCTTTTCCCTAATGCTTCTCAACAATCAAATAGATATAGTACTTTCTTAGATAGCAACAGTCTTACTAGTTTAGGTTTGACATCAATGACAATACAACAATTGCTTCAATTGCAATTTCCAACACATCCTAGAAGTGAATGTCCCTCCCATTGCTAATTTTCCAAGATGCCCTTTATTCAAAATGCTTCTACATTTGACATTGTTCCAAATCTTGGAGCCTTGCGGGTGGCCATTTTTTAGTGAAATGTTTGTAGAAGTAGCCTCTATCTAGGTATTTATCTTTCAAGATTTTGCACCAACCAAATGTTCCCTTAAGGATGGTTCAGGAAACCTTAGACAAAAAAGCTCTATTCAGGTTGTGGATGTTCCATAGACCAAGGCCTCCGAGGGATTTGAGAAGGCACACTTGGTCCCAACTCACTAAGGGGTCTCTTTTTTCCTCGCATCCAAACCAGAGAAAATTATGTTGTATCTTTTGTTGTTTTTCAACCATAATAATTGTGATCTTAAATATGGAGAGGAAGTAAATCAAGATTCCCTAATATAATTTCAGTACTCATTTTTTACATCCTTCACCATGAGGGGGAGCCCCAAGTAGGTGGTTGGGAGAAAGGCTGACTTGCAGCCAAGAATATCCATAATTTTCACCTGAAGCTTCAAGTTAGTATTAAAGAAAAAAATTATGCTTTTATGATAGTTGATATATTGACTAGAAATAATAGCGTAGTCATCTAGGAGGGTCCTCCTTACCCTAGCCTTGACCACCAAGGATGTACCAAAGAAAAAGGTGTCATCAAAAAATTGTTGCAAGACCAAAGCAGGGAGGGTAGTGATCAGTTTGACTCCTTGAAATATGCCATTTTCCACTAAATGTATCATGTTGCACCCAAAGACCTTAGCCAACAGAATAAAAAGGTTAGGGGAAAGAGGATCCCCCTACATGAGCCCTTTGGCCAGATGGAACTTGCTCCTTGGTTTCCCATTCATAAGCACAGTGAACTTAACTGTCTCCATGCACTCCTTAATAATATTAATAAGGGTATAGATAAACTCAAAGGCAAATATAATCTTATATAAGAAATACCAATTGACTTTGTCATAAGATTTGGAGATGTCGATATCAAATGCCATCCAATCAAGTTTACTATAGTCAATAGAATGGAGAATTTCATGAGTTTTGTTGGTTGCATCTATGATTTTCCACCTAGGAACAAACCTCATAAGGTTTGCATTGACAATCTTATCAAGCAAAGGCTTGATTATGTTCACCGATATTTTAGTTAGGATTTTGTAGAAGGTGTTGCAGAGGCTTATGGGTCTAAATTTCTCAATGGTGGCAAGGTCCTCAGTCTTGGGGACCTGGACAATATAGGTGTCATTGAGTTTCTTCATCAACTTACCTATCTGGAAGAATTCTATAGTAGCCCTAGTCACGTCAATACCAATAATGTCCTAGAATTTCTAAAAATTGCTTGGGGGAACCCATCTAGGCCTAGGGCTTTATAGGCTCCCATGAAAAAAACCACATTTTTCACCTCATCACCAGAGATCTTGGAGAGGATGAAGGCATTGTCATCATTAGTAATAGTCTTAGAGAGGTTTGACAAAATTTGGTTCTACAGCTCTGTTAGAAAGTAAATTCCACCAAGATAACTAAGAGGGAGGGGTGAATCAGTTATCTGATAGTTATAACTTTTATCAATTTCAATAGCATTAAACCATGTAAGCAATATAATTACCAACCATAGAAAGATATTCATACACAATGACACAAGACATGTTAACTAGGGAACCTCTTGATCAAAGAGTAAACACTGGTGGGAATGATGCCCACAAAAGATGCACTAATATGAGTATTCCTTGTGAAAGGATGGACTTTGTTAGGAGCCTTATGAAATACATTCAGTACATATGAATCCCTGTTAGGAGATTTTGAATCCCTGTTAAAAGATTATAACCCTATTAAGAGTTATGGAAGACAGAAGGACCCACTGCCCAAATAGCTTCAAGGTAACATCATTGAACACACTGTCCAACTGATCTTTGTATTACTCAATAGAATAATACCAAAAGATTATTGACCTCAACAATATGTTACATCTTCTCTAACTATGCCAAACTGCACTCACTATTACACTAGATCTCAATTTCAGATCTCTGTACTTCGCATGTCTTCCTTCACAAATTCACTTTCACAATTAGCTCTTTTCTTCACTTCATGCATACATCAACACATCCAAACAAGAAAAATGTTCCTTCCTTTATACCACACTCAAGTAATTATGAATGAGTTGGCATACAATTACAAAAGAAAAGTTTCCACGCGCTACATCAAAATTACACAAAACTGTCAGCTTCCAACTACAATAATTCTTCACTCATGAAACTTTGAAGTTTGTTTTGTCATCCATGTCACTAAAAATGTGTCTTCAACTTCCCTTTAACTAAAAAAAACTAGATTCCATCCTGATTAGGAGATATCATCCGATTTCCACAAACCTCTACTCAGGAACACTGCCTGAATACTGCTTCCACCAAAATGCTCATAACTTCCATGAATAAATGAATTACTATCTGCACTCTTAACCATAAACATATTATATATAAAAGAGTATATCCTCAACATCACATAGCTCCAACTATAATATCTGACATGCTCTAATCCAAACACTATCTACTTCTTTGCAAGTCTCTAGTAAATCACTATTTTGACATCAATAACAATCATGGTCATGAATGCAACAACAACTGCTATAGAATGGCTGCCAAAAATTTAGCATCCATTCCTAAAAAATCCCCCATTGGAATTGATGGCAACATAGATGAAAAAACATCTAATGTTCCAAAAATCCAATGCTGTAATACTGTTGTTTCAAAAAAATATTTCTAGTCTTCTTCATCAATCAAATCTTGCTTCGTTTTCCTGTTCAGATAGTACAAATAGTTTTTTTCATGTACACTTCTCCCCCATTGACATCAATGAAAAAAATATCATCATTATGTCAACAAAAACTCCAATGTCAAAAGACACTATTCAAAAAATACACATACTCATGAATCAGCTCAGATACACATACTCCCCCATAGAAGAAGTACCAACATCCAATCCAAAAGAAAAATAAGGCTTATATACCACTGGACGGATGCAACCAACTGCATCACTTCTCAAAATTAGGCTAGCGCATAACCCCAAGCATACCTCTTAGATACTCAAATGTATCCTTAGGCAAAGGCTTTGTAAATATGTCTTCTATTTGCTCCTTTGTACTTATGTACTCAAGTCTAACTTCTTTCTCAACAACTTTTTCTCTTACAACATGATACTTAATCTCTATATGTTTTGTCTTAGAATGTAATATAGGGTTCTTAGACATACTAACTGTACTGGTGTTGTCACAATGTATGACAATAGGTTCAACAAACTTTATTCCAATATCCTTCAGCATTTTTTTCATCTAAATTATTTGGTTACAAGTGTTTTTTACTGCTTCTATTGTGCTTTGTGAGATACAATTTTTCTTCTTGCTTAGCCAAGAAACCAATCTTCCTCCAAGGAAAAATTCTCCACCACTGGTGCTCTTATTATCATGAACAGTGCCTTCCCAATCAGCATCTATATATGCACATAGGGTAAAATCATTAGATTTTTCATACCACAATCCATAGTCCATTGTACCTCTTAAATATCTCAGTATCCTCTTTACTGCCACATAATGTGATTCTCTAGGTTCAGCTTGAAATCTTTCTACAATTCTGACTGAATGTGCTATATTAGGTCTTGTATGAGTCAAGTATTACAATCCTCCAATCATAGATCTATATTTCTTTTGTTCAACTGCTAGTGTTTCATCTATGCTAGATAAATTATGTCTAGTTACCATAGGTGTTCCAACTGGTTTACAGTTCTCCATTCCAAGTCTTTTCAACAAGTCATTCAGGTACTTTGTCTGACTCACAAAGATACCATCATGGTTTTGTGTTATCTATAATCCCAAAAAGTATTTCATTTCAGCAATCATACTCATTTCAAATTCAGTCTTCATTTCATTAGCAAATTTGTCACTAGCTTCATCTTCTCCTCCAAAAATAATGTCATAAAAAAAAATAACTATAACCAGCAAATCATTTTCAATTTATTTTGTGTATAGATTGCTATCAGTTGTTCCTTTTGTAAATCCCAACTTTAACAAATACATGTCCAGTCTTGCATACCAAGTTCTAGGTGCTTGCTTTAGTCCATATAAGGCTTTCTTAAGTTTACATACCATGTCTCCTTCTTGTGTCAAAGGAAAACCTTCAGGCTACTCAATGTAGACTTCTTCTTCCAACTCTCCATTTAGAAATGCTAACTTCACATGCAGCTGATATACTTTGAACTTCTTATAAGCTGCATAAGGGAAAAACATTCTTACTGCTTCAATTCTTGCAATAGGTGCAAAGGTTTATTCATAGTCAATTCCTTCTTTTTGTGAGTATCTCTTACATACTAATCTTGCTTTGTTTCTTACTACTTCTCCTTGTTTATTCATCTTGTTTCTGAATACCCATTTAGTTCCAATAACATTCTTGTCTTTAGGTCTAGGGACCAATCCCCATTTCTTGTTCTTTTTAATTTGATCTAGTTCTTCTTTCATAGCATTAGTCCAACTTTCATCTTCACAAGCTTCACTAGTATTTTTAGGTTCAATTTGAGAAATCAAACATAACTATTCTTGTATCTTTTTCCGAGTTAGATCTCCTTTTTTAATGCTTCCAATAATTTTCTCAATAGGATGATTTCTTGTTAGGTGTTACTGTCTCAGATCTCACTTCAGGTGTAGGTTCTTCAATGACTTCAATGTGGCTTTCATTCAACAAATCACTATCAGTCTCATAAAATAATTCAGTAGTTCCAGTGTTAGGTTTAGGATGAGCTTCATCATTTGAATCATAATCAAGCATTCTTTCCTAAATTTTGAACTTTTCATCAAATTTAACATTTGCACTTTCAAAAATAGTCTTAGTTATTTTATTGTAACATCTATAGACTTTGTTTTTCAAAGAATATCCAAGAAATATACCTTCATCACGTCTAGGATCAAACTTTCCAATATCATCATCTCTCTTTATATAACATTTGCTTCCAAAAATTCTAAAATACTTAACTTAGGGTGCATGTCCAAACCATAATTCATAGGGTGTCTTGTTTGTGTCTGCTCTGATTTGTACTCTATTCATTGTATACACTATTGTGTTCACTGCTTCTCTCCAGAATATCTTCACCAAATTATTTTTAAATAACATAGCTCTTGCTGCTTCAATAACTAATCTGTTTCTTCTTTCTACAATACCATTTTGTTCAGGTGTCCTAGGGGCTGAAAACTGTCTCTTAATGCCATTTTTTTCACTAAAGGTGTTAAACTCTCTAGAAGTAAATTCTCCACCTCTATCAGATTTCAAACATTTAATCTTTATTCCAGATTCATTCTCAACTTTATTCTTAACAATCTTAAACTTATAAAATGCTTCAGACTTTTCTTTAAGAAATGCAATCCACATCATTCTTGTAAAATCATCAACAAGAATCATTTAAAATACCTTTCTCCATAGAATCGTCTAGTCCTGGTAGGACCGCTCAAATCCGTATGAACAATCTCCAACTTTTCTGCAGATGTAAACTTCTTACTAGGAAAAGAACTTCTCTTATGTTTATCCATCACACATTCTTTGCAAATCATGTTAGTAGGCTTCATAATTTTAGGCAAATCCCTTACTACAAGTGTAGTACTTACTTTCACAAGGTTTTTAAAGTTTATATGGGGTATGTGCAGGATCATGAGGGGCCAAACTATGCCCTTAAGTGGCAATGAAAAATCAGACAATCGGGATTAGTCAACTTGGCGTGAAAAAATGAACTAGTTATCAACCTAATATCAAAAAGTTGTAAGAATATAATTTGTAGGAAATTGAAATTAGTTTCTAAAATACTAAGCCTTTTCTAAAAAAAAATTAATATGATTGGTAAAATGTATAGATTGCAATGCAGCACTACAAACATTTCAACAAAAAAATAAGAAGTACGTGTATGTCTGACCACCCTAATCAAAAGAAAATGATAATATTTTTTTATAATATTCTATATATAAGTAGCTGACTTATGCTCGGATGTGATGCATATTATTTGGTATTTTTATTCCAAACAGATAATTAATTATGATTTTTTTTCTATGGCACTTTCAGAATTTAAAAACTCTCGTGTCTGACCACCTTAACTCATTGAAAACTTATCATAATTCAATTTTTTTAAATTTTTTCTTATACTAGATGAAGCATAGAATGTGACGCATCTTTTGGATTTCAAAAATGTTATACGATTTGAAAGATATAGTCATTTTTCAATCAGTATCTAAATCAGCACTTTAGAGGTAGCTCGATTAGAAAATAACTAATAATTACTTAACGAATTCAAAATTTGACAACAATTATATCGATAGAAAGCTGATAATCTCCTTAAGATACCCTTTTCGTTTTATCAAATTCAAGTGAAAAAAAAGTCGTTAGCTACATGGTCGAAGTCTGGAACTGAGAGAAATAGAAGAAAAACATATTTTTGTGACACTTATAGAGTTGACCAGGTAGGTTTGGTGCACAGACCAATACTGAGCCTAATCGGGTACCCGAATCTGGCGGCAAAATTTCAAATTTTTGGTTTGCCTCCACTTTCTCTAATTTCTAATTTTGAAATTTGGTTCCACTTTATCAATTATAGTTATATAATTGATAGTTATATATTTGATATATATTTTATAGTTATTAGTTATATATTAAATATTATATAATTTATCAATTATATATTAATTGTTATATATTAGTTATATATTAAATATTATATAATATGAATTATATATTAAATGTTATATTTAATATTATTTAATATATATTAATATTAAAAACTATATATTAGATTATATATTATATGTAATATTATATATTATATATTAAATATTATATAATATACATTTTACATTTTAAATATTATTTAATATGATTCAGAGCACGAGCATGAGTCCCTACAGTGGCATAGTAGTGCCTTTTACAGGTGCCAAAAACCCTAGCTACGCAGAAATGGAGGCTTTGAAGAATAGTTCACTGGAGGCGGATTATAGAAGCAGAGGGCAAGAGAATCACTCTGTTTCCACCACTTGTGGCTATGAAATGGTATCTTTTCCTATTTTTTCAACCAAAATGCTAAATTGTAAAGGTTCTCGAAATAGATTCTAGTCATGCCAGACAATTGTACCATGCCTATTGATAATCCGGTAGCTGAACAGAGTCATTGGGAGGTTGAACAAGAACAACCGGATGGATCTTTGAACCGGTCGAAGATGATGGAGAGCGGGGAAGGGTTTGGTAAAATGAGCAGTTGTACTAGAAATGATGCACATGTTGTAGAACTAACCACATTAATAAATTTAAAGAAGAGATCAGTGGTGACACAACATTATGAGGAAGGCCTTGCCGTTTCGATGGTGCCCCTCCCCCGTCCCCCGCGATATTATGAAGAATGTCTTATTGCTTCAATGTTGGCACCACCTCTGTCTCATACTTTTGCCATTGCTTCTCATCAGTACTCTAAAATATGGCAGGGATTGCGGGCACATTATTACCCCTAGGGATTGGGATTGAGATATCACACGTTAGGACCCATAGGGAGTCCCCATGACCCCTTATGACACATTGGAATGCTCAAATGTGTCTTAAGAGGTCTTAGGACCCCTTCAAACACACTTGAACATTCCAATGTGTCAAAAAGGGTCATTGGGACTCCCTAGGGGTTCTATTATGTCTTATCATGCATTAGGACCCCTACGGAGTCCCCATGATCGCTTTTGAAACATTGGAATGCTCAAGTGTGTCTTAAGGGGTCCTACGACCCCTTAAGACACACTTGAGCATTCCAATGGGTCAAAAGGGGTCATGGGCGCTCCCTAGGGGTCCTAGTATACCTTATCATGCGTTAAGATCCATAGGGAGTCCCCATGAACCCTTATGACACATTAGAACACTCAAGTGTGTTTTAAGGGGTCCTATGACCCCTTAAGACACACTTGAGCGTTCCAATGTGTCAAAAGGGGTCATTGGGACTCCCTAGGGGTCCTAGTATTCCTTATCACATGTTAGGACCCCTAGAGAGTCTTCATGACCCCTTTTGACACATTGGAATGCTCAAGTGTGTCTTAAAGGGTCCTACGACCCCTTAAGACACACTTGAGCATTCCAATGTGTAAAAAGGGGCATTGGGACTCCCTAAGGGTCCTAATATGCCTTATCACGCATTAGGACCCCTAGAGAGTCCTCATGACCCCTTTTGACACATTGGAATGCTCAAGTGTTTCTTAAAGGGTCCTACGACCACTTAAGACACACTTGAGCATTCTAATGTGTCAAAAGGGGTCATTGGAACTCCCTAGGGGTCCCAGTATGCCTTATCACGCATTAGAATCCATAGAGAGTCCCCATGAACCCTTTTGACACATTGCAATGCTATAGTGTGTCTTAAAGGGTCTTAGCACCCCTTAAGACACAATTGAGTGTTCCAATGTGTCAAAAGGGATCATGGGAACACCCTAGGTGTTCTAATGCATGATAAGGCATACTAGGACCCCTAGGTAGTCCACATGACCCCTTTTGACACATTAGAATGTTCAAGTGTGTCTTAAGGGGTATTAGGACCCCTTAAGACACACTTGAGCATTCTAATGCATCAAAAGGGGTCATGGAGACTCCCTAGGTTTCCTAATGCACCTTATCACACATGAGGACATCCAGGGAGTCCCCATGACCCCTTTTGACGCATTAGAATGCTCAAGTGTATATTAAGGGGTCCTAATAACCCTTAAGACACACTTGAACATACCAATGTGTCAAAAGGGGTCATGGAGACTCTCCAGGGGTCCTAACATGTGATAAGGTGTACTAGGACCCCTAGGGAGTCCCCATGACCCCTTTTGACACATTAGAATGCTCAAGTGTGTCTTAAGGGATCTTGATACCACTTAAGATACACTTGAGCATTCTAATGTGTCAAAAGTGGTTTTGGGGAATCCATAGGGGTACTAGTACACCTTATCATGCATTAGGGCACATAGAGAGTCCCCGGGTATGTGCAAGATCATGAGGGGCCAAACTATGCCCTTAAGTGGCAATGAAAAATTAGACAATCGGGATTAGTCAACTTGGCGTGAAAAAATGAACTAGTTATCAACCTAATATCAAAAAGTTGTAACAATATAATTTGTAGGAAATTGAATGTAGTTTCTAAACTACTAAGCCTTTTCTAAAAAAAAATTAATATGATTAGTAAAAAGTATAGATTGCAATGCAGCACTACAAACATTTCTGTAAAAAAATAAGTACGTGTATATCTGACCACCCTAATCAAAAGCAAATGATGATATTTTTTTATAATATTCTATATATAATTAGTTGACTCATGCCCAGATGTGACGCATATTTTTTGGTATTTTTATTCCAAACAGATAATTAATTATGATTTTTTTTGCTACAGCGCTTTCAGAATTTAAAAAATCTCATGTCTGACCACCTTAACTCATTGAAAACTTATCATAATTCAAATTTTTTTAATTTTTTCTTATACTAGATGAAGCATAGAATGTGACGCATCTTTCGGATTTCAAAAATGTTATACGGTTTGCAAGTTATAGCTATTTTTCCATCAGTATGTCAATCAGGACTTTAGATGTAAGTGAACTAGAAATAACTAATAAATACTTAACAAATTCAAAATTTGATAGCACTTATATCGATGGAAAGCTGACAATCATCTGAAGAAACTCTTTTCATTTTATCAAAATCGGGTGGAAAAAAAGTCATCAACCTAATGGTCGAAGTGTCGACATAAGAAAAATAGAGAAAAAACATGTTTTTTGTACACCTTCAGCGTTGACCATGGAGCTTTGGTTTCCAAAGCTATTACCCCGATTTTCCTTTAATTTCAAATTTGAAAAGTTTCCCCCTCCCACTCTTTTTTTATTTCCCTTTAATTGTGATGTTTTTTTCTTTCACCCTGACAATGAATAATTTATATATTTTATATTTAGGTTTTATATTTTATGTTTTATATTTTATATTATATAGTATATAGTATATATATTATTTATTTATATTATATATTTGATAATATCAATTTAAACGGCCTAAGTATATAGTCTATTCAGATTTATATTAAATGCAATATTTTTATATTATAATATAAATGTTACATAATATATATATATATATATATATATATATATATATATATATATATATATATATATATATATATATGTATATATTATAAATTATATATTAAATATTGATGTGTATATAATATAATAAAATATAATATAATGTCTAATATATATAATATATAAAATGAATAGGACATTAATATATTGTATATTTGATAATATATATTATATGTAATATCTAATATATCTTATAATATATATTATATATTTAGCCCAGATTTTCAAAGTTTTTTGCGGGTGGGGTCTCCTCGGCGGTGACTGCACTGGTGGTTATGTGGAGGCTTATGATTGGCTATCACATGGCCACATGTCAGACTTTTCTGACATACAATCATGCGACCGCCTGCCACATGTCCCTAGGGCCCGGTAGCAGGTGATGGGGCATCTTCTGGATGCTAAGTGGCAGTGTTCTATTGGCCGGTGTGTGACAGATGTAGTGGTCTAATGGTCTTATCGCATGATCGCAAGGGCCATTTCCATGGCTTGCAATCATGCGATAGAACCCCTGGTGTTGACTTCATGTGGTCTGGTGGTTCCTAATTGGTCGGTGGGTGGCGGCGGTTTTGCTCGGCACAGTTAAGGTTTGCAGGTTGTCTCATGATCGCATAGCGCGTCTCCTCGCTATGCGATCATGCGATAGCTGTTGTCACGGTGGTGGTTGCAGCATGATAAAGGGGGTGTAGGTGGTTACATGTTTCCATAGCCTGTCTCCGTGCAATGTGATCATGTGACCAAGCACAAATTGAGGCCCATTTTCCTGTGGTAGTCAAGGTTGGTGACTACATAATTGCGCGACTAGGGGAAAATGGTTAAGGAGCAAATGTTCAAAAGATATTGTATATATCAAGGATTACTTACAAAAGGAGAAAGATGATAGTTGGAGTGTCCTCAATAGAATTGATGAAAGATGGCAGGAAAAGAAGAATCTCCTAGCAGTGTTGAATAAGAGAGAAGTAACACTTAAAAATAGATCAGATATTCTAATATGGACGGGATCAAGTACTGGTAAATACTCAGTTAAGAAATGTTTGAAGGTAGATCTAGGCAAAGGACCAAGAAGGAAGATAAGCTCGCTGATCATCCTACTAAATAAAAACACCTCTTAGAACCATTAGTTTTAGAATCTACCTAGGTTAGGCTTAAACATACTATAAGATTGACAGAGCTGAGGTAAGGCTTCCATCAATAAAATCTAGCTGAAATTAGTAGACTAAGATAGAAAATGTAAGCTTAAAAAGATAAGACAACCAGGGGTTCAAAGCTTCATTGTATAGAATCTGAGCCTTTTTATCACGAGACTTTAAACCCCTCTATAGTATGGGAAAAGTTCAGATGTAAGTTAAGGAATCTACATACATGTAAGAGATATAAATATAGGAGGCTCTCTCTTGCTAATAAAGGAAAAATATAAATAGAAGATTTAAGAAGTGAGAGAGCTACACTTGATCATTATATCAATGGGAGGTAGTATTACAATATATAGTTAAATCTTAGTATATTAAGCTGACTAATCATAGTATGGTCTAGGTATATATTTAATCATCCTAAAGTTAGACTTCCTAGAGAACCCTTATTAATGGTCATAATTAAGGACATTGCTTTACTCATGATTACTTAAGTACAATGGCTTGGACCTTATATTTAATAAGGTAATCAAATACTAATTACCACTGAGTCTCTAGGAAGATTGTAATCGAAGCTTCTTCACTTCTATGGATAGTCTAATCCTTAAGCAATAAAGCTACCAATAAACCTTTTATATTTAATATAAACACCTCGGAAATGGTATTTCAAGTTAACTTCAATATTCATTGGAATCCTTAATAGCAGTAGTCTTCCTTAGATTAGACATTTATACTATGGCTTCTTTAGTCTTTAGATGACATGGTCCCGATGGTCTTAACTGCGTAGGTCCGATTGGATGGTGGGTCCAAACTCTTCCTAATTGGTTGTCACATGGCCGCATGTCAGACTTTTTTGACATGCGATCATACGACCACTTGCCACCTAGCCGTGTGGGTCCCAGTCCTGGTTAGCTACCTGGTGGTCTACTTTTTCTTAGGTACGCAAGTGCGATGATGTGGGGCCAGTTTCTTCAAAGCGGCAGAGGGAGGAGATCAACGATCGGTGTGTGATCACATGGAATATTCTTTCCCCATGCGATCATGCGCCTGCCGTTGATTTTGTTTGTTCTAAGCGTCTCCTTCGGTGAAGTGGGTTCGGTGTCAGAGGGGAGGCAGGGGGCATGTTCTTATAGGCTATCGCATGGCTGCATGTCAGAATTTTCTAACATATGATCATGTGACCAATTGCCATCTATCCGCATGGTTCCCAGTCTTCTATGGTGTTCAGTTTCTTGGTGGTTAAGTTTTCATTCCGTGACCTGGCAACCAACGATTATCTCCTTGTCACTAGATTCTGGCGGTTAAGCGGCTAACATCTGGCGACTTGGCTGGTGGTTAAGCTTGCCTTAGTTGCATGGTCGTGTGATGGTGGGCCTGGATTTTCAAAGTTTTTTGCGGGTGGGATCTCTTCGGTGGTGACTGCCCTGGTGGTTATGTGGCGGCTTATGATTGGCTATCGCATGGCCGCATGTCAGACTTTTCTGACATGCGATCATGCGATCACTTGCCAAGTGTCCCTGGGGCCCAGTAGCAGGTGATGGGGCATCTTCCGGATGCTAAGTGGTAGTGTTCTATTGGCCGGTGTGTGATAGATGTAGCGGTCTAATGGTCTTGTTGCATGATCACAAGCGGGTTCTAATGGTCTTGTTGCATGATCACAAGGGCCATTTCCATGGCTTACGATCATGCGATAGAACACCTGGTGTTGACTTCATGTGGTCTGGTGGTTCCTGATTGGTTGGTGGGTGGTGGTGGTTTTGCTCGGCACGGTTAAGGTTTGTGGGTTGTCGAATGATCACATAGCTCATCTCCTGGCTATGCGAACATGCGACAATTATTGTCACGGTGGTCATTGCAGCATGATAAAGGGGTGTGCGGGTGGTTGCCATGTTCACCTAGCCCATCTCCGTGCTATGCAATCATGCGACCAAGCACAAATTGAGGCCCATTTTCCTTATGACAGTCAAGGTTGGTGACTGCGCAATTGCACAACTAGGGGGAAAATGGTTTAAGGAGCACAAGCCTGCAAAATGCATGGTGACCGTTTGTACTTGCTGAGTGTTTTTTGTGGTAAGAGGTACCAAAATTCAATTTTTGAGCGGCCAGAGTGGGCAAAATGGATTGTCAATTGCTGCGGCTTGACTCCTGTCATGTCTATGTTTATCTCCTCGATGGGGTTAGGTGATTTTGAAATGATCATGCTTGCACTGTAACCTTGGTATAAAGGGATATATATATATATATATATATATATATATATATATATATATATATATATATATATATATATATATGTATATGTATATATATATATATATGTATATGTATATATATATATATATATATACATACATATATATATATATATATATATATATATATATATATATATATATATATATATATATATATATATATATATATATATATATTTAGCTATCTATATGTATATATATATATATATATATATATGTATATATATATAGAAGTATACTTATATAGAAATATATATATACATTCATATACATATATATGCATAGGTATTTACTTAATGATATATATATATATATATTTATATGTTTATGTTAATATATAGGTATATATATAAATAAATACCTGCTCATATATAAGAATGGTATGTATTCATATATAAAAGGTCTCTATATATATGCATATATACAATTTATTTATTTGGAAATTGCCTGGCCAGTCTTGCTCTTTTGTCTTGCCTAGACCTGGTGCAGTAGGTGGAGAGTTGATTTCTTAGGCCAAATAAGCTTGGGCTTTGGGTTATTTATAGCAATAGGGAGCTTATCTTCATCTGGTATGTAGTGATTAGTGCTAAGCGACATTTAAAGCTAAAGGGAGTATCCTTTCACCCTTTCTTGCGATTTATAGTTTAGACTTTAATATAGCACGGTTCTGCTAATTATTTCTAATTAAGGTTTCAAGTTAAGGGCTGCAGCTTATTTTCTCTAATAATGTAGTTGGTTTAAGGATGTTTGGATCCTCTACTTCAAGGTTTCTAAATCAGTTAGAATATGGATTAGAATTGTCTGAGCAGTACAATAATTTAACTCATATTGAGATAGTAGGGGAGCTTAATTGTATGAACTATGATCTATGAATTTCTGGTAAATTATTCTAGGTACATAGAGTCAGGTAACCCATGCTATCCTCCGTTGGTAAAAACAAGGTCTTTAACAATTATTTTAATCTAGTTTGAAACACTAACCATGTAAGAGGATAAGGTTTTCGATCCTTTTGTTTCTTTTGCAGATCGAATCACCCAACGGCAACAATATCACTTCTCTCTCAAAGGATTTGAATTGGATCTACAAATTAATACCCATATATTTGGATATGGAATTCAATCTTATAATTAAAATCACAAGTAAAAATTGTAAATATCTAAGCATATATGTACCCTCGACAAGTTCGAGTTGTGGGTATGCCCACTAAAAACTATGTAATTTTTTCAAAATCTCGATGTATATCAAGTCATGGGAATGCCCATGAAACTATGATTAGTATCCAGACTTAAGTCCCAGGCACGGCTGGAGGTTTTCTCTACCCTACTCTTTCCTACCAGCGCCTGCACTAAGCAGGGTTCTGTATGTAAAATCTTTTTATTATTAATAAAATTATAGGGCTTTAGCCTTTTACCGATCAAATATATATATATATATATATATATATATATATATATATATATATATATATCTATGTATATATATATATATATATATATATGTATATATATATATGTATATATATAATATATATATATATATATACATATATATATATATATACATATATATATATATACATATATATATATATACATATACATATATATATATATATATACATATATATATACATATACATATATATATATATATATATATACATATATATATATATACATATATATATATATATATATATGTGTGTGTGTGTGTGTGTGTGTGTGTATTATAAATTATATATTAAATATTGTTGTGTATATAATATAATAAAATATAATATAATGTCTAATATATATAATATATAAAATGAATAGGACATTAATATATTGTATATTTGATAATATATATTAAATGTAATATCTAATATATCTTATAATATATATATTATATATTTAGTCTATTAAATATTGTATTTTTTTAAATATTTTATATATTATTTTAATATTTAATTTAGGTTATAACAGATCCTCTCATGAGACAACAGGTCGAATCGGGGTTGCTAGACGTCTTAAAGGGTAATTAGGGTTTGTGAGGCAACTTTGAATGTATAGTGACCATTTGGAAGGCAATAGGGCATGTTTGAGTACCAATGTACCAAATTTTAACAACTTTTTCCTAGTCCAACTCGAAAAGGGTCCATGGGGTGCTCTCAGGAGACCACATGTCCAATCAGTGTCGCTAGGCATCTTAAGGGGTCATTAGGGCTCGTGAGACAACCTTTGATGCACAATGACCATTTGGAATGCATTAGGATATGTAAGAGGACCTAACTCCATAATTTAGATGAATTTTGATTAGTCAAACTCGAAAAGGGTCCATGGGATGCTCTTGGGAGACCATTGTGTGATTCAGGGTCGATAGGTGACTTAAGGGGTCATCGGGGTTCCAAATGAAACTTTCGATGAATAGTGATCCTTTGGAATGCATTAGGACATATCAAATGACCTATGTACCAAATTTGGATAACTTTTGCCTAGTAGAACTCGAAAGGGGTCCATGGGGTGCTTTTGGGAGACCACATGTCGAATTAGGGTCGGTACCTACCTGTTAAGAAGTCATTAGGGTTCCAAATGAAACTTTGATAGAATGGTCACCCTTTGGAACACATTAGGATATGTCATAGGACCTATGTACCAAATTTTGATGACTTTTTCCTAGTAAAACTCAAAAGGGGTCCATGGTGTGCTCTCGGGGGACCACATGTCGAAATGGGGTCAGTAGGCCTATTAAGGGGTCATTAGGGTTCCAAATAAAACTTTTATGGAATGGTGACCCTTTGGAATGCATTAGGACATGTCATAGGACCTACATACCAAATTTAGATGACTTTTTCCTATTAGAACTCGAAATGGGTCCATGGGGTGCTCTCAGGAGACCTCATGTCGAATCAGGGTTGGTAGTCCTGTTAAGGGGGCATTAGGGTTTGAATGAAACTTCGATGTAATGGTGACCCTTTGGAATGCATTAGGACATCTAAGAGGACCTAATTTCATGATTCATATGACTTTTTCCCAAAATAACTTGAAAGGGGTCCATGGGTTGCTCTCGGGAGACCTCATGTCGAATCGGGGTCGGTAGGCTTGTTAAGGGGTCATTGGGGTTAAAAATTAAACTTCAATGGAATGGTGACCCTTTGGAATGAATTAGAATATTTCATAGGAACTACATACCAAATTTGGATGACTTTTGCCTAGTAGAACTCGAAAGGGGTCCATGGGGTGCTCTCGGGAGACCACATGTCGAATAGGGGTGGATTGGCCTGTTAAGGGGTCATTAGGGTTTGAAATGAAACTTCAATGGAATAGTGACCCTTTGGAATGTATTAGGACATGTCATAGGACCTACATACCAAATTTGGATGACTTTTTCCTAGTATAACTCGAAAGGGGTCCACGGGGTGCTTTCGAGAGACCTCATGTCGAATCAGGGTTGGTAGGCTTGTTATGGGGTCATTAGGGTTCCAAATGCAACTTTTATGGAATGGTGAGCCTTTGGAACACATTAGGACATATCATATGACCTATGTACAAAATTTGGATGACTTTTCCCTAGTAGAACTTGAAAGGGGTCCATGGGGTGCTCTCGGAAGACCTCATGTCAAATCGGGGCCGGTAGGCCTATTAAGGGGTCATTAGGGTTTGAAATGAAACTTTGATGGAATGGTGACCCTTTGGAATGCATTAGGACATGTTAGAGGACCTATGTACCAAATTTGGATAGCTTTTTCCAAGTATAACTTGAAAGTGGTCTATGGGGTGCTCTCGGGAGACCACATGTCGAAATGGGGTCAGTAGGCCTATTAAAGGGTCATTAGGGTTCCAAATGCAACTTTGATGGAATGGTGACCATTTGGAATGCATTATGACATGTCATAGGACCTATGTTCCAAATTTGGACTAATTTTTCCTAGTATAACTCGAAAGGGGTCCATGGGGTGCTCTTGGGAGACCTCATGTCGAATCGGGGTCGGTAGGCCTGTTAAGGGGTCATTAGGGTTCCAAATGAAACTTTGATGGAAAAATGACCTTTTGGAATTCATTAGGACATATCAAAGGACCTACGTACCAAATTTGGATGATGTTTCCCTAGTAGAACTCGAAAGGGGTCCATGGGGTGCTCTCGGGAGACCACATGTCGAATCGGGGTCAGTAGGCCTGTTAAGGTGTCATCCAAATGAAAATTTGATAGAATAGTGACCCTTTGGAACACATTAGGATATGTCATAGGACCTATGTACCAAATTTGGATGACTTTTTCCTTCTAGATCTTGTAAGGGGTCCATGGTGTTTTCTCGGGAGACCACATGTCGAAATAGGGTTGTTAGGCCTATTAAGGGGTCAGTAGGGTTTGAAATGCAACTTCAATGGAATAGTGACCCATTGTACATGTCATAGGACCTATTTACCAAATTTGGATGACTTTTTCCTAGTAGAACTCAAAAGGGGTTAATGGGGTGCTCTTGGGAGACTACATGTCGAAACGGGGCTGGTAGGCCTGTTAAGGGGTCAATAGCATTTGAAATGCAATTTTGATGGAATGGTGACACTTTGGAACACATTAAGAAATTTCAAAGGACCTAATTCCATGATTGAGATGAATTTTTCCTAATAGAACTCGAAAGGGGTCCATGGGGTGCTCTCAGGAGACCACATGTCAAATTGGAGTCGGTAGGCCTGTTAAGGGGTTATTAGGGTTCCAAATGCAACTTCGATGGAATGGAGACCCTTTGCAATGCATTAAGACATGTCAGAGGACTTACGTACCAAATTTGGATGACTTTTTCCTAGTAGAACTCAAAAGGGGTCCATGGAGTGCTCTCGGGACACCACATGTTGAATCGGGGTCGATAGGCCTATTAAGGAGTCATTAGGGTTCCAAATGTAACTTCCATGGAATGGTGACCCTTTGCAACCTATTAGGACATGTCAAAGGACCTACGTACCAAATTTGCAAGACTTTTGCCTAGTAGAACTCAAAAGGAGTCCATGGGGTGCTCTCGGGACACCACATGTCAAATCAAGATCGGTAGGCCTATTAAGGGGTCATTAGGGTTCCAAATGCAACTTTGATGGAATGAGGACCTTTTTAAATGCATTAGGACATGTCAGAGGACCTACGTACCAAATTTGGATGACTTTTGCTTAGTAGAACTCGAAAGGGTCCATGGAGTGGTCTCGGGACACCACATGTCGAATCAGGGTCAGCAAGCCCATTAAGGGGTCATTAGGGTTTCAAATGCATCTTTGATGGAATGATGACCCTTTAGAATACATTAGGATATGTTAGAGGACCCTTTAAGATACTGTAGACACCTAAAAATCCTTTAGAAAATAAAGTATTTTTATTTTCTGAAAAATCCCTGATGACATCATCATTTATTAATTAATTAATTTATTTTTATGTCATTAAATCCCTTTTTCTTAATTAAAAATATTTAATTAAGAAATCCCTCCCAAAAATGTTTAAATCTTACTTAAACATTAATCCCCTATTTATTAATTATTTTAATTAATAAATTGACCAAAAATCCCCCAAAAAATAATTAATTTATTTTTTACCAAAACTTGGCCAATTTCCTTTAGACCACTAACCTCTTCCAAAATCTTCTAAAACCCTCTTTAATTAGGATTAAAGGCTAATCCCATCATTTTCTAACCCTAACCCCAACTCAAAATATTTAATTAAGATTAAATATTTAATCCTTATGTTTATTAAATTTATTTTAATAAATTTTCTCAAACCTAAATCCATGGAAATAAATAAATCTTTATCTATTTCCTAAAAATCCTTATTTATCCTAAGGAAGTGTTAGACTCTTCTAGAAAGTCCTCATCCTAATCCTAATCCTAATCACCTCCCTAACCTTGTCACATTCCCTAACCAAGATTAGCCAACTCTTAAACTTTAACCAAAGTCAACAAATTTCTAGAGGTTTCTCTTACATGCATTTATGATGCATTTAAAGCCTCCTTATCCCTCTTACATGCATTTATGATACATTTAAGAAGCCCCTACCCCTTTCTTACACCCTTTGACCTTAGGCACATTTCCCAAATTGTGCACATTCCTCCCATCTTTCAACCCAATGCCCTTGTGACATTTGTCACAAGGAGGTGGCCTTGAACTAGCACAATCCATGTGCTCCCCTTTGAATGAATCTTGGCCTCTCTTAAGGATTTTGATCCTAGCCACTCATTCATCCTCCCAAAAGTCTATAAATAGTCCTCATTTCCAAGAGCAAAATATCCATTCACCTTTCATTTTATGCATTGTTATCATGTCCATTTAGCTCTAGACTTAGCATAAGCAATACTAATTGTTAGTTTCTTTTTATCATCTTCAAGCTTTCTTAAAGAACATCATAGCTTAGAAATAATGGATTAATATAGTTTCTTTCATTGTTTAGCATAGCATATAGCATCATATCACACCTATATTTGGTCTAAAATCAATCTTAGTATGCATTAGAATATGCTCCAAGTGCTTATAGAGCACACCCACATCCCTCTAATTGAAGCGAATCAAACATTTGCTCTATAGCACTTGTTTTTTTAGCAACAATCTTGAGGTGGCTTTGGTTTTGTTTTCATGTCTTATGCTATTTTTTAGTTCATGAACATGTTAGATTAGTCTAATGTTTGAATGTTTCAGCCTTTCAAGATAGGTAACAGGTTCAAAATCATAGTCTACATTCTGGCACGCCCGGTGGGACCCACTTCACGGGTTCTTTGCAAACATTCTGATAGATTTTGGAGTGTTTTCAGATTTTTCAAGCTTATAGGTGGATGGAGCTCTTCAAATTCTTCTTCCTCTTCTTGTCTATATTCTTCTATTCCATCTACTTCTTCTTCTTCTAGCAAGGTCATGGCCATTTTTTTTCAAAAAAAATCCATAAGGAAGCAAAATCATACAAACCTTGGTTTAGTGCTTAAAACAAACCCCCAAATCATTCTTAAATGCATTAAGAACTAAAACTTGCAAAATTTATTCTAACAAACAAGAAAAAATCAATCAAAACATTTGCATCCTTGCAACATCAAGGTTTTAAATGCATTCATGCAAAGTAGGAACATTTTATGATTTGGGAGCATAAAAAGAACATCAAGTTTGCATTGGAAAGCTAAGTGGTCCCTAATCAACTAAAAAATCATCCTAAATGGTCCTAAATCAAAATTAAAAAGCATCAAAGAGAGCTAAAAAAGAGCTTCATTTGCAATGTCTTCAAAGTTTTGTTAAAAATCTCAAAGCAAACTAGGAACAAAATCATCAAAAAGCTTTGCTAAAACTTTTCAAAATTGGTTCCTAAACTTTCCTAAAGGTTTCAAAATTTTCCTAAATCAGTCCTAAAGCTTTGTTATTGATGTGAACAAGTCTCTTATTGCAAAATCTTGAATGCCTTTTAAAATTCATGCATCAAACTAAATCTAGGCAACTTTGTTTTGAAGTCTAAAATGGAGCAAACCAAATCTTGAATGAAACTAAAGGAATGAAGCTAAGTCCTAAGAGTCATTGTCCATTTGAAAATTGAACTCAATCTTGAATGCATTAAAAGAACAAACATCTCTATTCCCTCCTTTTCAATTCAAGCAAAATGAAAATTCAATCTTGAATGCCTTAAAGGACAAAAAAAAAAAAAAAGCACTTCAAAGTTCTAAATCAACACGCCAATCTCAATCTTGAAAGATCAAAGAAAGAACTTGCAATCACTCAAATCACTTACTTTTTGGAAAAAGAACAAATCAAACTTTAAGCACTTGTGTCTTCAAAATTTCAAAGTTCAAGCACACTTAAATCAAATTGGAAAAATGAACAAACTTTCTTGATGTGCATCTAGGAGCTTTATCTTCTTGCAAAATCCTTGTTAAAGTAAGCAATGTAGAACATTTGAACTCGGACAAGTTCACTTGTTCTACTTTTAGCGAGGCCTGTCTAGGGAGAAAAGCGCTTCCTCCTCAGAGAATGACCTCAAACCGGTATCCCCCCCAGCCGGTATATAAATAAAGTGAAGGCAAAAAGTACTCACTTACATCTCCTAATCGTCGGGCGTCTTGTGCCAAATACAAATGTTTGGGGAAAGGTAAATATTCCTCCCCCAGCGTTGTTGGCTAGGCTCTTAAGTGAGTCACAAGCGGTCAGCATAACCAGGTATGGAGACTCCACAGAATTATTAAAAAACTGATAAAATAGAGGCTACCCTATCTACATCCAAAAGTATCAAAATCCTTGTGCAAGGACCGATTCCAAGGGGTTTACCAGGTCGCCTCAAGATTACTCACCATTTGTATTCCCTTCTGGGGGATACCAAGCTGTGGGCAAGGGATTTTGATACTCACCTTCCTTAGGTAGATCTGTTTGAAGTGCTTGACAGTCAAAGACTCCGTGAAAACACTTGTTGAAACATACACTTTCAAAGCTTTATCAGAGTCAGTTGTCTTTGTTTGTATCCCGCAGGGTTGCTTTGTCTCTTGCGGAGATTGCTTTGACCTTAACTTTTTCCATTGGAAACCTTTGTCTCAAAATCAGAAGCCCCTTTTCCAAGTGATGCCCAGCAAGAACAAACATCCTAAAGTGAAGTTGCCCAAATCCCAAGCCTATCAAGAGTGAAAAGTTGCCAAGAAGAAACTCAAGAGCTATCAAGCCATTATCCAAGCAACCCAAACAGAAGAAAAGTCCCAAGCCAGACTTGAGAACATTGCCCATAATGCCTATATCAAACAGTTCGCCTTCTGTTTCCGAGTTAACCATCACTTTGTCAACCTTGAGCCAGAAAATTAGCCAAAATCCTTGTTCATGTCTTGTTCCATCTTCAGATCTTGAAAACTTGTCTCAAACAGCCTTGCATCTTAGTTTCATCCTAGTTTCACCCTTTGCATCAGCATCAAAACCCTAGTTGCATCTCAAAGAACATCATAAAAGTTGCATTTGCATTCATCTTCCTACCAGCATTCTAGAATCAATCCTTGTCATTTGCATTATCCCTTTAGATAGAGCATTGTCCCTTCACCCTTCAATACCTTTTCCACTAGCATCCCCCCATCAGCTTTCCATATCTTTCCGGCAGATCCATCATCCTTTGTTCCAAATCTAGAGATCCACCAACACTTAGTGTTTACCCTTTTGAGTTGTTCCTATCCCATATCCAAGATCAGAGACCATCATCCTCTTTTTGACACACCGTGTTGTCATAAAGAAATCAAACCTTGTCCTTGCATAGCCATCATCTCGAGCAAGAGATTGGAGTGTATTGATAAGAAACTTGTTGACCGAAGATCATCAGTCTATCTTAGGTTGACCCCATCATATCTCTGATCCTCCATTTGAGAAAAACAATAGCTCATTTGTTGACCACTCAGTAATCTTTCACCAGCTCTCCACCAGCAACCTATCTTTCCTCCACTGTCTTGGTCCATATCTGTTCCATCCAGCTTCCATCATCGCCATTTTGATCCCTATCTTTGCATTTGCATCTTAGAAGTCATCGTCTTTAGAAGTTCATCAACTTTTCATCCATCAACATCTTTTAGCCAAACATCTTGCATCCATTTAGCACTTGCATCTCCATGCCTGTTGAGACCAGATCTCGGAAAAGAAGAAGCATGAATCCTTATCCACCAACAACCTCATCCGATCCCAACCTTTTCACCAACGCCATGATGACCTACAATCCCCAGATCCAAGCCAGTAACCCATGTGAAGATCCAAACATCCCTTCATCCCCGTTGGCAATCCAAGCATTTGCAAGTCCTCCAGAAAGCCCACCAGCGACCAATGCCCTTGTACCGCAACATCAGCAAAGCACGTTTTCCCACTATCTACCAAAAAGTACCTCCATCCCACCATCTCTCTATCCACGCATCCCCATCAATACTATCTAAGTTCCAGCACAAGCATATTCTCCGTTTGTCCAATCATTCCCTGATCCTATCATGCAAACACCCCAAGAGCTTTCCACCATTCCCCTTTTCTTGCAAGAAAGCCTCGCCAGTCCCGCAACACAAGCTGCAGCGCCATCCGCTCCATCTCCTACCCCTTTTGCTTCATCATTTGCTATGGCTGCCCAAGCCCAAATCCAACGCTTAACCCAAAGTCAGCTTCCACCTCTCACGCAAGCTTTTACACCAAAAGCTTTGCCACCATCTGCAAGTCAAGCAATGCCTTTCACCATCAAAGGAGCACCGTCACCCTTCACCCCGAAGCACCCGTACCTTCTTCTTTGGGGTTAGCGCAATCGCTTCCCATTCCAACCTCATCTTTCTCTTGGGTGTTTCCTTCATTTTCCTCCTCACAAGAATCCACTCAACCACAACCTCAACAAGCTCCTTTCTCTCAACCATCATTCATGTCCCAAGCTCCCATTGCTCGTACCATTCCATCATCCGCTGCAGTGCACCCTAACACAAGCTCTCAGTGGGGCCTTACACAAGAAGAAATGAAGGTATGGGGGATCCCATCTCAATCCCCTACATCTATGGTTGCAAGTCAACAAACCGCCTTCGCCCAAGTAGCATAGCAGCAACTACCCCAACCACCACCGGCTTCAAGCTATTCATCCCAAATCCCAAATACCTTCCAGCAAGTTCCACCACCTCAATAGCCAACTTTCCCTAGCTATCTTACCCCATCACCCTTTGCTTCTAGCTTCCCCACATCTATTCCACCTCTAAGTAACGCAGGCATGCACCCAGCTTATATCAGCCAAACCCAAAGCCAACCTCAACAACTACCACCATCATACCCGCAAACAGCATCATTCCAACAGCCTCCCCCACAGTAACCACATGTCCCCTTTCAGCAAACACCCATCATTCCTCAACAACAGCAAGTCCCTTGCTATCATCCCCAGCAATAAATCCCTATCATCCCCCAGCAACAACAAGTTCCCACCCATGAGTTACAACAGAAAGTTCCAAATGTCCAATATCAGCAAGCAGTCCCACAACAACTGCCAGTTCAACAATAGCAAGCAGCCCAACAACATCAAGCGGTTCCATATCATTTACCACAATATCCCCCTATGCCACACCAGCAATATCCCCAGCAACCATTGCCCCAAAATCAGTTCCAACCCATTTATCCACAGTAAGCGCCATATCCAGTTCCACAGCTTCCATCACAAGCAGAAGTCTCAGTTCCCTCACCACTCAATGCTGAGTGGGAAGCAATGAAAAATGCTCTAAAGGAGCTACAAAGTGGAACAAAGAATAAAACATACAAGTTTGAAGAGGTGTGCTCATATCCCTTCGATCGGTCCATAGCAACTATCCCTTTCCCCAAGTATTTTGAGATGCCCAAGTTCGACAAGTATCGGGGGAAAGGAGATCTAGTAAACCATATCAAAGAGTTCTACATGGCGTGCCAAGAAGTATCTTATAGTGATAACTATCTCCTACGCCTGTTTCCCAAAAGCTTGGGAGGAACTGCTGTTGAGTGGTTTTACAAAATGCCACATGGGACAATAAAAACCTTTGCTGAACTCTCTAAGAAGTTCATCACACACTATGCCCATAATGTGGAGAATGAGTTGTCCTTGCTAGACCTATGCAACTCAAAGCAAAAAGATGGAGAAAGCCTTGCAGAATACTTGCAAAGATGGTAGAATCTTACAACCAGGTTAACATATCAGCCGCCAGAGAAGCATCTAACAAAGATCTTCATTGATAACCTGCATCCAAAGCTATCCCATCACATGCGAATGAACTGTCTCTAGACATACCAAGACATCAAGAGCAAAGACATAGGCATCGAGAAAGCTCTCCTAGATGAAGGCACTATTCGTCACTTCAAGGATGATTCCAAGAACAAACCCAACAATGATAAATCCCATTACTGGAATCGTAACAAAAATGTTGTTACAGATGGAGCCACTGACACTAAGAATGTACAATTCATTATGGCTAGTCCTACACTAGCTCAAACATACCAACCACCACAAGCGCCCGTCTATCAGCAACCACCAGCTCCCGCATATCAAGCACCTATTTATCAGCAGCCTCCTCAAGCTCATCAACCACCTGTGCAACAGTATCGGCAGCAATACCAACAGCAACAGCCAACACGTCAAGGCAATCCTATTAACGTAGTTAACGTTGCCCCAAGGCAGAACAAGCCCAACAATTAGAACAATCCAAAGAGGACTTTCACACCTTTGGGTGAGCCTCTAGATCAGATCTTTTATCAGCTAGCCAAGGCAAATATGATCACATATCCGCCCATCCCACAGAAGGATGACAATGCACCAAAGTCTGATTGGTATAAAGAACATGAATACTGTGATTACCATCGTGTGAAAGGACACACTACCCTAAAGTGTATGAGACTCAAGAACTATATCCAAGATCTCATTGATCAAAAAGAGATTCAAGTAGATACACCTGCTCAAGCCTCACCAAATGCCAATTTACAAATATATCAAAATGTGTTCCCTCAACACAATACCAGGAAGAATCAAGCCAACGCCAATCAGCCCCAAAATCATGGCAAAGGCAAGCAAGAAGACCACACAGCGGCCTACATCAACTATGACAAGTATGTCGGATGCATAACTCAAGTTGAGCCCATCCAAGATGAGCCCACCATCAATACCATCCACGTCAGAGGGCCGGATCGACAATGTACTGCAACTACCCACAGTAGTAGGATAACTATTGCCGGTGCTCCTCCGAGATCAGCTGCTCCTCCAAGGCTAACATCTACTGCATCCACAGCACAGTCTAACACCAGGCCAGCATCAAATGCACGCGCAACACAGCATAATGCACCAAGTGCACAATATAATATCATAGAGCATCTTGGGAACATGCCAGCCCAAATATCTATCTTGGATTTGCTCCGCACATCACCCATCCATCAAGAGATCCTGGACAAAGCTCTAAAAGAAGGCCATGTCCCCACAGACATTAACACAACTCAGTTTGAAATTTTTGTGGGACACCTATCAGTAGCATGTGCCTTATCCTTCAAAGAATCTGATATACCAGATGTCGCTCCTGACCATACTCTTCCTCTCCGCATTGCCGTCATGGTCAGAGACTTTGCCATCAAACAGGTCTTAATAGATAATGGCTCAGCTCTAAACTTATGTACTTTAAAATTCATTCAGCAGATTGGGTTCACCCAAGCCGATATAGCACATGAAGTGATCACTATCAAAGCCTATGATAACTTGGAGCATACCTCCGAAGGTACTATCACCTTGCCTATCCAGCTAGGCCCAGCAACGCAAGATACTGTCTGCCACGTTGTTGATCTTGACCTACCATTTAATATTCTTCTCGGCCACCCATGGATCCATTCCATTAAGGCTGTACCATCTACTTACCATCAGTGCATTAAGTTTCCACATCAAGGCACTGAGGTTACTATCCACACTGATCCTAACCCCTTTGCATACTGCCGTGTGATGGAAGCATCTTTCCCTCATTCTACTCATTGTCCTGGAACTGATATTGGTACTTCTATTGCTAGCTCATCCCAATCCCATCGCAATCCAGAGACCATCCTCTCTTCCACCTTATCATCCGTCAAGATCAACAACCAGGGTTGTGGTGAATATAGCCTACATGATGCATTTGCCGTAGGGGCCCCTCCGCTTGATCCACATACTCAAGGGCAGCCAGATCACCAAAGCAAGCCTATTGAAGAGCATCATGAAATCAAGAAAATCGGATCTATGACTTTTGAATCCCATGGCAACTTAAATAGAAAAGAGATGGAGCCAGATATCAATAGATGGTTGTACAAAGATCCCCCATCTCGTGACATGCAACTTCTTGAGTACTTCAAAGAGAAATATCCAATCCCATACAAGAATGTCACAGAACAATATAACTATCAGGGCAGTGGTCTAGGACCACAAGAAGATGGAAATCTGTTTCCTATCACACCATCACAAAATCTTGAACATCGAGGACTTGGCTTTAATATCCCTCGCCTGCCTGAACAAGAGCCCAATACCGCAACTGAGGGCACCAACATGACTAGTGTTAACTTCTCGAATAGCCAGGATGACCTCATGGAAATTGAAGACATCCCCGAAGAGAAAGACATCCCATCCTACGATGATATCTTTGCTGACGATACCCTCCTGGGGACTTTTGTCCTCCAACAACTATCCATCAACCTCATAGACCTTCCCCTCACACACCCTGAATTCATAACTTGGGACCAACCAAGCATCGCACACATCGACGAGTTCCAAAGCGCACAAGCACTCCTAGAATTCATGGGGGCATCAAATCCAGCAGTCAACCAGGATCCAACATCAAAATCTGTTTATACGCTTCACCCAAAAGGATATTTTGGGGAAGAGGAAAGCTTTAGTCGCAAAAATGATAAAGCAAAAGAACATCATGAGTCTTTATGTGAAAACCCTTATGGGGCACATTCTGATTCCAAAATAGTAAAAACAAAGGGCGTATCTTCTAGCGAAAACCTGGCAATTCAGGCGCTAGACGATGAAGCCTTGCCTCTTCCCCCTATCCAAGATTATAGACCAGAGCAGTCACCGATCATCATAGAGGAAACCAAGCCAATCAACTTGGGAACAGAAGAATGTCCAAGGATCACCTACATTGCAGTCAACCTAACAGAAGGAGAAGAAATGGCTCTCAGCACCTTGCTCAAGGAATCAGTTATCAACTTTGCATGGTCATACGCCCACATGCTTGGGCTTGATCCAAACCTTGTTGTTCATCATCTATCAGTAGATCCAAACGTCAAGCCAGTGAAGCAGAAGCTAAGGAAAATGCATCCAAAGGTAGCATTACTAGTTAAAGCAGAGCTTGAGAAGCTCCTTCAAACAAAAATCATCAGATCAATCGACTACTCAGAATGGATCTCTAACATGGTGCCAGTCACAAAGCCTTCAGGTGACATCAGAATCTGTACTAATTTCAAGGACTTGAACAAGGCATGCCCTAAGGATGATTTCCCATTGCCAAACATAGACATGCTTGTAGATCTCACAGCGGGTCACGAAATGCTATCACTCATGGATGGCTTTTCCGGCTACAACCAGATTCATATAGCAGAAGCAGATCAACATAAAATAGCATTCACAACCCCATGGGGTACCTTTTGCTACAATATGATGCCCTTTGGGCTAAAGAATGCAGGAGCAACATATCAGTGAGCAATGACAGCGATCTTCCATGACATTATCCACAAGATCCTTGAAGACTATGTGGATGATATCCTTGCAAAATCCAAAACAAGGGATGAACACCTCAACATCTTAGAGTGTGTGTTTGATTGTCTGAATCATTATGGCTTAAAGCTTAATCCAAAGAAATGTGTCTTTGGTGTTACATCTGGAAAGCTCCTAGGTTTCATAGTATCGTGACGAGGCATAGAGATAGACCCCAAGAAGGTCAAAGCAATAACAGAGATGCCTCCACCAAGAACACTCAAACAGCTCAGAAGCCTACAAGGAAAGCTTCAATTAGTGTGTCGGTTCATTTCTCAGTTAGCAGACAAGTGCCAACCTTTTATGCATCTCCTATGCAAAGACACAAGCTTCAAATGGGATCCCATATGTCAAAGAAGCTTTGATAAGCTCAAGGAGTATCTTGCCAATTCTCCAATCCTAGTACCACCAATTCCAGGATGCCCTCTCATACTCTACATCTCGGCAACCACTACAGCACTGGGGGCACTCTTAGCTCAGCATGATGATGACAACAAGGAGAGAGCCATCTATTACATCAGTCACACTCTTGTCGGATATGAGCTTAATTATTCACCTATGGAAAAAGCATGCCTTGCAGTGGTCTTTACCACTCAAAAGCTTTGACATTACATGCTCAGTCACACAATCAAGCTCATTTCAAAGGTGGACCCCCTCAAATATCTACTATCAAAGACAACTCTCACAGGCCGTATGGCAAAATGGGTCATGATACTCAGTGAGTTTGACATCCAGTATATTGATCACAAAGCAATCAAAGGGCAGGTCATTGCCGATCAGCTAACAGAAGCACCATTGGTGGATGCCTATCCACTAATCATGGAATTCCTTGATGAACACTTATGTGTGATCGAAGAACAACCCATGTGGAAACTATACTTTGATGGCTCCTACACATCACATGGATCAGGGGTAGGAATCCTATTCGTCACACCTCAAGGTGACTACATACCAAAATAATTCAAAATGGGATTCCCATGTACCAACAACATTGCAGAATATGAGGCACTCATCTTAGGTCTCAAAACAGCTATCCAATGGAACATCACAGAACTACAAGTCTTTGGAGATTCACAGCTCATTATTAAGCAAGTCCTTGATGAGTATCAGACAAAGGACGACAAATTGCTACCCTACAAGCAACTGGTGGATAAACTGAAAGAGCATTTCCTACATCTACAATTCAATCAAATCCCAAGGCTTCAAAACAAAGCAGCAGATGCAATGGCAACCATCGGATCCTTATTGGAAATCCCACGTGACGCAACACAATATGAATTTCTAGTCGAGCAACTACACTTGCCAGCTTATGAGAACACCAATACAAACATGGTGTGTGTCTTGGTTGGTCCCCAATCCCCATGGTACCACAACATCCATGCATATCTAAAAAATGGTATCATATCTCCCCATCTCACCAATAACCAACGCCAAAACCTTATTCGCAGAGCTTCCCGCTACACTCTTGTAGCCAACACCCTATATCGTCGCGGGTATCACAATGTCCTATCTAGATGTTTAGATTCAAACGAGGCCGTCCTGGCCTTACAAGAAGTTCACGCTGGAATTTGCGGTGCCCACACGAGTGGCATGGTTCTAGCAAGGCAGCTGCTTAGAGTTGGATATTATTGGCCAACAATGGAACATGATGCGTGTGAATTTGTCAAGAAATGTCTCCCATGTCAACAGCATGCCAATTTGATACATGCTCCAGCACAGGATCTACAGCCTATTGCACCACCATGGCCTTTTTCATGTTGGGGCCTCGACCTCATTGGCTTGATCACCCCCCTCTCTTCGGATGGACACAAGTATATCATAACAGCCATAGAGTACTTTACCAAATGGGTTGAAGTGATTCCGCTCACCCTAACTACTGGCATCCAAATATCCAAGTTCATCCTTTACCACATCATCTGCCGCTTCGGCATACCATCTACCATTTTCACAGACCATGGCACACCTTTTGAAAACCAGCATGTGGATGATCTATGTGCTAGACTCCACATCCATCACCATTTCTCCAGTCCATATTTCCCTCAAGGAAATGGCCAAGCTGAGGCAACCAACAAAACTCTTTTGAAAATCCTCAAGAAGGTTGTCAATGATTTTGGTCGTGACTGGCACCTCCAAATCAATCCTGCCCTTTGGGCCTACCGCACTTCCTATCGCACTCTCACAGGCACCACCCCATATTCCCTTGTATATGGTGCTGAAGCCGTTCTATCGATCGAGGTCGAGCTCCCATCATTGCGAGTCTCCATGAAGAACTATACAACTGATGAAGACTATCGTGTGGCCTGGCTCACATAGCTAGATCTGCTAGATGAAAAGAGACGGCAAGCCTACGATCACCTGGTTGCATACCAAAATTGACTCAAAAGGAGTTATAACAAGAAGTTCCATCCTAGATAGTTCCAAGTCGGTGACATGGTTCTCAAATAAAATCAAAAGGTCCAAGCAAATCGTGAAAAGAAAGGCAAGTTTGAGCCTACTTGGCTGGGCCCCTATGTGGTCACCTCATGCTTCAGCTCCGGAGCTTATCATCTATCTACACCAGAAGGAGAGCCTTTGAATGATCCAATCAACATCATACATCTGAAGAGGTTCTATGCCTGAACCAGATCCTACATATTCAAAAAATCCATAAAAATTGGAAAAAGCAGCAAAAAATCAAAAAATCCCCCAAAAAATAATTAATTTATTTTTTGACCAAAAGTTGGCCTTTTATTCCATAAAACCTAGGAGAATTCTAGACTCTTCTAGAAACTTCTCAACCCAACCTCTTCACCCATCCTAATCCTAAAATCCCCTAATCCTAATCCTAATCCTCCCCCTAACCTTGTCACATTCCCTAAACAAGGTTAGCCAACTCTTAAACTTTAACCAAAGTCAACAAACTTCTAGAGGCTTCTCTTACATGCATTTATGATGCATTTAAAGCCTCCTTATCCCTCTTACATGCATTTATGATGCATTTAAGAAGCCCCTCACCCCTTTCTTACACCCTTTGACCTTAGGCACATTTCCCAAATTGTGCACATTCCTCCCATCTTTCAACCCAATGCCCTTGTGACACTTGTCACAAGGAGGTGGCCTTGAACTAGCACAATCCATGTGCTCCCCTTTGAATGAATCTTGGCCTCTCTTAAGGATTTTGATCCTAGCCACTCATTCATCCTCCCAAAAGTCTATAAATAGTCCTCATTTTCAAGAGCAAAATATCCATTCACCTTTCATTTTATGCATTGTTATCATGTCCATTTAGCTCTAGACTTAGCATAAGCAATACTAATTGTTAGTTTCTTTTTATCATCTTCAAGCTTTCTTAAAGAACATCATAGCTTAGTAATAATGGATTAATATAGTTTCTTTCATTGTTTAGCATAGCATATAGCATCATATCACACCTATATTTGGTCAAAATCATAGTCTACAGATACACTTGACCATGATAAGGCATACTAGGACCCCTAGAGAGTCCCCATGACCCCTAGGAGTCCTAAAGCATGATAAGGCATACTAGGACCCCTAGCGAGTCCCCATGACCCCTTTTGATGCATTGGAATGCTCAAGTCTATCTTAAGGTGTCCTACAACCCCTTAAGATAGACTTGAGCATTCCAATGCATCCAAAGTGGTCATGGGGACTCTCTAAGGGTCTTAACATGCGATAAGGTGTACTAAAACCCCTAGAGAGTCCCCATGACCCCTTTTGACACATTGGAACCCTTAAGTGTGTCCTAAGGGGTCCTATGACCCCTTAGGACACACTTGAGGGTTCCAATGTGTCAAAAGGGGTCATGGGGACTCTCTAGGGGTCCTAACGCATGATAAGACTTACTAAGACCTGTAGGGAGTCCCCATGACCCCTTTCGATACATTGTAATGTTCAAGTGTGTCTTAAGGGGTCTTAGGATCTCTTAAGACACACTTGAGCATTCCAATTTGTCAAAAGGGGTCATGTGGATTCCCTAGGGGTCTTAAGGTGTGATAAGGCATAATAGGACCCTTAAGGAGTCCCAATGACCCTTTTTGACCCCTAGGACCCCTTAAGACACACTTGAGCATTCCAATGTGTCAAAAGGGGTCATTGGGACTCCCTAGGGGTCTTAACACATGATAAGGCATACTAGGACCCCTAGGGAGTCCTCATGACCCCTTTTGACACATTGGAAGACTCAAGTGTGTCTTAAGGGGACCTAATACCCCTTAAGACACACTTGAGCATTCCAATGTGTCAAAAGGGGTCATGGGGACTCTCTAGGGGTCCTAACATGTGATAAAGCATAATAGGACCCTTAGGGAGTCCCCATGACCTTTTTTGACACATTAGAATACTCAAGTGTGTCTTAAGGGGTTGTAGGACCCCTTAAGACAAACTTGGGCATTCAAATGTGTCAAAAGGGGTCATGGGGACTCCCTAGAGGTCCTAGTATGAATTATCACACCTTAGGACACTTATAGAGTCCCCACGACCCCTTAAGACACATTGGAATACTCAAGTGTGTTTTAAGGGGTATTAGAACCCCTTAAGACACACTTGAGCATTCCAATGTGTTAAAAGGGGTTATGGGGACTCCGTAGGGGTCTTAAACCACCTTATCATACCTTAGGACCCCTAAAGAGTCCCCAAGACCCCTTTTGACACATTGGAATACTCAAGTATGTCTTAAGGGGTCCTAATACATCTTATCACACGTTAGGACCCCTAGAGAGTCTCCATGAACCCTTAAGACACATTGAGATGCTCAAGTGTGTCTTAAGGGGTCGTACGACCCCTTAAGACACACTTGAGCATTCAAATATGTCTTAAGGGGTCATGGGGACTCCCTATGGGTTCTAGTATGCCTTATCATGCGTTAGGACCCCTAGAGAGTCCCCATGACCCCTTAAGACATATTGGAATGCTCAAGTGTGTCTTAAGGGGTCGTAGGACCCCTTAAGACACACTTGAGCATTCCAATGTGTCAAAAAGGGTTATGGTGACTCCATAGAGGTCTTAATACACCTTATCATACTTTAGGACCCCTAAAGAGTCCCCAAGACCTTTTTTGACACATTGGAATGCTCAAGTATGTCTTAAGGGGTCCTAATATGCCTTATCACACGTTAGGACCCCTAGATAGTCCTCATGACCCACTAAGACACATTGGAATGCTCAAGTGTGTCTTAAGGGGTTGTACGACTCCTTAAAACACACTTGAGCATTCCAATGTGTCTTAGGGGGTCATGGGGACTCCCTAGGGGTCCTAGTACGCCTTATCATGCGTTAGGACCCCTAGAGAGTCCCCATGACCCCTTAAGACACATTAGAATGCTCAAGTGTGTCTTAAGGGGTCATAAGACTGCTGAAGACACACTTGAGCATTCCAATATGTTAAAAGGGGTTATGGGGAGTCCCTAGGGGTATTAATACACCTTATCATGCCTTAGGACCCCTAAGGAGTCCCCAAGATCCCTTTTGACACATTGGAATGCTCAAGTATGTCTTAAGGGGTCCTAATATGCCTTATCACATGTTAGGACCTTTAGAGAGTCTCCACAAACCCTTAAGACACATTGGAATGCTCAAGTGTGTCTTAAGACATCGTACGACCCCTTAAGACACACTTGAGCATTCTAATGTGTCTTAAGGGGTCATGGGGACTCCCTAGGGGTCCTAGTATGTCTTATCGCATGTTAGGACCCCTAGAGAGTCCCGATTACCCCTTAAGACACATTGGAATGGTCAAGTGTGTCTTAAGGGGTCATAGGACCCCTTAAGACACACTTGAGCATTCAAATGTGTCAAAAGGGGTCATGGGGACTCCCTAGAGGTCCTAGTAAGCCTTATCATGTGTTAGGACCTTTATAAAGTCCCCATGACCCCTTAAGACACATTGAAATTCTCAAGTGTGTCTTAAGAGGTCAGAGGACCCCTTAAGACACACTTGAGCATTCTAATGTGTCTTAAGGGCTCATGGGGACTCTCTAGGGGTCCTAGTATGTCTTAGGACCCCTAGGGAGTCCCCATGACCCCTTTTGACACATTGGAATGCTCAAGTGTGTCTTAAGGGGTATTAGGACCTCTTAAGACACACTTAAGTGTTTGAATGTGTGAAAAAAAGTCATGGGGACTCCCTAGGGGTCCTAGTATGCCTTATCACATGTTAGGACCCCTAGAGAGTCGCCATGACCCCTTAAGACACATTGGAATACTAAAGTATTTCAATGTCTCTTAAGGGGTCATGGGGACTCCCTAGGGGTCCTAGTATGCCTTATCACACCTTAGGAGCCCTAGGGAGTCCCCATGACCCCTTTTGACACATTGAAATGCTCAAGTGTGTCTTAAGGGGTCCTACGACCCCTTAAGACACATTTGAGCATTTCAATGTGTCAAAATGGGTCATGGGGACTCCCTAGGGGTCCTAGTATGCATTATCACACTTTAGGACCCCTAGAGATTCTCCACGACCCCTTAAGACACATTTGAGCATTCTAATGTGTCAAAAGGGGTTATGGGAACTCCTTACGTGTCCTAATACATGATAAGGCATACTAGGACCCCTAGGGAGTCCCCATGACCCCTTTTGACATATTAAAATTCTCAAGTGTGTCTTAAGGGGTATTAGGACCCCTTAAGACACACTTGAGAATTCCAATGCGTCAAAAGGGGTCATGGGGACTCCCTAGGTGTCCTAATGTGCATTAGGACACCTAGGGAGTCCCCATGACCCCTTTTGACGCATTGGAATGCTCAAGTGTGTCTTAAGGGGTCCTATGACCCCTTAAGACACACTTGAGCATTCCAATGTGTCAAGAGGGGTCATCGAGACTTCCTAGGGGTCGTAGTATGCCTTATCATGCGTTAGGACCCCTAGAGAGTCTTGATGACCCCTTTTGACACATTGGAATGCTCTAGTGTGTCTTAAGGGGTCCTACCCTAGAGAATCTCAACGTCAAATAAGGTGTACTAGGACCCCTTAGGACACACTTGATCATTCTAATGTGTTAGAAGGGGTGATGGGAACTCTCTACATGTCCTAATACATGATAAGGCATACTAGGACCCTTAGGGAGTCCCCATGACCCCTTTTGATGCATTGGAATGCTCAAGTGTGTCATAAGAGGTCTTAGGACCCCTTAAGACACACTTGAGCATTCCAATGTATCAAAAAGACCCCTTAAGACACACTTGAGCATTCCAATGTGTCAAAAGGGGTCATGGGGACTTCCTAGGTGTCCTAATGCACATTAGGACACCCAGGGAGTTCCCATGACCCCTTTCAACACATTGGAATAGTCAAGTGTGTTTTAATGGGTCCTACGACCCCTTAAGACACACTTGAGCATTCTAATCTATCAAAAAGGGTCATTGGGACTCCCTAGGGGTCCTAACGCATGATAAGACCTACTAAGAACCCTAGGGAGTCCTGATGACCCCTTTTGACACATTGAAATGCTCTAGTGTGTCTTAAGGGGTCCTACGACCCCTTAAGACATACTTGAACTTTCCAATGTGTCAAAAGGGGTCATGGGAACTCCCTAGGTGTCCTAATGCGTGATAAGGAGTACTAGGACCCCTAAGGAGTCCCCATGGCCCTTTTTGACACATTGGAATGCTCAAGTGTGTCTTAAGGGGTATTAGGACCTCATAAGACACACTTGAGCATTCTAATGCATCAAAAGGGGTCATGGGGACTCCCTAGGCATCCTAGCATGATAAGGCATACAAGGACACCTAGGGAGTCCCCATGACTCTTTTTGACACATTCAAATTCTCAAGTATGTCTTAAGGGGTCCTAATACCCCTTAAGACACACTTGAGCATTCTAATGTGTCAGATAAGGTGTACTAGGACCCCTAGGGAGTCCCCATGACCCCTTTTGACACATTATAATACTCAAGTATGTCTTAAGGGGTCCTACGACCCCTTAAGACATACTTGACTATTTCAATGTGTCTAAAGCGATCATGGGGAGTCTCTAGGGGTCCTAAGGTATGATAAGGCATACTATGACCCCTAGGGAGTCTCCATGTCCCCTTTTGATGCATTAGAAGGCTCAAGTGTGTCCTAAAGGGTCCTACAACCCCTTAAGACACACTTGAGCATTCCAATGTGTCTTAAGGGTTCATGGGGACTCTCTAGGTGTCCTAATGCATGATAAGGTGTACTAGTACCCCTAGGGAGTCCCCAGAACCCCTTTTGACACATTATAATGCTCAAGTGTGTCTTAAGTGGTATTGGGATCCTAGGACTACTTAAGACACACTTGAGCATTCCAATGGACCCCTAGGGAGTGTCTCTCTGCCTCCAATGAACTATTCTTCAAAGCCTCCATTTCTGCGTAGCTAGGTTTTACGATGCCTGTAAAAGGCACATTTAATACAAAGATTTAGCTGACAACCTTTAAAGACCTAAAAGAAATGAGAAAAAAATTTAGGCCAAAAATACATACCACATTTCTGTATGTAGTACCATAAGCTTGAACAATCCAGCTGGCTTCCTCTGCTAAGGCACGAAGAACTTCATTAATGTATGCTCTAGGAGGAAGATTATAATTTCCATATTTTTGTAAGAGTTTCTCCTTAATTTGTAATATTATATATAATATATTAGTATACATTAGTATATATATATATATATATATATATGTATGTATGTATGTATTTATATTATATACATGTTAGTATATATTATATATTAGTATATATATAATATATTATATATATTAGTATATTTAATGCATTAATATATATAATATATTAGTCTATTATAATACATTAGTACATATATAATATACATTATATATATCATATGCCTCTTTTTTATAGATATATTATATACATAAATATATGTAAAAGTTCAATTTTTTTCATTTGCTCCCGCCGGTTTTTCATTGGCAGGAGAATATCGGGTACCTGATATTCTTAGGTACCCAATTTTTCCTAGGCAATATTTGACCAAAATATTCCCTGTCCCCATAGAGCAGACAATCACAGGATTTTATACTTTTTTCACACGTTGCAAAATAAAAAATGTGATTTGGGGCCCATTGTTTGATTTTTGTCAACTTGTGGTCTCACCATGGGAAGCACCAGTCATCGAAAGGCTAAACGCAAGAGGAAGCTGACAGATGATAAAATTCAGGCATATAGGGAAAAAGATAAGGAAAATCACTGAAGAAGGAGAGAAGGTATGTTAAACATTAATCAAGGTGACCCCATAAATGTAGTTGTAAGTGAAGAGGATGTTCAATTTGAAAATGCACAGATGGAGATTGAAAATGTAGACTTTGGGAATGAAAATGTTGCACAAGAACCACATGAATGTTATACATCTCCAAATTATATGCAAAATGAAGTCCCTTGCAATAAAGATAATCAATCTTCAAATTTGGGGCTTTCAAGAACACCTAAATGGTTAATTGAAATTGAGGAGAACATTATGAATAATTGGGAAGGAAAGAGGTCACATAGAACTGTTAGGTTGTGGGCTTCAAGACTTTATGATCAATTTTTTTGAAACAAGACATTGGTTGAGAAATGTCAAATTTTTGTGCATTTGTTAAAGATGCAAAAGATGAGACTTGTGCTTGTGAAATTGAAGATTCGTGTGAACAAGAAAATGGAGAGAAATGCCATTGTTGTGAAGAATCTTTTCAATGCTCTCAATAGCATTGGGAAGACTAGTAGAGAAAAAGACAAGAGAGTTTCTCGGAGGGTTATTACAACCTCCTTAGTAAGTCATCAGTTGAGAAAGGCTCATTTGATGAGACAAACTTGTGTTGACTTCAATATAGACCATAAAACTTTGGGTAGAGCACTTGCAAGAAGAGGACTTGATGATCCCCTTCAAATTGATATATGGGCTTATGGTGGGAGACTTCCACATTTTGATAAGAAGCTAACAGATGTTGTCAAGGATGAAATTCAATAATTTTGGGATGCTAACTCAAGAGTGTCACCAAATGTGAAGGATGTCTTGAAGTTGAGAGTTGGCAATCGAGACCGCACTCCACATCCTAAACATTATGTGGAGGTAAGTCAAACAATGTTGTATAAAAATTTTTGTGAGACACATCCAACATTGAAAATATCACAAAGGTCTTTTGAATCCGTGAAGCCATTTTATTGTGTACCCCTTAAGATTCGAAATACATGTTGTTGAAAATATCATGTTGAGTTTTCAATGCATCATGAATTATTACGGTCCATTCATTCTACTTTGCATACTAATGAAATGCTAGAGGATTGTGGTGCAAGTGGTCTTCCCAAATCATCAAGAGACTTGCTAGATCAATTTTTATGTCAAAGAGATGATGGTTGTTTATTTTATAAAAAAGATTGCTTAAATGCCAAGTGCTCAGAATGTGGTGGCTTGTCCAAGTTTAGAACATGTTTTCATGAGGGTTTGGAACACAATTTTGGAAAGACACTCATCCAAAAAAAGGTATATGAAACAGTGAAATATACATTGAAGAGTGGAGATGAAGGCTCTAGATGTGAGTTAGTTGCAAATGAATACAATGTTGCTGATTTTATCTCAGATTTCAAGACAAATCTTTTTTACAAGTATGCAAGGCATAGTCACAGGTCTTAATGGTTGGATCAACAATTTAGGACATGTAAGGACACTTTCCCCATTGGAACTATTATATCCGTTGTAGACTTTGCGGAGAACTATACATTGCAGCCCCAAAATGAGACTCAAGCTCAATATTACAATTTGATTCAGGTTGCTATTTTTGTACACATCACATATAGACATTCACCTGATAGCACAAAATATGAGTGAAAGATAATCAGAGAGTACCATTTTTATATGAGCAATGATAGGTCTTACTCTCATGAGTTTGTTCAACATTATTTCCAAAACTATTTTGACTTCTTGTAGGAAAATGGTATTGCTATGGATAGGCATCTCATTTGGTCAGATAATTGCACCGGTCAATTTAAGAATGCCAGAATGTTTTATTGGTTGTGTAGAATGCATGTGGAGAGAGGTGTACCTCATATTTGGAGTTTTTTTGAGTCAGGGCATGGGAAAGGGGAGCATGACGGAGCAGGTGCGTGTGTGAAGAGAGCTCTAGTTAAGGAGAAATTGAGGATTTCAGGTGTTATACTTCTTGATGCTCATTCTATTGTTGATTGGTGTACTTTAGCATTGTCACAAGGAGGACTCTTGATTCTACAATGCGTAGATTCTTTTGGTTGGTTGAGGAGGGAACTATAGGAGATAGATTGGATTGTCAAACAGTGAAAGACTCCTCAAAAATGCATTCATTCTGAAGCTCCAATAGTAATACATGGACCATTTGGACATGAGAGTTGGCTTGTTTTTGCCCCATGTGTTTTCAGTATGATTGGGATCATTGTGAGTCAAGTGAGTGGGTGGATACATGGGTTCCACAGTATCTGACTCCTTTATCTTTGACACTCTCTATAAGAAATGATGACATGGACACTTCAGTTGACTATGACCATCTTTCAAATCTTTTGAAGCCAGGAGATGTTTTTGCATTGGTTGCACCATAGGGGAATGATGAGAGGTCAGATTATTGGTTAGCACGTTGTGTACAAGGTAAACATAAGCTTGTACAACCGATGACAGATGGTGATGGGTTCACATATCCTACTGGTTCAGTTGTTGTTGCGGGAACATGGTTGCGAACATACATGATTAGAAAGAATGGAGTTCCCACATTTGAAGACTATGACAAGCACAAAAATATTCTGATGTATTCACACCTTGTTATAGCAACAAATGTCAAGTTGTCAAAGCATCATGGAAGACCAAAGACAAAAGAACTTTGGACTATTACTACTACTGATCATGAAGCACTATTGGAGACCCTGAAGAAAAGAGATGACCCTTCAGGAACACTTGACTAGGTAATAAGTTAACTTAGTGCATTATTTTCTAAGTTTGTTAAGCTTAATTTCAATACATTAATTTGACCTTTCTTAGATTGTATTTTGAGTCAATAAACTTGGTTTTGTATGTGGAATGTAACTTGTGTAGGAGCACCTATGAAGATGCCTACGATCACCATGGATCCAATCAAAGATAGAAGGACAAAAGGATCCTTAATGGTTAATTGAGATCTTTTGAAGCCTATAATGGCAATTTGTAACAATCAGTTTGATTTAAAAGTTAAATGTCCTTAAACTCTTCATAAGGACTTATGACCAAAATCATGTATGGGTGGCCAATAGTGCCAAGAAGAGATATTACATGTCATATACTTATGTCATTTGCATGGTTTGAATTCTTACATGTTTGATTGTTGTTTGTAATGCTTTAAGGATATTATTTTTTATCATTTCAAAAAATCTATAAAAGTTAAACCTCAAACATAATAAGCTCCACAGTTCAAATTTAACAAGCTTAATCATGATTAATTTCACAGTTCAAATTTCAAACATACCACTAACAGTCAGTTGAAAGTGGCTCATATCTCAAACCTCATGAGAGGTATTAACAAACTGTCAGGTGCTACAAGATCATGTTTTTGAGGTCTACAATAACCTCTCTCAGTTTTGGACGATTTTGACTTCATTTGCATTTGGCAAGGTGATCTCATTCGATGCCAAAACTTGCAGTGAGGGTCAGTTGAAAGTGGCTCAACAGCGTATCTTTCAAACCATCTGACCTGGCATCAAACCATCTACTCCATCAGCTCTGATTGGCTGGTTAAATGCCAATGACAACCCCATTCTACCCACAGAGTCACCGGAACGCTCGCGACCACGCTCAACCCAAGTGACCCTAAGGTGCACTAAGCACAATTGGGCCGTGATCTTCTGGGGCTCGTATCTTGGACCTCGTCAAAGGTATCAACAAACTGTTAGGTGTTACAAGATCATGTTTTTGAGGTCTACAATAACCTCTCTCAGCTTTGGCCAATTTGACTTCATTTGCATTTGGCAAGGCGATCTCATTCGATGCCAAAACTTGCAGTAAGGGTCAATTGAAAGTGGCTCAGCAGCATATCTTTCAAACCATCTAACCTAGCATTGAATCATCTTCTCCATCAGCTCTGGTTGGCCAACTAAATGCCAGTGACAACCCTGTTCTGCCCACAGAGTCACCGGAACGCTCGCGACCATGCTCGACCCAAGTGACCCCAAGGTGCACTAAGCACAATTGGGTAGTGATCTTATGGGGCTCATATCTTGGACCTCATGAGAGGTATTGACAAACTATTAGGTTTTATAGGATCATGTTTTCAAGGTCTACAATAACCTCTCTCAGTTTTGGGCAATTCAACTTTGTTTGTATTTGGCAAGGTGATCTCAGTCGATGCCAAAACTTGCAGTCAGGGTCAGTTGAAAGTGGCTCAGCAGCATATCTTTCAAACCATCTAACCTGGCATTGAATTGTCAGCTCCATTGGCTTTGGTTGGCTAGGTAAATGCCAATGACAACCCCATTCTATCCACAGAGTCATCGGAATGCTCACGACCAGACTCGACCCAAGTGACCCCAAGGTGCACTAAGCACGATTGGGCAGCGATCTTCTGGGGCTCGTATCTTGGACCTCGTGAGAGCTATTCAAAAAATATCAAGCATTATAGCATCATGTTTTTTAGGTCTATAATAACCTCTCTCAATTTTGGGTGATTCGACTTCGTTTGCATTTGGCAAGGTGATCTCAGTCGATGCCAAAACTTGCAGTCAGGGTCAGTTAAAAGTGGCTCAGCAGCGTATCTTTCAAACTGTCTGACCTGGCATCAAATCATCTACTCCATCAACTTTGGTTGGCTGGGTAAATGCCAGTGACAACCCCATTCTACCCACAGAGTCACCGGAATGCTCGCGACCATGCTCGACCCAAGTGACCCCAACGTGCACTAAGCATGATTGGGAAGTGATCTTCTAGGGCTCGTATCTCAGACCTCCTAAGAGCTATCAACAAACTGTTAGGTGCTACAGGATTTTTTTTTTGAGGTCTACAATAACCTCTCCTAGTTTTGGGCAATTTGACTTCATTTGCATTTGGCAAGGTGATCTCAGTCGATGCCAAAACTTGCAGTCAGGGTCAGTTGAAAGTGGCTTAGCAGCGTATCTTTCAAACCATTTGACCTGGCATCAAATCATCTACTCCATTGGCTTTGGTTGGCTGGGTAAACACTAGTGACAACTCCGTTCTGCCCACAGAGTCACCAGAACGCTCACGACCATGCTTGATCCAAGTGACCCCAAGGTGCACTAAGCATGATTGGGCAGTGATCTTCTGTTGCTCATATCTTGGACCTCGTGAGAGGTATCAACAAAATGTTAGGTGTTACAAGATCATTTTTTTGAGGTCTACAATAACCTCTCTCAATTTTGGGTGATTCGACTTCATTTGCATTTGGCAAGGTGATCTCAGTCGATGCCAAAACTTGCAGTCAGGGTCAGTTGAAAGTGGCTTAGCAGCGTATCTTTCAAACCATCTAACTTGGCATTGAATCATCTACTCCATCAGCTTTGGTTGGCTAGGTAAATGCTAGTGACACCCCGTTCTTCCCACAGAGTCACCAGAATGCTCGCGACCACGCTTGACCCAAGTGACCCCAAGGTGAACTAAGAAAGATTGGGCAGCGATCTTCTGGGGCTCATATCTTGGACCTCGTGAGAGGTATCGACAAACTATTAGGTGTTATAGGATCATGTTTTTGAGTTCTACAATAACCTCTCTTAGTTTTGGGTGATTTGACTTCATTTGCATTTGGAAAGGCGATCTCAGTAGATGCCAAAACTTGCAGTGAGGGTCAGTTAAAAGTGGCTCAGTAGCGTATCTTTCAAACTGTCTGACCTGGCATCGAGCCATTTACTCCATCAACTCTAGTTGGCCAGGTAAATGCTAATTACAACCCCATTCTACCCATAGAGTCATCAGAACGCTCATGACCACACTCAACCCAAGTGACCCCAAGGTGCACTAAGCACGATTGGGCAGTGATCTTTTGGGACTCGTATCTCAGACCTTGTGAGAGCTATTGACAAACTATTTCATGCTACAAGATCATTTTTTTGAGGTCTACAATAACCTCTCTCAATTTTGGGTGATTTGACTTCCTTTGCATTTGGCAAGGTGATCTTGGTCGATGCCAAAACTTGCAGTCAGGGTCAGTTGAAAGTGGCTTAACAGTGTATCTTTCAAACCATCTGACCTGGAATTGAACCATCTACTCCATTGCCTCTAGTTGGCTGGGTAAACATCACTGACAACCCCATTCTACCCACAGAGTCACCGAAACACTCACGACCATGCTCGACCCAAGTGACCCCAAGGTGCACTAAGCATGATTGGGCCGCGATCTTCTGGGGCTCATCTCTCAGACATCGTGAGAGCTATCAAAAAATAGTTAGGTGCTATGAGATCATGTTTTTGAGGTCTACAATAAGCTATCTCAGCTTTGGGAAATTCAACTTCATTTGCATTTGGCAAGGCGATCTCAGTTGATGCCAAAACTTGCAGTCAGGGTCAATTGAAAGTGGCTCAGTAGCGTATCTTTCAAACCATCTGACTTGGCATCAAATCATCTACTCCATTGGCTCTAGTTGGCTGGGTAAATACCAGTGACAACCTCATTCTACCCACAAAGTCACAAGAATGCTCGCGACCACACTCAACCCAAGTGACTCCAAGGTGCACTTAGCACGATTGGGCAGCGATCTTCTGGGCCTCGTATCTTGGACCTTGTGAAGGTATCGACAAACTATTAGGCATTACAAGATCATGTTTTTGAGGTCTACAATAACCTCTCTTAGTTTTGGGCGATTCGAATTCATTTGCATTTGGCAAGGCGATCTCAGTCGATGCCAAAACTTGCAGTGAGGGTCAGTTGAAAGTGGGTCAACATTGTATCTTTTAAACTGTCTAACTTGGCATCGAATCATCTACACCATTGGCTCTAGTTGGCTGGGTAAATGCTAGTGACAACCTCATTCTACCCACAGAGTCACCGGAATGCTCGCGACCACACTCAACCCAAGTGACCCCAAGGTACACTTAGCATGATTGGGCAGTGATCTTCTAGGACTCATATCTTGGACCTCGTGAGAGCTATCAAAAAACTATTAGGTGCTACAAGATCATGTTTTTGAGGTCTACAATAACCTCTCTCAGTTTTGGGTGATTCGACTTCATTTGCATTTGGAAATTCGATCTCAGTAGATGCCAAAACTTGCAGTCAGGGTCAGTTGAAAGTGGCTCAATAGCGTATCTTTCAAACTGTCTAACCTAGGATCGAACTATCTACTCCATTGGCTCTGGTTGGCTGGGTAAATGCTAGTGACAACCCTATTATACCCATAGAGTCACCAGAACGCTCGCGACCATGCTCGACCCAAGTGACCCCAAGGTGCACTAAGCACGATTGGGTAGTGATCTTCTCGGGCTCGTATCTTGGACCTCATGAGAGGTATCAAGAAACTATCAAGTGCTACAAGATCATTTTTTTGAGGTCTACAATAACCTCTCTCAATTTTGGGTGATTCGACTTCATTTGCTTTTGGCAAGGCGATCTCAGTCGATGCCAAAAATTGCAGTGAGGGTTAGTTGAAAGTGGCTCAGTAGCGTATCTTTCAAACTGTCCGACTTGGCATTGAACCATCTACTCCATCAGCTCCAGTTGGTTGGATAAATGCTAATGAAAACCCTATTCTACCCATAGAGTCATCAGAATGCTCACGACCACACTCGACCCAAGTGACCCCAAGGTGCACTAAGCATAATTGGGTAGTGATCTTCTGGGGATCATATCTTGGACCTCGTGAGAGGTATTGATAAACTATTAGGTGTTATAGGATCATGTTTTCGAGGTCTACAATAACCTCTCTTAGTTTTGGGTGATTTGACTTTGTTTTCATTTGGCAAGGCTATCTCAGTCGATGCCAAATCTTGCAGTCAGGGTCAGTTGAAAGTGGCTCAGCAGCGTATCTTTCAAACTATCTGACCTGGCATTGAATCATCTACTCCATTGGCTTTGGTTGGCTGGGTAAACACTAGTGACAACCCTATTCTGCCCACAGAGTCACCGGAATGCTCGCGACCATGGTCGACCCAAGTGACCCCAAGGTGCACTAAGCACGATTGGGCCACAATCTTCTGGGGCTTGTATCTTAGACCTTGTGAGAGCTATCAAAAAACTGTTAGGTGCTATGGGATCATGTTTTTGAGGTCTACAATAACCTCTCTCAACTTTGGGTGATTCGACTTTATTTTCATTTGGGAAGGCGATCTTAGTCGATGCCAAAACTTGCAGTCAGGGTCAGTTGAAGGTGGCTTAGTAGCGTATCTTTCAAACCATATGACCTAGCATTGAACTATCTACTCCATCGACTCTGATTGGCCAGGTAAATGCCAATGACAACCCCATTCTACCCATAGAGTCACTGAAATGCTTGCGACCACGCTCGACCCAAGTGACCCCAAGGTGCACCAAGCATGATTGGCCAATGATCTTCTGGGGCTCGTGGATCAAGTAGAAATTTTTCTGAGTAGACATTGTCCTATTTGGTATGGTTATGAAGGTAGACTAAAATGGTTGGAGAGGCTATCAATGCCACTGTCTATCCAAGGACATGCCATCATCCTTGGGGTCAGTTATAATTTTAACTATCGAGTCCCATAAAAATTGTGACTTGGAAGCATAGACAATATATGTAAACTATTCAACAGAATGCCTGCAAGCAAAGCACGACATATGGAATTGTAGATAGGAGTAGTAGAACTAGTAAAAGGTATCCAAAAATGAAGTTTCCAAAGCTTTGTTAGGTTAGACCGGTTGATGACAATGAGAATTTGTTTTTCACATCGACAGTATTGGCATTCGAGAACATGATAATCTATAATGCAATTTCAATATTAAGACATTATCATTTCCTAAGAATGCCCCAACACCGAATGTCAAGGATGACCTGACATCTTCCTTGATGGATAGAACCTTGTTTCATGCTCAGTTGTTGGATTCATAGAGGTCTGGGACTATATCAGTGGGAAACTTAAGAGCGATTTTCAATACCAAGCTGATGATGCCTTCATGATGCATGATAATGCAGTTCTTTGTGTCGACATCAGTCATGATTTAGAGATGTTGGCTTCAAGTTCATAGGGTGGGAAAATTGAGGAGGACATGTGTTGGTTGTGGATTATTCCCTTTGATCTTCAACTTGCAGATTTACACTTTGATGGATAAATCAAATACAACTCCTGACTCTATCACCACTCCAAAGTCCATAAGGAAGAGGGCCAACTGACAAGGATCAAAGATCCTTCTACTCTTTGAGCTTCAATGCTCAGGTAGGTGTACCTTGAGTCACTTCTCTAAAGGAGTCTCAAAATGATGTATACAATGCTCAACACAAATCTATAAAAGGTTTATCAAATGAATGTTTATGTTTGTGGTTGTTAACCATGCATACCTCAAGAGAAAAGACTAGTGCCTTATCCCAGGGCTAAGAATCACCCAACTGTATACTTCAACTGAACACCTCAAATCAAACACAATGGAAACTAGAGTAAGTGCTTTGCCTATTACCCCTTTCCCTCAAGCACAAGGACATCAAATTCTACACCTAGCTGTAAAATCACTGAATTCACCTAAAAGGATTTAATCTTGACTTTGTTAGAAACTTAGAGATGAATTCAAAATATTCTTTGTTTACCATACATTAACACACTTTGTGACATTAACATATATGAGCTCAGAGACAAACAAGAAGACATACACAAGATGCAAGATTGGGATTCAATGGTGTTTTCATTAACAAATCCAAAATCAGCATATAATTAGAATGACACCAAGATGAGAAAAGTCACAAAACCAAACCTCTCTCCATATAATATAGTAAAAAACTAGGGACCAAAAGCAATAAGATTTTGAAACCCCTTCAAAAATCAAGAATCTACAACTTATACCACTAGCTGCCTTGGGATTCTCAGAGAGAATGCAATAAGCTACAGATAGCTAGGGAAAGGGTCTCAACCACCTGACATGTCAAAATTTATATCAAAATTTATTGCAAAGGTGGGAAACCAAGCAGTCCAGAGAAAGAAAATCTCAAACAGATCTGCAATCATGAAAATATGTGAGCCAGGATAGAGAGCTAGGAGCTGCTATGAAAATCAGTCAAATCGGCCACCTGCAAACACCTCTTGAGCCAAGAGTGCAATCATTCCTCATGGTACAAATCCCTTTGCAAATAACCGCCAAGCACTCAGGACCATACTGCAAACCGCCTCCACCAAACAGGGTCAAATCTGGCATTCAATTCTGTAAACAAAGGTACCCCCTGTCGCTCAGAAAATCAAACTTCAAACTGCAACTGTTATCATGTATTTGGTAGGAAATAAACCTTTTAACCATTCGCCCTCAGTCACACAACCGCGTTGTCATATCACTAACCACCACAAGAATTGGGCCTCAATAAATGCTTGGTTGCATGATCGCAAGCCGTGGAAATGGCCCTTGCGATCATGCGACCGTGGCCTCCTAACCACAATCAATCGATCTTTACAAACCCCTCAGCCACTTCACCATCACAATCCAACAACTGTGACAAATGGACGGTTAGTTGCATGATTGCATAACCTGGGGATGGGCTATGTGAACATGCGACAATCTGCAGATCTCAATCCTACCGCAACCGCCACCGCTAAGTCCTCACACAAACATTAGTTGCATGATTGCATAGCTTTAAAAAGGCTATGCAAACATGTGACTAACCGTTAGCATTCATCGCTGAATGCAGCCCCACCCTGTCGAGTCACCGTAAATATGGACCCCACATATTTGGCGAACTGGCGACCAAAGAACTTCCGCCAGTTTGTTGAATACTTCCTGCCTCCACTAAAGAATCTAGTGATCCCGCGACTGCCATTCACCAAGTCACCAAATGAAATGGGGAATCGCCAAACCATCTCATGAATGCATGACAAGACAACACTTTATCGGCACTGCCAACTCTTTTTATCTGGACCACCAAAACCAAGACCCCACCTAGGCCTGCCAAACACCACATGTCACACCACTACATGTTGCAACTACCAAGAAATCAAAACCCAAGCCCACATTCCAAACTCACCTTCCTGCTAGCACGAACCAACTAGAAATAGCCACATGTCCACTTGCCAATAGGAGCCACTACCGCAACCGCCACGGACACATGGCACCCTATCACATGATCGCATAGCCCAAAAGTGGACTATGCAAACATGCAACATCCCGCTACATTAACCGCCATCAGTTAACACCACCACGCATGGAACTACAACTAGACCAACCTACCGATGGGCTATGAGGACATGTGGCAAGCGATTGCATGATCGCATAGCCAAAAGTTGGGCTATGCAATCATGTGATAGCCAATCATAAGCTGGCACATGTCCACCTTCAGGACCACACCAAAGAAGCCAAACCCATCCAGAGGATTAGATGGTTGTCACAAAAGTGCATAGCACTGACAAAACCTTTGCACTTTAATGACAACCGTCCGATCTTCTGACATGTCATGACCCGCTACTCAATCCAGAAACTAGGTCCCACCGCACATCAGACTTGTGCACTTAAACAAGTAAACCACCAAGTAGCCTTACCGAACCAGGACCCACCATTCCATGATCACGCAACCACAGGAAACTAACCGCCCGCGTGATCGTGAGATGCTAGCAGATAACCACCAGATATTTGGAGATCATGTGACTAAGGAGAAAAAGACCACCCGCTAGGTCCCTGAATGAAAACCAATAACCGCCAAGGATCAGGAGACCAAGCGATAACATAGTCGCCAAGTTGCAGAATAGGAGACGTAACCACCCAAAGACCTGGAGAATCAACGACAAGAAACTTTGAAGGACTGGGCCCTACCAGATAGAAGCAACGTTGGAACAGATAAGATCAACGACAAGCACATGATCACATGGGTAAGGAATATTCCATGCGATCACATGCCAACCATTGATCTCCTCCCTCTGGCCCCACATGGTCGCACTTGCACGATTAAGACAAAGAACAAGGAGAGCTAGTAGAAAAGAAGACAGACGAGGTTGAAAACACACAGTGTTTTTCCATGAAAGATCGAAAACACACAAAGTTTTCAACATGACACTGAAAACAACACGGGCTTTTATGCAGGTCAAAAATAAGATGGATTTTAAAAAACACAGGTTGTTTTCAACACTGTGGCAGAAATTTAAAATGCTTCCCGTAGACCCTGAAACTCGAAAATCTTTCTGGGTTTTGCGGATTAGGAGATGCAGTTTGAACCAGGGCTAGGTGACAACATAAACTACTAGGGGTAGGACACACATACCATGAAACGCTAAATATTTTCATCACAAGTCAAGACTGAGATTGCAGGCACGGCAGGACAGCAAAACAAAAACATTGCAGGGAATAGGCCAACACCACAAGAGTTTGCAATGACAGAAAGAAGGCCTAACAACATGCTCACAATTAAATCCCAAAATACATATGTATGATGGCTTTGACAAAATGTTTCTTGGTGTCACTTGCATGAAACGGTATGTTTGTGGAGAGCCAGAAATGACATGCTCTAGTTATAGTACCAAGCGTCCAATCAAAACATAGAGGCATTAACACTTGTGTTGCAATAAAATCCAGACGGCACTATTCTATAGGAATAGATCCATTTTGAAAGATGTAGAGCACCAAGTAACATGGACTTTCATAAAAAAATATTACTAAGGCACTCACAAAGGGATACTTTAATGTATTCGAGAAAGAAGATGTGGATAGACAAGTCCTCAAAAATTAGTTATTATAACATGAAAGAAACTAACCGAAAGGGGAAAATAAGTAAGGCTTGTAGAGGAGATTTTGGGGGTTCCAGATTCTGCCTGACCTGAGAGACTTTGTGCCAGGGGAGGGATAGATTAGGATTTTTATTGTAATGCAGGGAAAGAGGGATTTTATTTTCAGATAATGATTAATGTATAGGAACATCAAAATCTTTGTTGTTTTGTTGTGTTTAAAGAAGAATATGTCAGCATATTAAAACTTTTATTTTAGATGCTCACTTTCTGATTGATATTCATCTTTGAATAATATTGGTTTCTTTTGAATGCATATCTGTTACGTCTGATCATCAACATGATCATCTATGGACTTTATGCTATAGTTTTTCATGTATTTGGAAAGAACCATTCATCTTTCTCTCTTAGTTTCTTTCTATAATGCATTATTTAGGCAAATGAAATTTGTAGCGTTTACTGTCCTTTTCTTTTTAGTAAATTAGTCCCTTTGCATCTATCTCGTGTTTACAAATAGATGTTTGTAAACCTTTATTTCTTTTAGGTTAAAAGCATTATCATTTATAGTTTAGTTGATTCACTGTAAATCCTGCACGGGGAGCTATACCCGAATAATTCAAAGGGTGCTTACGCTTCTCAATAGTGAAGTGACCCAACTGTTGGTGTTGGTTGAGTCTTTTTGTTTGGGCTTTAAGGGTCATTTTGTAAGCATTTCTTTCGAAGACAAATCTGTTCACCAAAAAGAAGTTAAACCTCAAACATAATAAGCTCCATGAACAGGGTATTCCAGAGTAAAGAAAAACAAATGTAACTTCAACAAGATATAATTTAAATCATAATGATAATCATAGCCAAGATATAACTTCACCATTCAATTCCATAAACATGAATAATAAATATCTATATACAAAAGATGATGCAAATATAACATATAAATGAATATGTTCTATATATGTATCAAATGTATCAAAAGTATGTCCATATACAAATATGGCACATGCCATTTCAAAATGTCTACAAAATCAATGTTTTAAGGTGTACAATGTGGCATATATGCCATCTCAAAATGTGCCAAGTGTCATCTCTAAATGATCACAAAACTAAAACTGCATCCTATGATGTAGGGGGATCATCAAAATGTAGCCTCTTTGAAGGAGTGTTGGGTGCTGATTGATCCTACATAAAAAATGAGTTCAAACCAAAGTTAGATTGCTTACTTTATATGATTTATACATATATATATATATATAATTCATAATTTTCAAACACTAATTTAATTAAAATTATAACCGAATACAAATAAATTTATACCTGGTCTCTCGATCGCCTACCACGATCAGGTGTCCTAGCATAAGTCCTAGGTAGCGAAGGGACCATGCCAACAATACCAACTCTGACCTATAAATATATATTTGTAATAATGAGATTAGTAGACTGGTGCAACATAGAGTAATAAATCTACAAAATAGGATAATAGCATAATAAAATTACAAATTGATTGAACTAAAATTAAAACTTACATCTTGTGATCCCTCCTCTGGAATAGTGGGCTGGGTCAACAAAGAAACAAAAGATTCTCGTGGGACCTCCCTCACAGTCGGAGTAACCTATGAGAGTAAAAAGATTGTCAATTATATATCAATGTACTTCATCATAGCAACCCTAGTTAAAAAATACAAATAACAATAAGTAAAAGTCTACGTACAATTGGGCTATCACTCTGAATCAAGACGCCTGTAACCCTACGCCACCAAACTGGTGTCGGGACATCATCAATAGCCACACCCTATACAATAAAGTGCAAGTAAAATATTTATTACTACACACAAGTGGCATACATATGCATGCATAATTAATCTTAAACAATTAACTACCTTTCCTTTGTCGACACCTAATGAAGGAACCCCCTCACGCCCCCCACTGATGTCGGCTGTAGCCTACAAGAACACAATAAGATGACAATATATATTAGTAAATGTATGAATTTTATTGCTCTAATTGATAGAGATTTAAGCATGTACACCAAATGATATAAAAAAAAACTAATGGGTACATAATTTATAATATATCATATAGTCATCAAGGCCAAATGAAATGGCCGAAAGTGTCGACTCATCCACCTGTCTCACCTCCTCCTGTGTCATCGACTGAACATAAATGGAAAAAATATATATATATAAGTGCATGCAATCATTAAAACTAATCTAAATAAATAAATTATTTTTAAATTAAATAAGTCACATGACAAATTTATTTATAATGTTTACTCTTACCATATCAACATGAGTCAATGGCTCTACGTGCACCTTGTGAGCACTCTCATGAGATGTAGATGCTCCATGAGGTGTTGCAGCCTCTGCAACAGCCTCTCCTATATCTCCCTCATCAATATCATGAAACTGATATATATCAGAATTAGTAAGTGGTCCGAGGCACATATGCCTGCACATAATGCACATATGGGGCTCGCATACATGTGAACTCTGACGAGATGTTGATGCGCCAGCAGCATCCATAGGAGGCAACACTGACCTAGTCTGTGTGAACAACTGATCACTCAGTAAATGAATGGATCTAATAGTCAGTTCAGCAGCCTCATAAATGATATCAGGATGCTGCACTAGAGGAGGGGGTGTGACATCAGTAGGGGGACTATTGGCATTAAGTATGATTGTCATCAGTGACAACACTTATTCAGACTCTACGTGCTTAATAAGCATAACAGTGCTTACCGAGCAAAATAGTGCTTACTGAGTAGAACAGTGCTTACCAAGTAGAACGGTGCTTACCGAGCAGAACAGTGCTTACCAAGCAGAATAGTGCTTACCGAGTAGGATAGTGCTTATCGAGAAAAGATAGTGTTTACCGAGTGACACTATATCTACTGAGTCTCCAATATATACTGTGTTCGAAACTACAACCAAGTGGTTAGTATGGACTGTGCCTCCACTTCTACAAAGTGCATGATGATGTCGAGTAATGTAGTGGATGCCGAGTATCAGAAAGTCACCGAGTTAGTTTGCAATAATTGATTCACTATACTTGGGCCGACTCAGTAATATTTGTGTTAGCTTGTTTAAGAGATGACTTTGTAATTATGTTGTAATTGTTTTAGATTGATATATAAACAATGTTTTATATCATATCCAAAAAAGGAATAGAAAAATATGAAAAAGAGAGAAAGGCAAAGATAAGAGAATTACAAATGGCTACAGCAGTATAAGAAGTAGCAAAGATCTATCCATCATAGAAGGTGATCAATACATCAGAGAATCTCAATCAGCAAGTACAATTACAAGTAAGAGATCTACTATTTCATCCTAACAAGTGAATCAGCTTGAAATCCTTTAATCGGGTAGACTTAATAGTCTTTGTAAAATCTCTTAACCGAGTGCATACTTCATTATATGTTTGTAAATCCTCTAACAAGGTGGACCTAGCAGTCCTTATTGCTCCTAACAGGGCAGATCATCATAAGTGATCATTGTAAGCCTTAACCAACAAACTTTATACTGCAGTATTGAAATTTTGTGGGTATCATCCCCACCCCAGTTTTACTTTCTACTTGGAAGGTTTCTGGGTCACCAAATCTCTATGTTCAAAGTGTTATGAATGTTTTATTCTTTCTATTACTCATGCATGCAGTCAGATTATCAATCTAATATTATTAAGATCTGAATTTGTTAAAAGTTTTGAAGTTACTGATTCACCCCTCCCCTCTCAGTAACCTAGATAGTCTTAAATATTTCCAAAAATTGGTATCAGAGCTCTGTGGCTCTCAAACTAAAGTTTGACAGCTTGAGAAAAGATTCAGGACAATGGAGATATTCAGACTTAACAAAGTAATTGAGAATGAAAAGCTAGATCTAGAAATGGCCAAAACTCAACTCAAAGAAGCAAGAGAGCATCTTTCCCTTTCCCTAAAAAGAAGGAAGGAACTTGCAAATCAGATCAATGACCACCAGTATGTTGAAGAAAATATTGAAGACCTTTTCCCTTCAAGTAGCTCAGATGAAGCAAACAATGCAGTCGAAGAACTTCTAGAAAAGAGTGGATCTCTACAAGAAGAAGTGAGAAAATTGAAAAGAGAACAAGAAATTCAGTCAACAAGATTTTGTGAAGTCTTGGAACAAAGAAACAAGATGAAAGATGAAATAGATGGAAAGGGCAATGAAATCCAGAATAAAACTCTTCAGCTAGAAAACCTTATTGATCAAATCTCCAATGCAAATGAAGAAATCTTGACTCTGAGATCAGAAAATGAAAATATAAGAGAGGAGCTGAGATCTAAAAAGTAAATCAATTTAAGAGTGATGAGTGACCTAGATGCTAAAAGGAAAATCAATGAGAGAATGTTGAAATCTCAAGAAGATATGAATTAGGTGTATGAACGAAACCTTCATAGGCAAAAAGGAAAAGCAGGACTTGGATACAAAGAGGAAGGTGAATCCTCTAAACAATGTACTCAAAAGAATCAGAAACCTACTTGTAATCACTGTGGAAAAATTGGTCATACTTCAAATAAATGTTGGAGCAATGGAAAAGCAAAATTCAATGGAAAATGCTACAATTGCAATCAACTTGGTCATAAAGCAAATGAATGCAAGGAGAAACCAAGATTTGAAGGCAAATGTCACAAATGTAGCAAACAAGGTCATAAGGCATCAGAATGCAGAACTAAAACACCCAATCCAGTGGAACAAATTATTAAAGCAATGTTTGGTTGGGATTACAACACTTGGTGTAGATGTCATTACTATGGAGAATATGGACACATTGGCATGAATTGTGTAAGGCACCACTTGAGAAAAAGGGATTCTACCATAAGATGTTGTAATTGCACTAAGCTTGGTCACATAGCTAAAAACTGCATGAATTTAGGCAAAGTTGAAGATGAAAAGAAAGCAAAAGAAAATAGCATTAGGAAGCAGATGAGACAATAGTGGATTCCTAAACCTACCGAGCAAACCAGTCCAAGTAATGTAGTCACTCATGAAGGGAGTGGCTCTATGAACTCTAACTAGTCTCCAAGAAGGCACTAGAACTGTATCTTCATAGACGTATTCCAAAATAGTTCCTGAATTGAAAGGAAGATAGATCCAAATCAGTATGTGAGATACAACAGGATCACAAGAAGGTCAGTATCAGTTACCACTGAGCAAGGTTAGGAGTAACCTAACTTCATTTGGTTACCAAGTAAGGTCAAAGAAGTATGAATTCGTATGTTCTCTGAGTTGTGGAATTTTCACCGAGCATTTAATGCATAGTGGATGATAGTCTGTTGAATTCAATACCCTAATTCCTATGGAGCATTAATGACAAATTTTTAACAAAAAACATGAAATCAAGTTCATTCTTCACTGTGAATATCAGCATTTTGAGCAGAGAAATTTCTAGTGCGATCAAGCGATTCGAAGCAAAATTGTAAAGCAAAAATTTTTCTACCATGCTACCATGGCTTCATCCAACACCAAAGTAAAGAAAGGTTCAGAAATGTTAGTTCATGGAGAATGGAAAGTGCCAGATTTCAAACTCGTGCCTGCGATTGCTGAAACCCTAGATCTAAGTGGAGCTCAGTCTCAAATTACTCCAAAGGTACTTCTTGTAAATGAAATTTGTAGTCATTTTAAAGGTACAATTCAAGAACTTGGAACCCTAGAGATAGATGTTTCTCATGATGAACTATGTGTTAATGGTGTTCTCAAACCAGGACATAAACATTTGGAAGAAAAGGGTTTAACACATATCACCCACTTGCCTCGGGGTTTCCAGATAAAATGGATAAGATATATTCTGAGCCGAGTACATGAAGGTAAAATTTGGCTTGAGCAACCAATGGAAATAACAAAGAAGATGATTCACCAAGTCACTGGTCTTCCCATGCTTGCCCAGGCTAAATCTACAAAAACCCTAGGTTGGGTAGAGCTGGAAAAGAAAACCCTAGCCGAATGGGATGGTAGAGGTATGAAAATTAACAGTATTACTAATGTAGAACTAAAATTTGGCACATATGTAATAGCACACAAGATATACAGTTCAAGTCAGTAGAATAGTGTTCCATGTGAAGCAGTTGACCTAGCCTATAAAATTGTGAAGAACAATCTATCATTTGACCTAGCAGATCTTTTGTTGAAATAGTTCAACAAGAACATGGAGAGCATCCAAACCTCAAAGAACAATCTATGTAAGTTTAGCTCACTGATTGTTTGTTTATTTTTCTATGCTCAAAAGTTTTTCCCATCTAAAGGCACAATAAAATAGAGAAAGGATGTACCTATTTTTTATTAGATAAATAAGTATATTGCAGAAATGGGTGAGAATTTTACAAGCATAATGGATAACTATTTTGAATCTTTTAAGGAGAAGATGAATAACAGATTCTGGATTCCACTAAAATTGGTGGAAGATTATAAAGATGATATTTGTTTCATGGTTGATTGTGATAGAGTATACATTCAGGAAATAAGGCCCAGGATTGTATGGGTGAAACCTCTTCCTTATGAGTTAAACATTTATGAAACAAAGGATATAATTGAAGCCCTAGTAAATCAACCTGTTGATCCAAAGGCTCCATACTTTGGAACATATGATGAAGCTAAGATAAGAATTGAGCTAAGCATAAAACTTCCATAGGTGGTTAACAAAGGCAAAAAGAGGATGGCCAAGATGCAATCTAGCACACCTCTAATGTTAAATGAGGGCATAGGAGAAGATATTGTAGAAGAAGAAGAAAAGGATGAGAATAAAGAAGAACAAGTGCCTATAAAGAAGAAAGGAAAGGTAACTATCACCAAGAAACCCGAGCAATCCACTGCAGTATTCACAAGGAGAAGATCAAGGGGCAAGGCAGGTAAAATCAATGATGATATAGTACTCAAAAGGCCTCCTCCCTCATTTGAACAAAAGATTAAGGATTTGAGAGAAGGATTTGGAATTGCAAATTTCAAATCTCTCAAATATGAAATTAAATCAAAGGTAGAGCAGCAGGAAATAGAAAATGCTGTCATTGAGAAAATGGGAAAATGGAAGTACTCACCTGATGATATGGCTTCTCAAATTCCAGGTGTTCTATTGGATAAAGTAAAGATGAGATGGTCCAATGCAAGACAAACTATCAAGGACATATATGCTCAAACCTTAAGATAGTTAATGCCAAGTTTGAAAAATGATGAAATAAATAAGGCATTGATAGAAAATGAGAGCAAGATGACACTAAAATTCAACAGTTGTTTAGTCTTGATCAAAGATATAGAGTCAGTTGTGAAGAGTGCAAATTCTACTTGGAAAAACATCTATCATCTTCACAAACCACCAACTAAAACTATGATAATCAAAGATATTGATGATGACAGTGAAGAAGAAGAAGAAGAAGAAGAAGAAACAGTTTAGATTGATAATGTTGTGACAAAGGAAGTAGGGACAGAAGCTACTGAGGAAGCTGAGGAGAATGTTGAGGATGATGATCCAGTTTGGATAGCTGCAGAGGTAATTGCCACACTTCCCCACTCTCCAGTAAAAATTTCTACATCTAGCTCAGAGAAAACTTCAAGTGTGATTGTAACAACTCCCTCAGATACATCAAATGTCCAATCATCACTAGCACAGCTCAATGTATCAATGACAGAAGTGGCTACCACTTCATCTACCAAGCTTCAACCTCCTTCCACCGAGTTGTAGTCCTCTGTACCTTCTTCAAATTTGAGTTTTTCAGCAGTAAGTACTTCAGATTCTACAGTTGTAAATACTTCAATTTTTGATTTATCAAGTATTCCAGTTAGCATCCCATCAGTCAGAAGTTTATCAATTTTCACTACTAGTCCTACTGTATCTACAATAATTTCTCCTACAAAGGCAATAAGTATAAAGACTCAACCGAGTACAAAATTTCTGAGTAAGAGTGTAGTAGAAGGTATAGATCTAGATGAGGAGATACAAATTCCCTAGCTAGATTTTGCAAACCTCATTGCAAATCAAATGCAAACAGTTGGTGAACTCCTCCAGAAGAAAGCAAAGAAGAAAGAGATAAGGAATATAAGATCATTGAGGATGCCAAGAACATTTTGATAGAAGCTATAGGTGCTAAAGTTGATTCCTCTCAACACATTTTGTTGCAGTTGGTAGAAGCAATTAATAGGTTTAATGATGATTCCTCTGGAACAGACAAGTTGCTTGAAAAGGCTGAGAAGAAGCTTGAAAATGAAGTGTTTGAGCACATTTCTCAACAAATAGCTATCAATCAGGCAGGGTTATCTTCAGTTTTGACTAGCATTGAGTCCTCCTATTCCAAGGTAACATCTCTTTTTGTCAAAATCTGTAATGTTGCTGAGTTCTCAAAGGAAATTAAAGACAAAATTAATAAGATTGATGAGGATCTAAAGATCAGTGCACAAAAGTTGCAGCTTGACCGTAGTCCAAGTTCTACACATCAGATGATAGTCAGATTCCTATTTGATAACCAGTCAGAGTTATTGAAAGAAGATGCAAGGATCAGATCAACATTAATAGATATTCAGAACATGATCCTTCTCATCATGGATACAATGCAGAAGCATATTGCATACTCAAAAACATTGATCCATGACAATCAGTTTTCAATTGCAGATCACATGATTGAACTCTCTGCAAAAGTCCAAGTTGCACTCCATACATGCAAGATTCTGCAAGAGAATTGGGATATTACTCTAGCACTAATTGGAAAGGTGCATTCTGATTTTCTCTCACATTTTGGTATCTCTGTGTAAAATATTTGTATATACACCTTTGGCATTATTGTCAAAAAGGGGGAGAAAGTATATGAGATATGAAAGGCGGAGAAATTATAAATAGAAAATGAGTATGTAGAAAATATGAGTATGAGGTGAAATAAGATATTTTGTATATATACTGTATAGGGGAAACATAAAATGTATATACAAAACCAGTGTCAGCATGATTGTGTATATAAGTTTTGGGAAATAAGTGTTTTGTCACTAATGCCAAAGGGGGAGATTGTTGGCATTAAGTATGATTGTCATCAGTGACAACACTTATTCAGACTCTACATGCTTACCGAGCAAAATAGTGCTTACCAAGTAGAATAGTGCTTACCAAGCAGGACAGTGCTTACCGAGCAAAGATAGTGTTTACCAAGTGACACTATATCTACCGAGTCTCTAGTATATACCATGTTCGAAACTACAACCAAGTGGTTAGTATGGACCATGCCTCCACTTCTACCAAGTGCATGATGATGCCGAGTAACATAGTGGATGCTGAGTATCAGAAATTCACCGAGTTAGTTTGCAGTAACCGAGTCACTATACTTGGGCTGACTCAGTAATATTTGTGTTAGCTTGTTTAAGAGTGAACTTTGTAATTATGTTGTAATTGTTTTAGATTGATATATAAACAATGTTTTATATCATATCTAAAAAAGGAATAGAAAAATATGAAAAAGAGAGAAAGGCAGAGATAAGGAAATTACAAAGGGCTACAATAGTATAAGTGATGAAGGGTGCTCCCCTTAATACCACAAGCACATAACAGAAATAGAAAAACAACAACAATAATATGCAAGAACAGAAAATTGGCTTCTTATTATCTCCACAAATGTGGAATTACAAACTTTTAGAATTACAATATGCAAAGCCACATGGGAATTCCCTTACAATATTCTGTAGGACAAAGCTTCAAATCAATACCTAGATCTACTACCCAGAACTACCCTAGACAACACTACGGGCCTTCTTTATATAGGCAATTTCCACCGCCCGAGAAGGTTCTAGAAATTTAGCCCTTAGGGCCGACCAAACTTAGAATTATTTTATTTTACAATTTATTACATCAAAGTCAGCTCAAAATGAGTTTTGAAACCCAAACAAAAATTTTGAAGAAAAATTATTTTCTGCCATTTCAGGTGACCCAACTTCCGAAGACCATAAGTCATCGCCCGTTGACCCGATTGGCTATTATAACCCCATTCTGGAAATGCCACAAAGTGCTCTACAGGCCTGATGTATGTAAAGCACTCATCACCCAAATTTTCAACCTCATCCAGGGCCTCTAAAGCCTTCAAAACTGAGTTCAAAGTTTTTGTACCCTGCCACCAATATCGAAAATCTTCAATATCTTCAAAACTACACCTGATCTAGCCATGAAACTTTGCTGGCAGGCTGCTATGACTGAGATGAACCTCCATATGTAAAATCAAACATTTCGAGATCGTAAGACTAGCTTACTAAAAATAGAAAGTTTCCATAAATAACAACTCTGCACAAGATAGCCCTTATTGAATACAAAAATAGAAATATTTTTTGGGTGATGCAAGATTGCTCTTATACCCAAGATGCTCCTGCATCAGACACTTGGGGTAATTTGAGAAGTGACCCTATCACGACTCAAGTGTGTAGAGGAAAACCAAGATGGTTAACCTCCTCCTTTGTTAGCCATGATGAATCTTCAATAGGTCATCCTTTCCATTTGACCAAATACTCTTCATATGTCCTGTTCCTTGTGCTTCTGCCAACACGACTGTCTAGTATGTCTTCAATCTCCTTGATATCTGAACTTGTTGCTGGAATACTCCACTGTGCTACTGCAACCTCATCTTCAAAACCTCCTTCATGATAATCTGTCAAATCTGAAATGTTAAACACTGGTAAAATATTCAGCTTAGTAGGCAATCCTACCTCATATGCATTTCCTGAATCATGCTTCTTCAGTATCTTACATGGTCCAAACTTCTTCATTTTCAGCTTGTTATATGTACCAATTGGAAACCGCTCCTTCTGCAAATGAACCATGACTTCATCCCCAACCTGAAATTCCTGATGCCTCCTTTTCTCATCTACCTTAGTCTTATACTGCACATTCATCTTGGTAATATTCTTCCTCACCTCCTCATGGGTGTTCTTCAAATGTCCTGCAAAATCTTCAGCTTCAGCACTACTTATTTCTCCTTTATCTATCTTTCTCAACTCAGATGCATTTCTTGGACTACTTCCATATACAATCTGGAATGGTGATTTACCAGTGCTCATGTTGACAGAATTATTGTATGCAAATTCTGCCTATGGTAAAATCAAATCCCATCCTATTGGCTTATCTCCAACCAAACATCTCAGCAGATTTTTCAAACTTTTATTCACCACCTCTGTTTGTCCATTAGTCTGTGGATGATGTGATGAACTAAACTTCAAATCTATCTTCAACTTCTTCCACAATGTCCGCTAGAAATATCCAACAAACTTAGTATCTCGATCTGACACTATGGTCTTTGGCAAACCATGTAGTCTCACCACTTCTCTGAAAAACAATTCTGCTACATGAACAGCATCATTAGTCTTCTTGCAAGGAATGAAATGTGTCATCTTCAAAAATCTGTCAACTACTACAAAAATTGAGTCATGTCCGTGCTGTGTCCTCGGTAAACCAAGAACAAAGTCCATACTGATATCCTCCCAAGGCTTCTCTGGTATAGGTAATGGCTGATACAACCCTATACTTTGCTTCACTTCTTTCGCCATCTGACATACTCTACAACTCTGTACAAACTTCTTCACATCTTACTGCAATTGTGGCCAATAATAATTCTCACCAACCAAAGCAAGAGTTTTATCATGACCAAAATGTCTAGCCAATCCTCCACTATGCTTCTCCTTGATGAGATTCTCCCTCATAGAACTTCATGGAATGCACAACTGACTCCCTCTGAATAGCATATCATCTTGGATGATAAAATCCATCCATTTCGTCATGTCTAGAGTAACAAGTTCTGTACAAGCTTTCCAAGCTTCACCAAAATCAAGATGCTCTGGATATAAATTCTTGAATTCCTTGAACCCAACCATGTTAATCTGCATCTCTGTCAGCAATAGTTTCCTTCTGCTAAGAGCATCCGCAACACTATTAGACTTTCCACTCTTGTGTTTTAAAATAAATGTATAACTCTACAAAAACTCAACCCATTTCAAATGCCTCCGATTCAACTTTCCTTGACTATTCAAATATTGCAACGCTTGATGATCAATATACAAAATAAACTATTTAAGAAGCAGATAATGTCTCCACTTCTTTAATGCCTGAACTATAGTATAAAATTTTTGATCATAGATAGAATATTTTCTCTTGGCATCATTTAACTTCTCACTAAAATAAGCAACAGGTTTACCTTCTTGGCTCATAAAAGCACCTATTGTAGTACCACTAGCATCACAATCTATTTGAAACACCTTATTAAAATCTAGAAGTGCTAAAATAGGTTGTTCTGTAACTTTTTGTTTCAACAATTGAAAACTCTTTTCTGCCCCATCAGTCCACTTAAACTCTTTTCTATCCCCTCTCATTATTTCAGTCAAGGGTCCACAAATACTACTAAAATTTCTGATAAACTTTCTGTAAAAGCTAGCCAAACCATAAAAAAAAAATCTTACCTCAGTAGCACTCTTTAGAGTAGGCCATTCAAGGATAGCCTGTACCTTCTCTGGGTCCATTTTTAGACCTTCTTCTGAAACTACAAATCCCAAATACACTAACTCTTTCTTCACAAAATTGCACTTCTTCAAATTAATCAACAATTTCTCATCTCTCAACTTCTCAAACACCATACGAATATGCATCATATGTTCCTCCAATGTCTTGCTAAAAATCAAAATATCATCTAGGTAAACAATGACAATCTTACCCAAAAATTCTTTCAGAACCTCATTCATGAGCCGCATGAAAGTGCTCGGTGCATTGGTTAGCCCAAAAGGTATGACTAACCACTCATACAGTCCTTCCTTTGTCTTGAAGGCAGTCTTCCATTCATCTCCTTCTCTGATCCGAATTTAGTGATATCCACTCTTCAGATCTATCTTTGAGAAATACACAGCCCCACTCAAACAATCCATAATATCATCCATTCATAGCAATAAAAACCTATACTTGATTGTGATCTTGTTTATTGCTCTAGAATCTATACACATCCTCCACTCTCCAATCTTCTTTGGTGCTAATACTGCTGGTACAGCACATGGACTTAGACTCTCTCGAATCAACCCCTTCTGTAATAACTCATGTACTTGTCTGTTCAACTCTTCACTTTCTACTGGTGTCATTCTATGTGCTGCCTTGTTTGGCAAACTGGCTCTTGGAATCAAATCCATCTAATGACTGATCTTCCTTACCGGTGGTAATCCATCAAGTACATTATCAGATACAATATCCTGAAACTCATTCAATAAATCTACAACCTCTACAAGTACATCCTCTACTTCTTCTTTACCAATTTTTGGAATTAAAGAAAAACACACATGCTCATGCCTCATACCATCTAGGAATTTTCTTCTATCAACAAATGTTATTCTTGCATTACCACATACCTTTTCTTCAGTCTCCTTCAATGGCTTTAGCTTATGTCACACTCCATCCTTTGTCAGAGAATAGGTATTCACATGACCATCATGTACAACACATCTGTCAAACTACCACGGTCTACCCAACAATATATGACATGCATCCATAGAGATGATATCAGATAGTACCTCATCTTGGTACCTGCCGATCTTGAACTTTACCAGGCACTGTTCACTGACCATGACCTTGTGGTCATCTTGCACCCAGGCAATCCAATATGGATGTGGGTGTTTCTATCTCTTGAGCTTCAACTTTGTCACCATCTCTTCTAACACCAAATTGTCAGTGCTTCCACTATCGATAATCATATCACAGCATTTACCCTCACACTTGCATTTAGTGTGAAACAGGCTCCTCCTTTGTTCAGATTCATTCTCACCACTCAGCAAGACTCTTCTATTAATTAGCATTTCTTCTCTTTCAGCATCTTCATAATTTGATGATCTAGCATCTTCATCTACATGTGCAACTATGGCCTGGCCTTCATTTCTCCTGTCTATTCTACCTTGGTGCTAAGGACATTCAAATGCCCTATGACCTTCTTCTCCACAGTGAAAATATGTTCCGCGAAAGCCTCCTCTTCCAGATACTTGTCCTCTTCCTCTTCCTCTCTGATCTCTATTACTCTAATCCTGGAAATGATTGAAATTATTTCCTCTCTGATTCTGACTGCTAATGGCCTCATCCTTCTTTTTAGGATCTTCATTTCGGCCACCATATGACCATCCACCAGATCTTCCACCATGACCTCTTCCATTTTGTCTGCTCTCAAACTTCTTGTTCAACTTTTCCTCTACTTTTAGGGCAAAATGGTATGCCTCCTCAATACTATTCATTCAAACTAGATTCAACTCCTCCTGAATGCTTGGCCTTAACCCATTAAGGTATTGGGCAACTTTCTCCTTATCAGCTTCTGTATGCCTGTTCTGATGAGGAGTCGATAGAACTCCTCTGTATACTTCTGAACAGATCTTCCTGCTTGCTTCAAACTTTGTATTTTCTTTAGTAGGTCAAGCTCATAATCAACAGGAATGAACTGTCACTTCAATTTATCCACCATCTGATCCTATCTTGTGATTTTATCCTTCCCTCTTCTATTTTGCTAGAATTGAATTTCTTGCCACCAGATCTTTGCATGAACTTTCAATCTAGCCTTTGCAAATTTGACCCTATCAGGATCCTCAATATCTTCATACTCAAAATATTCCTCACATTCATTGATCTAGTCGATCAATTCCTCTGGGTTAAGATTTTTAAAAAATGTAGGAACCTCAATCTTAGGTCTTTTCCCAATCTTGGAAATCACCCAAAAAAGTCTTTCTTCCTCTTGGTTCACAATTTTAGCTTCTCCTTCTTGATATTCTTCTTCGGCTTCATCCTCACTTTGATCTCTGACATTAAGATTCATTCCTCTGTGAATCTCTTCTTGTAATGCTCGCACTTGTCTCTGTAGCTCTCTAACCTTAGGTGTCACAGCACCAGCTCTTCCGCCATGTTCTCTTCATGGAGGCATTTTCGCGATGCACGCTGAAACCCTAACCACGGTCCTAGTGCAAACTACCTCACAATCGGTGATCTGTTTACACACTCAAGAAATCCTGCTCTAATACCAGTTGATGAAGGGTGCTCCCCTTAATACCACAAGCACATAACAGAAATAGAGAAACAACAACAATAATATGCAAGAACAAAAAATTGGCTTCTTATTATCTCTACAAATGTGGAATTACAAACTTTCAAAATTACAATATGCAAAGCCACATGGGCATTCCCTTACAATATTTTGTAGGACAAAGCCTTGAATCAATACCTAGATCTACTACCCAGAACTGCCCTAGACAACACTACGGGCCTTCTTTATATAGGCAATTTTCACTGCCCGAGAAAGTTCTAGAAATTTAGCCCTTAGCGCCGACCAAACTTAAAATTATTTTATTTTACAATTTATTACATCAAAGTCGGCTCAAAATGAGTTTTGGAACCCAAACAAAAATTTTGAAGAAAAATTATTTTTCGCCATTTCAGGTGACCCAACTTTCGAAGACCATAAGTCATCACCCGTTTACCCGATTGGCTATTATAACCCCGTTCTTGAAACACCACGAAGCGCTCTACAGGCTTGACCTATGCAAAGAACCCGTCACCCAAATTTTCAACCTCATCCGGGGCCTCTAAAGCCTTCAAAACTGAGTTTGAAGTTTCTGTACCCTGCTGCCAATACCGAAAATCTTCAATATCTTCAAAACTACACCTGATCTAGCCATGAAACTTTGCTGGTAGGTTGATATGACTGAGATGAACCTCCATATGTAAAATCAGACATTCCTAGATCGTGAGACCAACTTACTAAAAATAGCAAGTTTCCATAAATAGAAACTCTGCACAAGATAGCCCTTATTGAATACAAAAACAAAAATATTTTTTGGGTGATGCAAGATTGCTCATACACCCAGGATGCTCCTGCATCAATAAGATGCAGCAAAGATCTATCCATCATAGAAGGTGATTAGTACATTAGAGAATCTCAATTAGTAAGTACAGTTGCAAGTAAGAGATCTACTATTTCATCCTAACAGGTGAATCAGCTTGAAATCTTTTAACCGGGTAGACTTAACAGTCTTTGTAAAATCTCTTAACCGAGTGCATACTTCATTGTATGTTTGTAAATCCTCTAACAAGGTGGACCTAGCAGTCCTTATTGCTCCTAACAGGGCAGATCATCATAAGTGATCATTGTAAGCCTTAACCGGAAAACTTTATACTATAGTATTGAAATTTTGTGGGTATCATCCCCACCCCAGTTTTACTTTCTACTTGGAAGGTTTTTGGGTCACCAAATCTCTGTGTTCAAAGTGTTATGAATGTTTTATTCTTTCTATTACTCATGCATGCAGTCAAATTATCAATCTAATATTATTAAGATCTGAATTTGTTAAAAGTTTTGAAGTTACTGATTCACCCCTCCCCTGTCAGTAACCTAGATAGTCTTGAATATTTCCAACAGGGACAAAGGTAGTGGCCTTTTGGCGCTGGAAAGATGGCCTAGTCTGAGGAGCTCCTCTACCTATGCCCATGTTGGGCCTCATACTCCAATAATCAACATGGTGACCAAGCACAAACTCGGCATACAATTTTTTAAGGAAATAAAATGGGACCTCCAAATTGCTATGTGGTGGTTTCTCAAAAACCATCCACTAGCGATCCCAAAAGTTTGTGCACATTGCTTCATTTGTGCACCATTTTATTGATAATTTGGGCTTTTTGGGGTCAACTGGTATTCCGGTTTTAGGATTGAAAAAAAAGGAGGCTATATCTTCCTTATATTAAGAGCCGCAATCCCATCATGGTCAAGCCCATCATCAAATTGGGCGTGCATATCATCACACCAATGAAGAGAAACATTATGTTGCTGCGTGAGTGTGTCAATATTTCCAATAATTGTATTTAGTGTGGCAAGCATGGGACCTAATGTAGGTATATTTTGATACGTTTTTTGGAAACCTCATATTGCGTTCAAATTTTCTTCTATCAAATCTTGTAAAGATTTAGGGTTTAGATATGGGGGATTGTTTTCGGGATTGTTATTTGGAGGGTTATTTTCTTCATTGTTGTCAGCCATGCTTGATTAAATAAAAAACAAATCTAAGTTTCAAATATTATTACAAATATAAATACAAAACCCTATTTTTTTTAAAAATGCTACATTTATAATGAAAATAAAATAAATTAATAAAAATATGCAATTAACTACTTACTGAATATGCTCAGAGTCAAATTTGGGGTTTCCAATATTAGGTATCTGAAAATATATCGGGTATCAAAAAAATGCAGTTAGAAACTTGAAGAAATCGCGCTAGGAAATGAAGAATAGGGCTTGCGGGTGTCAGATATATGGCACAGTTATCGGGTACCCGAAAATATTGGGTACCTGATATTTTCGGGTACCTGATTAGGTATGTGCTTTGGTGGCAGCTTTGCCCAGGTGTACTGACACCCAGACCTACTAAAAAGTCAACAAGCGCTTTCATGCGCTTTTGGACAAGTGAAAAGTGAATATTTTTTACATCGCCACTTTTTGGCCCCTCATGATCTTGCATAGACCCTATGAAAAAACCTTCTATGCCATAATCGACTGTCATCAATTTTAGTAATCAAACATGTCATCTCAGTGGGATTCAACTGAAATACATTACCTCTGGTTCTAGATCTAGTTCCAATAAGATTTACATCTTTATCCTTTATCACACAAGTTTTCTCAGTAAACCAAACTTGATATCCCTTATCAACTAACTATCCAACACCCAAAAGATTATTTTTCAATCCATCCACAAAATAAACATCATCAATATTAGTCTTTCCATCAAGGGTAATAGATCATATACCTTTAATCAAGAAAGGTGCATTGTTTCCAACTCTAACAACTCCTCCATCATAATTGTTAAACTTTATGAACTTTTTCATGTCTCTAGTCATATGATGTTAACAACCATGGTCTATAATCCAATTAGCTTTCTTTTCAACTTGAGAAACTAAGCCATTTTCTTCCTTAACATCAGTTTCATGATTCTCTTCTTTAATTGCTACAAATCCTATGTCATCATTATTCTCAGTATCACTTTCACTTAGAGTTCCCTCTATACTAGTTTCAAGATCTTCATCATTAGCATAATAACATTTCTTAGATCTTCTAGGTTTGAAATTGTTTCTATACTTTTTAACTCTCTTAGGATAGTAAGATGCAAAATGACCATATTCTTGACAAGTTCAACATTTAAAAATTTTCTTACTGTCTAGTTCTCTCTTCACAAGAAAGGCAATACCTTCTTCAATCTTCTTGTCTTCTTCATTTCTAGATCTGCTGCTGCCAGCATAATCTCCGCTCACACTGATGCTTTTTGACAAAGTAGGGAAAACGCTAAGAGCACTAAATGTTGTCTCCATTCTAGGTAAGTCTCTTAATAACCTCAGGTTCATCTCTACTGCTTCCAATCTTCCAAGAAGAGTCTCTCTTGTAAAGTTTGTAGTATAAGGTATAAATTGTTTAATCATCCATGTTGTCTGCTTAAATATAGGAGTCAATGTCCTCATAATTTTTCATATCACTTCATTTTTTGTCTTTGTTCCTCCACAAGATTTTATGCCTGTAATAATTTTTGACATTCTACCAATATTATCTCTAACAGATTCATCTTCCAACATTCTTATATCTTCAAATGCACATATCCAATTATGTAATCTAACTCTCTTTCCATGTTCATCACCTTCAAAAGTAGACTGTAAAGCTTTCCAAATTTCATAAGATTTTTTCAAACATTTTACCTAGTTGTCCTCATTCTCCGGAAGGGCTGTCAAGAGTGCTTCTCATGCAAGTATGTTACACATGAATAGATCTCTCTCATCGTCAGTACATGTTTCAAGATTGTCCTCTTCAATGATAGTCTTATCATTCTTTGTAATCAACCAATAATCTGGGCCTAAACACAGTAGGTGTGTCTTCATCTTTTCTTTCCGGCTGTCAAAATTTACTCCATCAAACTCAGGGCTTTCTTTTCTAAAATTTGCCATGGATCTCCTTAAGCCGTTAAACTTCTTTTTCAAGGACTTGTTGCTCTGATACCAATTATTAGAAAGTAAAGTCCGCCAAGATAACTGAGATGGTGGGGGGGTGAATCAATTATTTGATAGTTATAACTTTTATCAATTTCAACAGCATTAAACCATGTAAGCAATATAATTGCCAACCATAGAAAGATATTCATACACAATAACACAGTGAGACAAGATATGTTGACTAGGGAACCTCTTGATCAAAGAGTAAACCCTGGTGGGAATGATGCCCACAAAAGATACACTAATATGAGTATTCCTTGTGAAAGGATGGACTCTGTTAGGAGTCTTATGAAATACATTCTGTACATATGAATCCCTGTTAGGAGATTTTGAATCCCTATTAAAAGATTCTAACACTGTGAAGAGTTATGGAAGACAGAAGGACCCATTGCCCAAATAGCTTCAAGATAAGATCACTAAACACATTGTCTAACTGATCTTTGTATTACTCAACAGAATAATACCAAAAGATTACTGACCTCAACAATATGTTACATCTTCTTTGACTATGCCAAACCACACTCATTGTTACAGCAGATCTCAATTTCAGATCTTTGTACTTCGCATGTCTTTCTTCACAAATTCGCTTTCACAATTAGCTCTTTTCTTCACTTCATGCGTACATCAACACATCCAACCATATTACAACAAGGAAAAAATTCCTTCCTTTATACCACACTCAAGTAATTACAAATGAGTCAGCATACAATTACAAAATAAAAGTTTCCACACGCTACATCAAAATTACACAAAACTGTCGGCTTCCAACTACAATAATTCTTCACTCGTACAACCTCGAAGTTTATGCTATCATCCACATCACTAACAATGTGTCTTCAAATTCCCTTTAACTGCACAAAACTAGATTCCATCCTGATTAGGAGATATCATCTGATTTCCACAAACCGCTACTTAGGAACACTGCCTAAATACTACTTCCACCAAAATGCTCATAACTTCCATGAATAAATGAATTACAGTCTGCGCTCTTAACCATAAACATATAACATATAAAAAAGTATATCCTCAACATCACATAGCTCCAACTGCAATATCCCATGTACGCTAATCCAAATACTATCTACTTCTCTACAAGTCTCCAGTAAATCACTGTGTTGACATCAATGACAATCATAGTCATGATTGCAACAACAACTGCTACATAATAGCTGCCAAATAGTTAGCATTCATTCCTAACAAGCTCTTCAACATCCCCCACATCAGATTCTGAGAAAAGGTGAGTGAAATAATCAGTTGCCAACCTCCACAAAAGAGCAGTGTCTCAGACCAGCATACTAGAGTTGTCTCTGAGGGTACATATAGAATTCATTTTCTTATGTTTATAGGAAGATCTAGGGAAGAAAGAAGTGTTGCGATCCCCCTCCTCAAGCCAGTGCACACAAGATCTCTATTTATGAAAGACTTCCTCATTGGCCATTATTTTCTTCCAATTCTTCCTAGTTACCTCTTCTTCATTATGGAGTTATGAAAAGAGATCCCCAAAGGCCATCTTTTGTTAAAGAGACTCAAGCTTAGAAGAGATATCCTTTTTGTCTTGAAAATATCTCCAAAATTAGTTTTGCTCGAACCCTTCATATCTTCTCTGATGATTTCAGTCTTTCTTGCAACTCTGAACATAGAAGAGCCCTTCACCGAGGTGGACTACCAAAGCTTGACCATTTCATGGAATCTAGGGTGGGAGGCCAACATAATTTCATATCAAAGGGGGGCCCGACACAGGCCCTTCCTATTAATCCACTTAAGAAGGAGCAGGTTATGGTTTGAGGTGGTCCTAGGAAATGATGCAAGGAGGAATCATTACCCAAGTCCCAGCATGAAGAAACCAAAAACTGGTCAAGTCTGACCTAGATGAGGTGGGGGCCCTTCTTCTTGTTGGACCAAGTAAAGGGGTTACCTACTAGTTCAACATCATAGAGGCGAATATTGGAAATGAAGTTTGAGAGATCCACCATGCTATCGGAATAGTCCATTATCCCTCCAAGCTGCTCAGAGGGGAATAGGGGGGAGTTAAAATCATCTGCAACCATGATTCTATCATCATGGAGGCCAAGGAAACTTGAGGAAAGATCACTCCATAGACCCATTTTCCCAATGCGGGTGCTGGGAGCATACACATTGAGATTGTGCCATTGTTCAGTGTGGGAGGTGAACATAACTGCTAGATAGTGTTGAGAGAAGGAAAAGGCATCACCCCAGACATGGAAAAAGTCGCAAATAGTGGTAATATCCCCTAATGCCCCAATAGCCTCCAGATAGAAAAAGAGGGCCCAGCCAAATTTTCCCCATTAGATCATTGAAATTAGCATAAGTCATCTTAACCTCTTGCAGCATAAGAATAATCACCTTATAGTCATTAATATATTGTCTAATAGCATATTATTTTTGTGAGCTGTTAAGGCCCCTAATATTCCCTCCCTTGCAATGTGTTTCTGTCTTGTAGCCCTTTAAGAAGGTCTTCCCACCTTCGTCTCAGTTCCGAGATCCACCTTTTTACTCATTTTTTTCTTCTGGATTTTCCAATCATCATGCTCAACCGGCATTCCAAGCGCCTGAGGTGCATCAAACAGAACAATCGGGAATGTCGTTACAAGGACTGACGAGACCAGAGCCTACCTCATGTTAGAATCACCATTTTTGGGCTCCAAGACAGGGATCAAGGGATGGTTTCCTAAGATAGCATCAGCACTCAAAGTAGAAGCTAACAGTAGGTTCGGCTTCGGGCTCAACATTTCCGCATCCGTGAGACCTAGAATAGTCTTATGGATATTCTCTTTACGAGTGAGCTCATAGGCCAACATATCTTCTATCAAGGAGACAAAATATTTTCACTCTCATATATAAGTAAGCATCATTCTAAATTTCTCTTTGATTGCCACTTATCTATAAACTGTCTCCAATATATCCTTCTCATTCTAATGGGGCGTTCTGGTCTTCTTTTTATCAGAGAGACTTTGAAAAACCTCTTCTATGTGCTCATGTCTCCCCAATAAGATCACCCCGATCCATTATTGGTTGGAGACACATTGAAAAAATTTCTCTAATGAGACAAAGTCACACCGATATGTACATTGTTTAGCTCATGGTTAACCATTGTTATTTATATCAGGGAGACTATTCAAAATTTCTTGCTGATACATGTCTTCGTAACAAGCTCACTCCATTTGCAGCACCTTACAATATATTAGAGAGACCTGAAAGGATCTCTTCCTGATATGCTCATGTCTTCCCAATATGAATACACCCTTCATTCAATGTATTTTATCTGATCAGAGAGACTTTGCAAAATCTCTCTCCGATGAGTACAAGTCTTGCTGATGGACATTCAAATCAGCAAATCGCCATTAATCACCACTGATCAGAAAGATTGATTGAGAACTCACTCTAATACGATCAAGTTACATCGATACTTCCTCACTTCGATGTTTTCTAGTTTTTGCGATAGGATTTCTTCAACACTCATAAACATTGTTTGTCACATTGGCGATAGTCACAAGACCGTCTTTCATCTTTGTGTCTTCCTGATGAGTTCTTTCATTTGCAACTTTTCTCCATGTGCTAGGAAGACTTTGAATATTTATTCCTACCATGTATACACCCTTCTAATTGAGCCTTAAGCATTCAGAACTTTAGATCTCATTGGTTCATCAGACTGACTCTGTAAAATCTCTCTCTGGTACAAGATTCTCTATGGAATTTTCATCGGTTCATCAGAGTGACTCGTAGTGAGAATTATCTTCCTGACATAGAAAGGTCTTGCCGATAAGCTGAAAAAGAAGGAATTTTTTACACATGAAAGATTTTCTAAAGAGGTGACAACTGAGACAGAATGAAAGGATCATGAGAATGTAACAAAAGATGGAATACTAAAAAATGAATTGAAGATCATGGATATAAATTTTTTAATTAAAACCACAAGTAGATCAGCTGGGTACTATGAACAAAAATGACTGATGAATATTGATTTAGGATTTAGGGCTTTCTAAATAGGCAATATCCCTTAGCTACACATGTACCACTTGATTTTTCAAGTTGGTTATGTTCGATAGCTAGATACTTGTAATAGCAATCAAAGTAACTACCATTAAAAAAGAACTCATCACATCCTCCAGCATGTCACCTAGGAAGAAAAAACGAGAATGCAAAGGTGAACCACCAGCTACCATTGAATCATACATCAATTTATACATGAACAGAAGCATTCAATTTAAATGTTAATAAAAGCTTTATGTAGTTTCCTTACTCGTAATAATTTGGAATAATAAATATAGAATATTTCTAATTCATCCATTCTTACCATATCTTAAAAATAGAATAAATCGATGATCATAGATAAAACTTGATGCATCAACATATAAACAAAAATCTATAATCGAATCACAGTATACTTATTCATCCATCTCAAATGCATCATATCAAAGCTCAAATGACCATAATATAAAGAGACACATTTGATTAGAATATTATAAATAAAATGAAAGGTTAACAAAAAAATATTGGTGATAGGCATATTTATAAAAATAAATATTTTTTAATAAAAATATATCTACATTTAAAAGTTAGAAATAAATAGAAGATTATTTATAATTTTATAAATAAAAATAGAAAATAGTTATAACTTATCCCTTAAAATAATGTGTGTACTCATTAAAGAACTCTCTTGAAATAATAGCTATAAATCAATTAATAAATTCCCTATAATAATTGTCATGGATTGGTATACTTTCTATTTGGAGTGACAAGGGTTAAAGGGGTGTCATTCTTAATTCTTGCCTTTAGTTTAGGACAACACACCCTCCTTCTCATACCTTAAGTTGTCTTTTTCAATTCTCTCATCATGCCTTTCAACTAGCTACTAGTTTGGATTTTCATCTTGAATCTCCCACTTCATTTTTCATTGTAATTACTATTACATGGATATTGGTAATTCTTTAGAGATTTTTATTATGGTCAATAATGATGCTACCTTGTTATCACATACCACTTATGCTCATATTCTTATGCAATTGGAATTATATTATCCTCTTTTGGTAAATGTATGTTTAATGGTCGTTGATAATTCATGGATTCAATATTTCAATTATTAAATAATTCATTTTTGGTGTAGATGGTATTTGTTTACTAGTATTGTTTTAATATTGTCCAGACGATATAATTCCATGTTCCTCATCCTAGTGGAAGAATGCTAATCATGAACTTCTTATAGTTATGGGGTTCTAAGGATGACACTAATTTTGAGGCTCATATTCCTCTTATGGCTATTAAGGAGTTTGTTCTTAATAATCGTATTCTACTAACTATTAGTAATGCTCTATTGGTTACTAGCATAATTATGGGTGAGAACAATGGAAAATTGTTAGAAATTTATCCAAACTCTAATACAATAAAGGTGTTGATGAGATTCAATGTTTAGACTACACCCAATGGAAATCTCTAATTGTATGCAAATCTTAGAAAAAAATAAAGTTTCTTCATACAAAAAAAACATGAAAATATTCATCTTCTTTGTTATGCTAGAAAATACCACTTTAACATTCTTTATAAACCTTTCTCAAATGAACATAAACAATCACATAAATGAATATTATCTCACCATAAGATAGCAGCAATAAAAAAATATAAATTAATAACACAAAAAGAACATCTCACAACATAGGATTTATGTGGAGAAACCCTTTTGGGAAAAAAATCTACACCCAAAGAGACTCAAGACTTGTATTAATCCTTCAAATAAGTTACATCAACACAACTTCTCTCGTTGAATCATTGTAGCATTTCATTTCTTTAACAACTTTTGAATTAACTTTTTTTCCCTTCAACTCAATCACTCAATATATAGGCATGAGAAAAACCATAAATCACAAATGCTTTAGATAAAACCATTTGGAGATAAATCACAAAAAAAAGATACTTCCTCTTACAACTTGTGATTTTATTTGCCCTTAAAAAGATATTCCTTATCTTATCAATCTTTATTTAACTTTCCTTATTTTTATGTTCTTTGTATTTAACAACTTTCATGTCAACTAAAAGATAATTACAAATTTCCAAAATAATTAAATATATTTATGGTAAAAGTAAGGTAGAGATATTTTCTCAACATCTCCTACAACTAGCTCAATTTCTCCTCAAGAGAGTTCTCATCTAAATTTTATTGGAGAATAGAGATAGATCCAAGTCTATAAACAATTCTTCATTCATCAAAATTTACCTATGTATTACATTGTAATGACTTTATCTATTTATTATTCATTAGAATATAATGTGTTTCAATCCAAAAACTAACTAAAAAATTAAACCTATTAGATTTCCACAATCCATGACAATAGTACATGTAGTTTCTTCATTTGGCTATTTGCATTATTTTTTTATAATCAATATTCTATATCACACTTATTAGATTTCCACAATCCATGACAATAGTACATGTAGTTTCTTCATTTGACTATGTGCAATATTTTTGTTCTTAATACAATCAAGGTGGGTGGATCCAATTAAGGACTGACCGACCTTCTAGCTAAACCAATACGCAGCAGAAATACACACTAACAACAACAAATCTGCAATGAAACATAAGTCTATGTTCATGAAAACACTAATTACATGCAATGTGTTGGGCTGTAAGGCCTTCTCGGTTACGGCCAATTACAATGCAAGTAACAGTCTGCAAGATCACCTAGGGTCTAGATATTTTCCCCAACATCAGTATCCAGCTAGTCCAGGTCTACAATAGGCAGCACATTGGTAGGCACCTAGGAAAGATCTAAACTTGTACTCCAACTTCCAAGCAATCTTCTTGCTCCTAAGTTCGTAGGCTACTAACCTTCCTTCCAACAATCTGATGCCCTAAACAACTACCCAAGAATCATATAAATATTGATTCCCATCCACAAGCCGGCTAATGAAATAATAAATCTTTACAAACAAATATTAAATGCTAAAACATCACTCGGCTCTCCCATAGCCTTACAAAATAAATAAACTCTCAAAGATGGCCCCAACGGTCATTAGATCCGCATAGAAGAATGCAACACGCCAGATCTACATCCCTAGACATCCAATGGTCAATCCATAACATGAGGAGCGTGACCCAAATTAAATGCACTAGTCATCCAAGCCAATTTATCCAAACAATCTAGTCAGTAAACAAGAACACCGAGCAACAGAAGAAATAACCGAGCGCGAGTCAACCGACCAGGTCAAGCATGACCGAGCAACACAGTTATTGTCGAGCACCAGTGAACTGACACCTTCAGTCACTGAGCATTCTTTAGAGACTGAGCACCCGGTAACCACATAAATCGAGCAACTGGTCTCTCAAACCGAGCAAGAACTCTACCAAACCAAGATCAAAACTAACAATCTACCTTTAAAGACAAACATATTTTTGGTTGATACAAGATTGCCAAGAATCCTAGGATGCTCCTACATTAGACACCCTAGGTAAGAAAGATTTTCTCATAAGAAAATCAGGAACGCCTTGAGGGAATCGGAACAGGTATTTTGAATTTGTTCTTCACCCATATCTCTTCTTGTCCTTCATCCCAAGTAGTCTTCACTTCATTCGCTGCCTCATGTAGAAAGTCCTTATGCCTTCAACTTTGTTTACCCCTCTGGTCAGCAACTGATAGCAACCGATTCTGACCACTACTGATCACCTCAGTGTCTTGGTAAGGTTCATCCTCTCTTGACTCCTCAATCAACTTAGTATCATCTACATCTCTCTGTGTCACAAATGTCACCATCTGCTGAACCATCTCTACCAAAAAAACCATATGTTTCTTAATCTTAATAAACTCTTTAGAGATGCCATTCTCCTTCTCCTTCAAACTAGACTCAACAGGAATAGGTTGATCAACTTTATGCTCCTGAGGTTTGTCATAAGGACAACACCTGATAACTCCACATCCTTTAACCCTTGTCTCCTATAAAGGTATCATCTTATGCCGAGCTCCTTCATGCCTAACCACATAGGTGTTAGCATGACTATCAAACAAAAAATTTCTGTCAAACTGCCAGGGTCTACCAAGCAACAGATGACAAGCATCCATAGGCAATATGTCACACAATATCTCATCATGGTAAGATCCAATCTGAACCAAGAATTGTTCTTCAACTCTAACCTTAGAAACATCTTGTATCCAACTAATCTAATAAGGATTAGGATGCTTCCTTCTTTCCAAATTCAATTTACTAACCATTTCATCTGAAACAAAGTTTTCAAAACTACCACCATCAACTATGACATTACATACCTTATCCTTGCACTTACATCTGGTTTTGAAAAAATTCCTTCTTTGCAGTGGCTCATGAACACATGCAGCTAATCTCCTAGTGATAAGTGTCTCACCTTTCTCTGGAACATTCTCAATGTCTTCTTCAACAATTAATGCAACTCTTTTATTAGAACACTGCCAACTTCTATGACCAGCTTTGCCACAGTTACAACAAGTTCCAGTGAACTCATTCTTCCACCTTCCTCTCTGTCTAGCATTCTTAGTAACTTAACCACTGCCAAATCCCACATCAGGTTTAGGATTCTCTTTTACATTACTCTCAACAACTGTCTCACTAGTTTTACCACCTTGGTTCCTATTGTTCTATTTTCCTTCATACTTCCTATTCAACTTCTCTTTAATCTTTAATTGCATCTGATAAGCATCACTGATTGTTGTCATCCACACAGTAAGTAAATCTTCCTGAATACTAGGTCTCAAACCATAGACATACCTAGCAACCTTCTCTTTATCAGCTTCAGAATGACCAGTCCTAATTAGGATTCTATAAAATTCATCGGTATACTCTTGTACTAATTTTTTAGTCTGCTTCAAAGCTTGCATCTTCTTCAACATATCCAATTCATAATCCACTGGAATAAATTTCTTTTTCAACTTGTCAACCATTTGGTTCCACTTAGTGATCTTCTCTTTTCCTCTTCTACCTCTTTTTAGCTGAACTTCTCTCCACCAGATATTTGCATGACCTTTCAACTTAGTCTTTGCAAATCTAACCCTATCAAGATCTTCTATTTCTTCATACTCAAAGTATTCATCAATCTCATTGATCCAATCAATCAATTCTTTAGGCCTAAGCCTTCCAGAAAATGCAGAAACTTCAATCTTAGGTCTTTTCCCAATCCGAGACATAGCTTTCAAAATTTGATTCTCCTCTGAATCTCTAGCTTCCTCTACAACTTCTTCAAAATGATCTTCCTCAGATTCATCATCACTATCCTCTTTCAAGATAGGTTTCTTCTTTCTCAATTCCTCTTGTAGGTCTTGCAATATTTTTTGCAAAGCCCTAAAATCATCAAGACAAAATTCACCAGTACCTTCTTCTTCTTTAGGGATCTCACGATTTCTCCTTGGAGGCATCTTCAAATCAACATATAGATACACAAGATCCACTCGGCTCCAACAGGAACAAACTTTGATCAAACAGGAACAAACTTCACTCTGATACCACCTAATGCAGTCAAGGTGGGTGGATCCAATTAAGGATTGACCGACCTTGTAGCCAAACCAATACGCAGCGGAAATACACAATAACAACAACAAATCTGCAATGAAACATAAGTCTATGTTCATGAAAACACTAATTACATGCAATGTGTCGGGCTATAAGGCCTTCTCAGTTATGGACAATTACAATGCAAGTAATAGTCTACAAGATCACATAGGGTCTAGATATTTTCCCCAACATTAGTATCCAGCTAGTCCAGGTCTACAATAGGCAGCACACTGGTAGGCACCCTGGAAAAATCTAAACTTGTACTCCAACTTCCAAGAAAACTTCTTGCTCCTAATCTCGTAGGCTACTAACCTTCCTTCCAACAATTTGATGCCCTAAACAACTACCCAAGCATCCTATAAATACTGATTCCTAGCCACAAGTCCGCTGATGAAATAATAAATCTTTACAAACAAATATTAAATGCTAAAACATCAGTTGACTCTACCATAGCCTTACAAAATAAATAAACTCTCAAAGATGGCCCCAATGGTCATCAGATATGCATAGAAGAATGCAACATGCCAGATCTAGGTCCCCACATGTCCAATGGTCAATCCATAACATGAGGAGCATGACCCAAATTAAATGCATCAGTCGGCCAAGCCAATTTATTCAAACAATCCAGTCGGTAAACAAGAACACCAAGCAACAAAAGAAATAACCAAGCGCCAGTCAACTGACCATGTCAAGCATGACCAAGAAACATAGTTATTGTTGAGTGCCAGTCAACTGATGCTTTCAATCACCAAGCATTCTTTAGAGACCAAGCACCCCAATAACCACATAAACTGATCAACCAGTCTCTCAAACCGAGCAAGAACTCTACCAAACCAAGATCAAAACTAACAATCTACCTTCAAAGAAAAACATATTTTTGGTTGATATAGGATTTCCAAGAATCCTAGGATGCTCCTGCATCAGTTCTAATCAATGTTTTATATCACACTTTGTGATCCATCACTAGGATGAGTGATAGATCAAGGATACAAAATATGATAGATCACTAAGTGTGATATAAAATATTAATGATAAAAATAATTGCACATAATAAAATTTAGAAAGTTCATGCAAAAATAGCTAACAACCAACACCTAGCTATGAAATAATATTAAATTAATAATATTATATTAATTAATTAATTATTATTAACTAATCTATGTTTCACACTATTTTCTAACACAACCCATCATCCACCTAGTGTTGAGATAGGATTTTTCTTTTTTTTTCCCTCTAATGAAAAATTATTTGTAGGATGTCAATTTGTACTAAAAATGTATCTAACTCTTTAACCTATTGTACAAGTTCAATATGCAAATATAATATTTAATAATAGCTAGAAGCTACAATATTTTATGGAGATAAAATGAAATAAGTCAATAAATAAACACGCATGATTCTCTTGAAATGCAACTAGTTAATAGTACCTGCTCTAAAATAGTTGGGATGCTAGGAGCCTCTAAAAAATATATTTCTACAACAAATGAAATGTATAATAAAATCTATTCCCCTCACAATGGCTTAATCATTACATCTTCACCTTTTCATAATCTCTACTCATTATGTTTATATAACTTAAATTTAGATGACCAAAACAAGAAATGATTAATTTGAGCATGCAATGAAACTGTTGAATATATATTTTCATTGATATCAAAGGACTAGTGACAAAGGAGTGTCAAAAAACTATAGTCAATAATATCAAGGTATCTAAAGGAATGAAAATTACTTGTTATGTGAAATCTATTTAGGTCACTGTTTGTGTTGTGGAAGTATTCTACATTGCAATGAAAATGAAATTAGATGCATTTTATCTTTAATATATCATGATGTATCTAGTGTAGTTGGTAGATGTGATATGGAAGTGTTAGCCAAAGATGTATAAGGAAAGTTACCCAGGTAGTGATATTTTTGTGATAGCTTTGTTGGATATCTCGTGCAAATATGTATTGACATTGATGTCAACATATATTTTATTCCTGATCATTTGGAAATTTTGGTTTGATATGGACAGAGTATTTTAGATTAGTTTCTTCTAAGCTTTAGAATGGTTGAGAAATGCATGTTATAGTTATTTCAGTGGAGATAGTATTTTAGTTTTTGGTTTAGTAGGGATCGGTGATGCAATAATTTTGGTTTCTAACCTAGTGGTGAATTTAGAACATGGATGGGTGTTCTCAGCTGGAATGGTTCATTATTTGGATATTGGAATGCTATTTTTCTTGAGTGATAAAAGTTGGTCTCAGTGTTCTTGATGAATAGTGCAAATACATTAATGAATTCTAAAATAGATATGTTTATGTTATTGTTTTGGTATTTCATGTTGCTTGCTAATGTTTCTAGATCATACTCTATTTATGTTTTTGGATTTCATTGGGTTATGTGATCAGATTCAGTGATCTACTCAAGAAGTGTTGGTGTTCTTAGCTGATTTGGTGATTTAGTGTGTTGCAAATATTTGAGGTGTGATCTCTGGATTGTGTTGTGCTCGCAGATGAAGATTTGGGTCCTAATTATGTCTTAGCTAACATTTCTTGGATCATATCAAGAATTATGTATAACTCTTTGTAATATTTTGTAAGTAGGTCCCTGGCTGACCTAGTTGTAATGAGTTGATGTAATGTATTTAAACATGAGACCATTGGTGATATCGATACAAAGTTTTGGTGGGAGGAGTAAGATGTTGGATTAAGTGATATCAATGGATGTGCAAGAGCTATGAGTGGAATCTAAAATAATTTAAAATAGATTTTTACTTCATTGGAATTATATTGGCATGTCAAAGATGCTATTAGTCAGTTCACAGAATTAGTTGATTATTCTCCATAGTGGATTGTAGTCCTGATACTCCTAAATAATTATGTTTTTGTCATTAGTTTTGTTAAAGTCATATTGATTTTCAAATTCATTCGGTGAATAAAGAAGGATGCATAGGAATCATTCAATAAAGGAAATGATAGTTTTGGTAAAAGCAAATAAGAGTCAAGCACCAAGAAAAGCAAGGAAGGCACCAAATAGTTACAGAGTCACAACAGTTACCGAGTCGAAGAGTAAGATAATTACCGAGATGAGTACACATGTTACTAAGTAAGATTAAAATATGTTACCAAGTAACATAGGATGACATAACAGATTATGTTAGATACATTGAATCTGGACACCGAGCATAAAACATTTTATAAATTCCAATAAGATTGTTTTGTAAAACATTGGAAATATAAACAAATATGATTGCACATGATTACAAGGTAAGTCCACCAATGGAAATTAAGTGGACTAAATACATTGCAGATGTAACCAATGGTAGCATTGTTTAAGGAGAAGAATCTATAATTTTTCCATCGCTTCTAGATCAAGTATAAAAGGATCAGTGTATGAAGATCAAAGTGTGAGTATAGAGAGAAAGAGACAAGGGGATCATTAGATAGAGAAAATTGTGAAGGTAATGAAGATTAGAGAAGATATTGAGTAATATAATAGTTCGAGAAGAATTGTGAATGTGAATCAGAGTTGAAGCTACCGAGTACAAAAGTTCAATTATGAGTGTAATGCACAATGAGGTAAATTGATATTGAGCATGTTGAGTCTAAAAAGAATATGTTGATGCATCATTATACAAATTTTTTGTACTATTTTATGTTGTAATCATAATTGTAAAATCCCTTAACCAGGTATGTCCTATGATGTATAAAGGATAAAACTCCTAGGCTTAGTTTTCCACTCCCACCAAGAGATTTCTCTTATCTCCTAGTATCCTATGCTTCTATAGGATTTCCTAATAGGCTTAGATAATTAAATAAGTCATATTCAATCTTTAATACAAGATTCACACCTTGAAAAATCCACCTTGGATGATCCACACCTTAATTTTGGTTCTCTTTCTCACTTTCACTTAGATGGATCTAAGTGCCAAATCCACTAAAACTTCACAAATTTAAAAATTCATTGTGGAGACCTTCATCACATTGAATTAATTCATATTCCATCCCATTTTAATGATTTGGGAAGCTTCTTGGCTCATAGGTTTATCGGATTCAAGATTTCATCAAAAGAGACCTTAATTTTAGGCCTATTTCTAGTAACCTTTTTTAATGGCTTTTTCCCTTTCTGGACCAAAATCTCTTTAAAAAACTGAAAATATAACTTTAGATATGGATACCATTTTATCTTAAATTGAATATTTTGAAGGTATAAGGCTCTGAAACCATTCGTACACCTCCTTCCTAATATCAAGGAGAAACAGGGCTAAAAGGCCTAGTTTCTAGGACAGCCTGTCTAGGACTGATGAAAATTGCTCAAAACCTATCCTAATGGATTGGTAAAACTTCCCAATGCTTAGGATGGATAAATAACATGAAAAAATACCATAAAAATTTCTGGGTATGTACTGTACTTGTAATACCCCAAAAATGGGCTGTAAGTTCATTAATCTCCTACATCATCAAATCGAATGAAATCGACATCAAAGTCCTAACCTAAGGCACATCTGAACATCATCAAATCTAATTGATTATCTTAAATTTTGCATTGGAGAATATTCCTAGTAATATTCCTAATTATCATAATTATCTTTAATTTAAAGATTATTTGGCAATAAATCACATTTATCCTAAAATTTGATTAATTGAATATTTTCATATTTAATTAATTAGATTTAATATTTGTCACTTAATTGTTTAATTAAATTTAATTCTATCTATTATTAATTATATTATTTAATTTTGACAATAAATCAAAATTCCTATCTTTAATTGATTAAATTCTTATTTAATTAATTAAAGCAAGTTGTCATTATTTAATAATATAATTTTTAATAAAAGTTTGATAAAATAGTTAATTAACCCATAAATTAATTATTTTATTTCAAAAATCAGTTAAGTTGGAAATAAATCACTTTATTATTAAATTAATTCATAAATAAAACATGCACAATCATAAAAGCAGACAACTATCAATTATCAATTAAAGTTAAACTCTATTTTGAGTTAAAGCTTAGCTTTTGCATGTTTTTGTGAGTTAATTATCCTTTATTTAAAAATAACTCAAAAATCAACCTGAGTTATTTGAGTGATTTATGGCTTTCTTTCACAACCTCCAAAGCCTTGGATTTCTATAAAAACAATGCTCAGCTCTTCATAATTCATCTCTCAAAAATCTCTCAAATTTGCATCCAAGCATCTCATATTTTTGCACAATCACGCTGGAGAATTGGAATTGAAGAATCAAAGCTCTTGCGAATCGACATCTTTGTGAGATCAATCTTATTTTTGCATTCATATTGCATATCATTGTTAGATTAGCATTGCATATCAATTTTCAATAGCATTCATAGCATATCAATTTCATCTAGCATAGTTTCATATCAAGTTTTTTTCATATAGATTAGTTTCATATCAAGTTTTTCATTATTATTGCATAGAAAATACCAAAAAAAATAGCCTAATTGCATTCAATCTCATATCTAGATCAATTGCATTCAAATCCTTCATTTAGGTGTCGTCTAGGTCACTGATCTCGATTACAATCTGAGAACATCAATCTCGCACCTATTAGAAGGCAGTAAATCACTTGGTTAGATTAGATTTCAATTTTGCATGATTTTGATTATAGCTAACCTCTAATGTTTTACTGGGTGTTGTGTCTACAAATCAGGTACAATTTTCACACACACAGTACTTCCCATTACCCACATGAATGACTTGATTTCTCCCTGTCAAGCCTCTAACTGGGTATGTCTAACTCGCCTAGGGCCTGATCATAAAGCTAGCTCCCTTGATCATGATGATTCCTACCTTTAGATACAATATTTAAAGAGGCCCCAATTGAAGATTCAACCACTTATTTAGTGTTTCCATAGTTGACACTCACGTAGGAGCCATTTTTACAAATTCTGTCATAGTGTGACCAAAAGAAACGTTCTGAACTAAAACAACTTGTAAACTATGATAAAACTACTCTAAACCCTTAACACATAAAAGAAAAAAGTCTTAAAAATAACTATAGAACATGACTCGACCATTGTATCAATGAATTTATAGCTACAAGTATGAATATTCCTTCAAAAACTGAAATATCACTTCAAAACAGAATTGCAGAGCTCAATACATTAACTCAAACTTTTACAATAATACATCCATTGCTTGGAGATTAGAGCCATTAATCCATTAGGTCTCTCCTCCAATATTATAGGGCCTACTTGGTCAAGCATAACCTCCCACAATCAAAGGAATCTGAGGCTATCCATGTTGCATGTAATATTTGCAATAAGTGCAAATGTTGTTATGACAACATTCTTACAACACTTGGCAACTTTGATAGATGCCTTAATCCTATATTCTAGGATTCTTATCCTCATATCTTTCAAGGATCCAAGATTATTCATGATCATCATATTGATTTAACAACCATTAACCATTCTTAGGCCTAAGACATATTAATGACTCAATCTCCCTAACTCCTAGCATTAAGAAATTTAAATAACAACTAACATAGGCTATTTGTGTGACCTTAGTTTTAGTGACTAATTCACCTAGCCAACATAAAACAAGACCTTCTAAGGCCCTCAACCAACCTATACTAACTTCTTGACTTGGCTAGAGTAAATTACAAGCCAAAATTGACTAACTAGTAGAGGTTAGCCTAGGTGCTCCTGCACCACCCTAATAGGTCTTAATTTATAAATCCTTTAATAGGGTACATCTCTTAAATTAGAGTCATAAAAATCCTCTTGAAAGGTAGACTGAATTAGTCTTTGTACTCTTAGTAGGGTAAATAATATTAACAAGGTAAGCTATTAGAAATAGATAATTTTTTAGTTCTAACCAAGAAACCTTTTTATTGTAGTAGTGAAGGATTGTCAGTACCATCCCCACCATAGTTATTCCCTCTGACCAATGGTTTCTGCAAGACAAAAAATTATGGTGTTATGATTTATGTTCTATGTTTTGATTTTTATATTTGTTAATATTTCATGCAAAATTTATAATTTGGTATATGGTTTAAAAAGTTAATAAAAAATTTTGGCATACTGATTCACCCCTCCCATCTCAGTACTTAACATTCCATAATTAATCCAACAATTGGTATCAAAGCTAGGAGTCTCTTATTTAGAAGTTTAACCACTTGAGAGAAAATATATGAAGAGATGGAAAGATATAAGTATGAAAAAGTGATTGAAAATATGAACAGGAACTGAAATTTTCAATTGATCATATTTAAGAACTAATAAGGAAGTTGAAGTATTCACTTAACAAGAGAAAGGAGTTAGCCCATAAATGTAAAGATACTCAAGATTAGGTTGAAGAACTTGAAGAACAATCAAAAAAATAAATTTCTGATGAATCTAAAGTTGCCATATCAAAGCTGACTGGAAATAACAAAATCCTAATTAATCAAGTAAAATTGTTGAAGAGGGAATAAGAAGCTCAATTAGTATGAATGTGTGAAGTCCTAAAATAAAAGATAAAAGATGAAGATGATAAGAGAGTGATAGAAGATGAGAGAAGGAAACTAAGTAAAAGATTAAATGAGAAAGATGTGGAAATATAGGGGTTGACACAAAATCACTCTAATATGACAAATTAATTAATCAATGTTAATCAGGAGATTTCAAGGAAAGTTGAAGAGATTGCTTGATTGAGATCAGAAAATGAACATCTCAAGAATGAATTGAAATCTCAAAAGGATGAAAATGAAGTATTGAAAAGGAATAAAGAAACATTAAGAATATGAAATGAATAACTTAGAGGTCAGAGACAACTGAGAGAAAAAATTGGACTTGGGTTTATTGAAAACAACACTACCATGAAGGGAGAGTCCTCAATCAAGCATCCAACGAAGATACTACTACCCCACCAAATAAAATGAAGCCTATTTGTTATCACTATGGGAAACCTAGTCATACAGATAATGTCTGTAGGAGTAAAAGAGGTAAACAACCAAGAATTCCTAAATTTGATGGTCATTGTTACAATTGCAATAGGTATGATCATAAAGCATTTGAGTGTAGATCAAGGATTGCTAACAATACAAGGAAGCCAAAATTTGATGGTTACTATAATACTTGCAATAGATATGGTCACAAGCCTAAAGATTGTAGGTCACAAAGAAATAATGTGAAATGGGTACCTAACCAACATAATACTATAAATAACCGATGTGGCTCAACTATACCATGGGACTAAAACACAAAAATTTCATGTACAACATGCAGAAGATTTAGACACATAGCAGAAAATTGCATATTGATGCATGGTATAAACAAAAGAAGGTCATCAAAAATTCCTGAAATGGCATGTTTTCACTGTCATAAGGTAGGTCACCTAGCTAAAGACTGTAGGTAGTGAGGAAAATATCCAACCGAGGAAGATACCAATGAAAATGTTCAAGTAAATGTTAAAGAAAGAAAATATTAGATGAATAAGACATGGAGAATAAAATCTCTAGATGATGGAACAACATTTGGAACAACCGATGGCACCTCATCCTCTAGACTGGGTGCACCCATCTTCACCTAATTGGTTAAAGGTATGTGTGTTGGCAATTTGGCTGAGTTGATTACATACATGTTTCCATTATGGAAACATATGATCTACATCAAGATCACACAGGTCAGAGAGCTAGTATGTCAGAGCACAATGCGAAATTGTCTAAGTATGAGACAATATTTTTACCAGTGAACCTGGAGATAGTTTTTGTTTGTGATGTTGATTGGAGTAATTTTAGTGCTTGCACACTTGAACATAGAATCTATGATTACTATTTAAAACTCATCTCAGAGTGCAATTCAGTATGGCATGTACAAAAGAAGTTATGACAGTTTTACTAAAGACAATGTCAAGCCAACAGGACAGAATATGAAGATAGAATTGATAAAGAGTTAAGGGATTATTTTGTTTATCAAAATAATGACTTAACAATATAAAGGGATGACATCCTAGATTTTAACCCTTGGATAAATTTATTTGTAATATGATAGCTGACCAGAAATTTATTAATCCTAATAACTTGTATAAATGTAATGTAATCAAGAAGTAATATGTAAGAGCAAGATATATGATGCATATGTAATAGCGATAGTGAAAGAGTAGTGAAGAGATATTGATGCAAGCAGTATAATTTTATGTACCTTAACCTTCTTTTTTAATCAGTACATTACTTGTTTGGGCAGTGGGCTCATCTAGTAATCACTTTCTTTACTGCCAACTCCTAACAGGGTTGAGGCTTCTAACAAGGCCTATAGTCCCTTAATGAAGACTGAGACACTATATGCATGTAATAGACTCCTAACAAGGTGAACGTCCTTAATAGGATACTTTTGATTAGTGGATCTTTATGGGTACCATCCCCACTGGGGTTTTCCCTTGGCCAGGGTTTCCTTGAGAACAAATAATGTGTTATGAGTTCTTTAGTTTTATTGCTATGCATGTTGTTTAGCTTCTTATGTTATGCATGTGTTAAGATAATCTGTTATATCCATAATTGGGAAAAAGTAAAAGTTTGTAGAATACTGATTCACCCTCCCCTCTCAGTATTCCCTATTTCTAACAATTGGTATCAGAGCTTAGTTACTCAGAAAAGAATCATTCAAGGAAAGCCTAGCAGCTTGAGTAAGATCTATATGGATATGGATCAACTACAGAAGAATCTTGAAGAAGCTCTTGAATAGATTGACTTGCTTACTATTGAAAAGACACTTTGAAAAGAAAATATGATGATGCAAAGAACCTCATTGAGATACTGAAAAACAAGTTGGAAGATTTGATATCTAAAAAGGAATCCAAAGTTTTTATTGAAGATTGTGATGACAATTTAGAAAAAGAAAATGAAATCCTTAAGCATGAAATGAAGATAGAAAATTTGAAGCTTAGTCTGAAAGATGGAAATGGTAAGAATGAAGAAAATCTAAAATCTGAGAATGAAAGTCTAAAGACTGAAAGTGAAGGACTAAAATCTAAACTTGGTAAAGTAACATCTAAACTTGAGAAATTCAATTTGCAATATGTTGAACTTGAGAAATATAATAAAATTATGAAAGGTGAACTAACTCAATCTAAACAACAACTTGAAAGGCTTTATTCAACTAGTGAGAAGATTGATGAAGAAATATCTTATCAAAAACCATTCTATGATAAGACTAGTCTTGGATTCAACACTTTTAAAGCTAATGAAGAAAGCAAGGAACCAGATCTAAAAATATTTGAAAGTATAGATGAGAAGAAGTCTGATGAGATTAACAAGTCTGAAGATACACCTAAAGAAGAAGAATCACCTAAGCAAGAGGAATCACCCAAAGGTATGCAAAGAGAATTCAAAGGTAGATGTTTTGCTTGTAATACTATTGGTCATATGAAGAGAGATTGCACAAGTAAGAAACTCAAACCTCTTAATGGTTATTGTTATAATTGTCATGGTTTTGGACATAGAGTTATTGAATGCAAGAAACCTAAATTTATTGAAAATAATGATGGTAGTAGAATGTTTAGGAATACTAACAATGCAGATAAGAAACCTACTGAAGATATGAACATAAGAAATGGAGTAATATGTTACAGATGCAACAAGGCTGGACACATTGCTAGAAACTACAGATCACAGATCAATCAGCCTAGACCAAGATATGGAAACAATGGAATTGTTTGTCAGATATGCAACAAGATTGGACATACAACAAGGTTTTTCAGAATGAACAATAGAGTTTTTCATCCTAATGCTAATCCTAGAAATGAAGATGCAAGTAACAGTCAGAAAGGATGCTGTAGTAATTCAGATGAAGTGAAGTTTGTCAAAAGCATAGATCAAGGAGACATATTCAATAGTGAAGGTAATCAGGAAGGTGAAGCATTAAAAGGTAAGAATGAATCTTTACCTGACCCATCTCAAAGTAATTAATTTATGAAAATTACAGTAGAATAGGAACTTAGATTAGTGTAGAAGTAGATATATGATGAACTGAGTCTTGCACAGTTAATGCAAGGTAGTATATGATGTTCTAATGCTATGGTTAAGAGTGCAAAGAAAAATATTATGTTTTACGAGATCGCAAGAAGTTTTAAGTTTTGCAGGTTAGCAAAATTAGCTTTTTGGAAAGAAGCGGCAAAAGAATTGAATGCGATGTCAGATCTAAGTAAGATTGAATTAATTAAAGGTCATGATCAGTATTATTTGATCATCAAAGTGAATTCAAGTGTTAAGGAGATCAAAGAGAAGTGATTGGAAGCATTTTACAAGGATTTGGAGAAGAATTTTGTGTCGAATCTACGCAAGCCCTAAAATTGCGAAATCGAGGTATTTTATTTGACACATCTTTAAATTAGTGAAGGAATTATAAGAAATCATGGATGTTTCTTTAATTCACAATGTCAAAGATAGAAATAGACCTAAGTTGAAAAGGGAACCAGTAGAACCCTTGGAAGATGATCCTAGGTTAGCTTTATCATCCGTACCAGATGAAGTTTTACATATAGAGAATGTTAAAAGTTGTCTTGGATAATCTTAATATAATATTCACCTAATTGGTTAAAGGTATGTGTGTTGGAAATTTGGCTAATTTGATTACATAGATGTTTTTATTATGGAAACATATGATCTACATGAAGATCGCATAGGTTAGAGAGCTAGTATGTCAGAGTGCAATGTGAAATTGTCTAAGTATGAGACAGTATTTTTACCAATGAACCTGGAGATAGTTTTTGTTTGTGATGTTGATTAGAGTAAGTTTAGTGCTTGCACACTTGAACATAGACTCTATGATGACTATTGAAGACTCATCTCAGAGCACAAGTCAATATGTCATGTACGGAAGAAGTTATGACAATTTTACTAAAGACAATGTCAAGCCGACAGGACAGAATATGAAGACATAATTGATAAAGAGTTAAGGGATTATTTTGTTTATCAAAATAATGACTTAATAATATAAAGGGATGACATCATAGATGTTAACCCTTGGATAAATTTATTTGTAATATGATAGCTGACTGGAAAGTTATTAATCCTAATAACTTGTATACATGTAATTTAATCAAGAAGTAATATGTAAGAGCGAGATATATGATGCATATGTAATAGCGATAGTGAAAGAGAAATGAAGAGATATTGATGAAAGAAGTATAAGGTTATGTACTTTAACCTTCTTTTGTAATCATACATTACTTGTTTGGGCAGTGGGCTCATCTAGTAATCACTTTATGTACTACCAACTCCTAACAGGGTTGAGGCTTCTAACAAGGCCTATAGTCCCTTAATTAGGACTGAGACACTATATGCATGTAATAGACTCCTAATAGGGTCAACATCCTTAACAAGATACTTTTGATTAGTGGATCCTTGTGGGTACCATCCCCACCAGGGTTTTCTCTTGGCTAGGGTTTCCTCGAGAACAAATAATGTGTTATGAGTTCTTTAGTTTTATTGCTATGCATGTTGTTTAGCTTCTTATGTTATGCATGTGTTAAGATAATCTGTTATATCCATAATTGGGCAAAAGTAAAAGTTTGTAGAATACTGATTTACCCCCCCCCCCCCCCCCCCCCCTCTCAGTATTCTCTATTTCTAACAATGTGTAGGAACTGTGACATAAAATTAAATCTTAAATTGATTCCTAACAGTTGTGCAAAGATACATATTAGAATATTTAGATGCATTTGGATATATGTTGTGAAGTTAACATTTTATGTTTCGATGGGTGTGTTAGCACGTGCAAAAAATTTCATGGCCCTAGCATGTTTTTTTTTGGTCTCTGCAACCTTTTTCCTGTCCCTGGCTTTGAAACCCTTGCAAAAAATTCATAAATCTAGCCATTGGTAGGAAATGCCCTGGCCTTGTTCTAATTTGTCTTTACCTTTTCGGGCCACTTAAGTCTTGTAAAATGCATGTGCACATTTCTTTTCCCCATTGGTCACTTATTCATTTAATCCCTGGGTGGTTAGTCTTTTTGTTTGATGACTTAGTGATTGCCTGCTTGTCATTGGTTCACTTGGTTTCTCAGCGGTTATCTTTTTCTTCCAGCGATTGGGCGAACACAGTGTTTTTGTATTCTCATGTTCCTAGCGGCTTATCTCTTAACAGTTAGTGACTTGGCATGGCGGTTTCTTTTCTTTACTCGCATGTTTGCATGGTCTCCAGGCCCAAGCTTTCTGACACCATCTTGATCCAACAGTGGTCATAAATTCTCATAAGATGTGTTAGGGCTATGTGCTTTTGCGATGACTATTGTTTCCCTTTATGATATGGTGCTTCAAATAGGTGGGTCCAAAGTGACATGTATGCACAAATGGTGGTATCTTATTGGTCCATGTATCAACACATTGGTAGTTGTTAGTGGGACCTAGTTTCCAAAAGCATTAGAGGGTCCTAACAATGTCAGGAAAATCAACAATGGGTGCATGATCTTATGGGATCTATCAGAGGCTTAAGATCATGTGCTGACTGTTGATTCAACCTTTTTAGAGGGGATAAAGTGCAGCGGGTCCACATGCCAGGTGTGTTGATTTGTTGTTATCTAATTGGTCCATGTAGAGTGACTGGGAATGCTATCGGTGGGGCTCAATATTTCAAGGCTCAGTGGGTTCTGACAATGACAGAGCATCAACAATCAGTGTGTAATCTGATGGGCTTTCTCTGACACTTGCAATCTTAAGACCACTATTCATTTCATTTTTTGTTAGAGGGTTGTCAGTGTAGGGAAAGATTCTTCTATCAATGGTTGTCTTATGATTTGGAAGAATCTTAAAGGTCTATGCAAAGATGAGACAACCGTCGATCTTCTTGTGCGGGCCCATTAAATTGCCTCAGTCTTTTGGTGGTCCTGATAAATTTTTTTAGTGGCCCGATAATTTTTAGTTCTTTTCGCTCATTTGTGAAATGAGATGGCAGTATTCTAAAATTGCTAGCGATTTAGTGAGTGTGTATTCGCATTATCGCTAAACTATTTGGCAGACAGATAAAGTTCTTCATGAACTGACAAAAGCCTTAGGTCACTAGTTTGCCAGATGTAGCTAGGATGAGTTAAGTTCCTTTGGTCGCCAGTTCATCGGGTTAAGTTGTGAGTTAAGGTTTTATTTCATGAATAAGAAATGCCTTGTCACATGTTCACTAGAGGTAAACCTGAGGGTGGTGGTTGAGTTAAGACTTAAAGACCATGAAATAGAAAGATCAGACAATCAGGACTTAAAGTTGATCGAGATTCAAATTTTAACCGCTAATTTGCTGATGGCGCCATGAATGTGACCGTTGTTTTTCAAATTTGAATTTTTGAGGGTTTCTCAATGATAGAAAGGACCAGAATTGAATGGTTTCATGGCCATATTTAATTTGTTTGGTGGCACTTGCTATTGCAGTGTGGTCCAGCGTGTTCCATGATCATCTGTAGGGGTTTGTACTATGTTTTTTGTGCTTGAGGCATGCTACAAGTGACCAAAAAGGTTGACATTTTGGATGTTTTTATGGTTCTCAGTACCTTCTTAGTGAGATTTTTCATGATTGAGGATCACTCCAAGATTTTCTTTCTCCTGGTTTCGTGGGTTTCTTCCCATGTAATAAATTTGTGACCATTTCTGGTTGGTTGGTGGTTGAAACCCTAACCCTAGTCACCCAAATCTTGATGCATCCTCTTTGAGGATTCCAGGGTGACTAGTGGTGGTATATATTGTAGGATTTTTTACTTAGTGTGGGTTCCAAAACTTTCTTTTGGTCCCTAGTTGTTGATGCTATTATACTAAAAAAGGAGCTAGATTTTGGGTCTTTTTCCTATCCTTGTGTTGCTTTGATTGTATATTGATCCTAAATATGTTAATGAGAATACTATTGAGTTTCAATCTTGCACCTATGTATGTCTTCTTTTTTTGGTTTTGAGCTCATATATGTTAGTGTCACAAAGTGTATTAGCATATGGTAAACAAAGAGTATTGTGAAGTCATTTCTGAGTTCCTAACAAAGTTAGGATTAAAATCTTTTAGGTGAATTCAATGAGTTTACAACCAAATAAGAATCTAATGTCCATGTGTTTGAGGGAGAGGGGTAATAGGCAAAGCACTTATCCTAAGCTCAGGAGTGTTTGATTTAAGATCTTCAGTTGATGTATGTAATTGGGTGACTCTTTGCCCTAGGTTAAGGCATTGGTCCATCCTCTGGAGGCATTTCATTGTCATCAACCACACACACCCAAATTTAAATGATCAAATCCTTAAATCAGTTAGTAAAGAGTATATTGGTATAGCATTTAGTGATTCCTTTCAAGAAGTGAATCAAGGGTACACCCACCTAAGCATTAGAGCTCAAAGTGTAAGAGGATCTCATTGTGATCCTTGTTAATTGGCCCTCTTCCTTGTAGACTTTGGAGTGGTGATAGAGTCAAAGTATTATAAAAGTTATCCATCAAAGTATAAATCTACAAGTTGAAGATCAAAGGGAACCACCAACAAAATGGTGACTCTACTAGGGAGAACAACAATGAAGAATTATACTTGTTAAGATCTCTGGTTGTAGTTATCTTGTTATATTCAAAATCTTTTGTTGACTAGATTGATTTACCCATCTGAGTCACCAACAAAATGGTGACTCTAATGGGGAGAGTCTAGAAGATAAAGGTTGTTAAATGCACTCTTGTTTTCCTGTTATATTCGGTTAAGATTTCCCACTTTGGTGGGTGGTGACTCAAAGGGTTAGAACCAGTCCTATAAGCTGTAAATCATGGACAAGAGGAGGAATACTAGCTCCTTTGTCAGAAAGAATTCAGAGGTCACTCTGGAACAATTACCTAGACAAGAGAAGAACAGTTGGATCAGAAGAAATGGTGATTCTACTAGTGCTCCCATAAGAGAACAAAGAAATACTAGAGGAAGAGCACCACATGTTTCCTCAAGTGAGGAAGGTTCGTAGGATAGAGTTTCTAGATCAGATGGTGGTCACTCTAAAGATAGATTTTATGATACCCCAGAGGCTGTATTCCAAGACAAGGGTCCATTGCCTGCAGGTCAGGATGAATAAGCTAGAGAGATGGGTCTTGAGATTGACTTAGACCTTGATGAAGATAATTTCAGAAGGGAACCCATGAGACCAAGGCAAGTCCATTTCCCATATCAAAATTTTACTTATATGGATGTGTCATCAGGCTCTGATGACATTATGGTAGGCCTAGATGATTTAAATGCACTAAGGTTATAGTTGGCAGAACAATATGCCATACATAAGAGGTTACAAGAGGAGAGAGAAGCTAAAAAGGTGAATGCTCTAATAGAAAGATAGTCTCTCCTTAGAAAGATTAATGAAATGAAGGAGAGAAACAAGATGCTTGCTTCTGCTCCTAAGACTTTGCAACATGATGTTTTTGGTGATCTTGAAGCTTTGAGGAGTGAGCAGGAGTGCTTACTGCAAGATCATGAATTTGATCAGGAGGGCCCTATGGCTAGACAGGTTCAAAGTTATGCTTCCCTTCCTAAAGATAAAGATGGGCATGAGATCACTAGGCCTGCTAAGGGAAAGATCAAAGGGAACCACCAACAGGGTGAGAGACTTTTTTATTTTGTTTCAATCAGTGAAAGGAAGTGCAATTTGGTAATTGGTGAAAAGGGAGTTGATGACAACATTAAATGCTAAAATTAAGGCCATTATAGATCCTAATCAAGGAAAAGGTATAAATAGACCACTTTGCTATTTCATTTTTACCTTATATTTTCAAGAGCATTTGAGCACATTATAGAGATGAATCTTCTGAGAGAATTTGAGTGATTGAATCAATAGATCTAAGAGTTATCAACGATAGTCAAGTGATTGTTGGAGTTTTCCCGAGTTGATTTTCAAATGAAACCCTACTTCAATCAAGAGTTTATATCTTTTAATAGATGGCACCTAAAGTTCAAAAGTTTGTTATTGTTGAGAAGGTTGATCCTATGAATCTAAAGTACAAGCTACCTCCAACTAAAGTCACCGAACCTAACAAGATGAGATCTTTATCTTCAATTCCTCCAAAAGTAATTTTGATCGAAGGCATTTGTGCCTTCATTCTTTGTAAGATCTAATAAATATATCAAACTAATGTCGACACATCATTCCAGAATATGTGTGAGAATTAGAATTTGAACAATGAACATATCCATTTGGAGACTAAGGGTTTTATTGAATTCTTGATCGCTGCAAATGTAATAGCACTTCCGTAAAAGTATGTGCTTTCCAAATGCATCCATCTCTTGTATATATACATGGTAAAGACATGAAGAGACATGTCCCATGAAGGGACATGTCTATTCATTAATCTAATTTATTAATTTAACTATATAATCATTATAAGAATAAACAAAAGATTAACTTCACACACACACACACACACACACACATATATATATAATATCAATTATTAAATATATTAATATATATATATGTATATATAATAAATCAATTCTTATAATAATTATATAATCAGTTTTATTTATCTGACCGATGCTACCTACATCAACACTCCCTCTTAGCTAGGGAAGATAAAATCATATATCACATTTCTTGTGATAAGAAATCTCACATATCTCATGAAAGCAGATACAACTTAACACATGATACCCATTTTTATATATATCACCTAATATGTGATATAAGGAATCACCTAGCATGTGATACCTAATTTACATATCAGTTTTACATATCACCTAACATGTGATATGAGGAATCACCTGACATGTGATACTCAATTTTACATATCACCTAACATGTGATATGAGGAATCACCTAACATGTGATACCTAGTTTTTCATATCACCTAACATGTGATATGAGGAATCACTTTTGATCGTGATACCTATTTTTCATACCACCTTGATATGAGGAATTACTTTTGATAGCGATACTTGGTTTTCATACCACCTTGATATGAGGAATCACTTTTGATCATGATACCTAGTTTTCATACCACCTTGATATGAGGAATCACTTTTGATCATGGTACCTGGTTTTCATACCACCTTGATATGAGGAATCACTTTTGATCATGATACCTAGTTTTCATACCACCTTGATATGAGGAACCACTTTTGATGGTGATACATAGTTTTCATACCACCTTGATATGAGGAATCACTTTTGATCATGATACCTAGTTTTCATACCACCTTGATATGAGGAATCACTTTTGATGGTGATACCTATTTTTCATACCACCTTGATATGAGGAATCACTTTTGATCATGATACCTAATTTTCATATCACTTCATATCATGATACAAGGATATAGTAAATAGGAACATTAAATTCCATTTACATATAACCCTATTATGGTATGTGCACAAACATATAAATATCTACCATAATGAATCTTCATTACAAGATCGTCACCTTGTAATTTCAAGTACAAGTGTTCATTATCTAATAAGTCGTCACTTCTTATAAATGTACACAGGAGGGCCCATAAGTCCTGGAGTCACACACATGAAATCCATCTTGACTCATGTCAGAGGGCGGATCCTTCATGGCTCATCCCAAAGGGTGAAACAAGGGCTTTCACCTTAGACTTCTCTCTCAAGGAGAAGAAGGCAATAACATACAAGATAATAGATCACATATATTGAACTAAGGCTTCATTCTCCAACATGCCAAGTTTATCTTTAAGGTAAACAAAATTACCTCTAGCAAGAAACTTGGTGAGAATATTAACCATATGTTCTATAGGGATAATGTACCTTGAATAGCATACTTATGCACTATATCTCTTATATAGTTTGCATCACTCTAGGTGAACCCCAAGTGTAGGAAATAGCATAAAGGCATTTTAGCCAGTACACATGAGACTCAATCTCATGATCATAGTCCTCTAGATGCTTCCTTTAAGGTCTTGTAACAGCCCCCTCACCTCCTCATCCAAGGTTGTTTTAGATGAACTATCATACTCCCTCTGAATCTAATATCAACCTTCTACAAGAAAGTCATGTCTTTGTTCTTTAGTCTACATTAAGCTCTTTTCTTGAATTCCCAACCATCTATCTAGGAATATCATGACCTAGATATCTACATAAAAGCCTTCTAGTTCACATACATGGAGCTTCATTATATGAATCATAGTCCTCTAACTGCTACAATTTGTTGGTCACTAGAGAAACTATCTCAACATGGTCCGCTGCCTCTGAACCAATATGATCAAGATCATCGATAGTCAATTGAAGCAAATCCTATAGTTTCTCCCTCTATCACAGAAGGATACCCTACTCTCATAGTCATCAATCATGGAAGATATCTTTCTCCAAGAGTCTCTTATCATCTAACATGATTCACATACTATTGAAGGTGTTGGATCCAAGACCACCTTGGACCTATAGTCACAAGATCAAACCCTAGACCAGATAGTTATATGAAAATCTTGAGACTTGAATAAAATCCTCTTGCATTTTTCTCCCTCTTTCTGGGAGAGCCCTCTGGTCTTGAATTTTATTTTTAATTCTAGATGCTACCATCACTTGCACAAATGCCTCGACAAAATTCTTAATGCACCATCCTTCTTTCCTGCAACAATATTGTTGGGGACCAAGGAAAATAACAAGAGCATAACAAAGAAAATGATTCTTATAGTATATACAGGGATACAAATAAGAGGCTAAGTGCGAAATAAAAAATGGTACTCAAGAAAGAATACTTATCTCCCTATGTTAAAAATATCAAAACTTCCAAATTTGAGCTAATATCTCCTCCAAAACAAGGCAATGTTCAGCACTAAAATTCACAAACTTGTCTAGTGATCATCACTAAAGGGTAATGTTTGTAATGGATACTGAATTAATACTCAAACTCCTTCCAGAAGAGATTTAGTACAGCAAGCTATAAACTCCTTTGATGCCTTGACCGCTGTCTCCATGCAAGATTTGTATAAACAACTCAGGTGGCTTCAAGTATTTCTCATGCTCCACAATCATATCTTGCTCTGCCTTAGGAACAAAAATAGGCTTAACCATAGCAACGGTGCCATATTTCTCTTCAAAATCAGTGTCATACTCATATTCCTCTTCATGAGTACACATGATCTCAGCCTTACGAATGAGCATGAGTTGTGCAATTGCCTCATCTCTACCCTCAGTAGACCTTGTAGTTTTAATATCAATTTCCTCATCAACATCATTGGCCTATTCCAGGGTTTTACCAGGTCAATATTGTTGCACTTTAGTTTCTCTAAATTTGCCTCTTAATTTGTCTCAGATGGCTATGATAGTATCAGTAACTCCCATAGTTACTAACATCTTTATCTTCCTAAAAATTGAACCCTTTCATCCCCAAAATTTGCACAAAGATTTGGGCTCAGATCAAAAAAGGTGACTTCGCACTGCATGTATAAAAGTCTACAAATTGACAATATCTTTAGATTGACAAAATGGCTATCGTAGATATGCCAAATTCCTTTGTCAATCATGTCTTGTCCATATTTAACATGCTATGACAATAGATTCTCACTTCTTTCTCATAGCCACGATAGCTTGTGTTCAAGAAATTTGACCAATGGAGGATATCATTTCCATAGATGGAGTATCATTGGTCTTGACAGTAATAAGGCATTGGCATTGAATAAAAGGTTATCAAGGAGTGAAGGGTGCCGCACCAATTTGGAGTTCCATGTGGTTCAAAAGTCAAATCAGAGATCTTAGTACCAAACCATCTCTTCTTTCCAAGTGCCATTTCCATTTGTCGACTCTTGCAATCGACTCGGCCCAGTCTAGTTACCACCTAGTCTCTGTCATGCTGCCCAGATTGGGCAATGTGAGATTCTTATCCCGAAGCCAATATACTCACGGTTATAAAAGATCTCTAGCTTATAAATATCCTTCAAAGCTGATTATTCAGTATAAAACATTGACACAACAATCTTCAACATGTATGTAGTCTGTAATAACATAATATCAATCTCTAGATTCTTTGTGGTCCCCACAAATTTAAAAATTCATTTACTTAAATCACCTAACATTCACCCCTTTCAGCAATCTATATGCTTGTTCACTGGGCTGCTCGATAATCTTTCAATACATTAGAGAAGTTGAAGCTCTCAATAATATTTTCTTCAGATCCTATAAACCATGATAAAATACAATTGGCACAACATAAAATATATTTTGTCGGTAATTAAAATTCCATTCAAAATAATTAAATTGTCAATCTCCATAATAGACTTTTCATCAGGAGTCCTGAAATATTTATCAGACAATAAAGTTCCTTCACAAGTTGAATTTAAATAAAGTCCAAGTGGCAACTATCTTGAGAGTCCATGGGTAGGCTATACAATCTTCTGATAATTCTCCGCTGCTATCATTCCTCACATGATATATTTTCTCTGGTCTTTACTCTCACCAAAGACTCTCATCTATTAATGTGCCTTTGACCTCCTTGATCTCTTTAAGGAAAACGGTGAGCATTGGCATTTAGTAATTGACCATTTTGAATAATGATTTTTTTAATTTTATTTTTCTTTTCCACACGCTATTCATCTTCCTCGTATATCTCAAATCATTCTCAGATCACAATTCATCCAAAAGCAAAAAAACATTCAGATTCCCATAAGTTTGTATCTGCTCTGATACCATATTGAATTCTTGATCGTTGCTAATGTAATATCACTGCCATAAAAGTATGTGCTTTCCAAATGCATCCATCTCTTGTATATATACATGGTAAATACATGAAGAGACATGTCCCATGAAAGGACATGTCTATTCATTAATCTAATTTATTAATTTAACTATATAATCATTATAAGAATAAACAAAAGATTAACTTCATAAATATATATATATATATATATATATATATATATATATATATATATAATATCAATTATTAAATATATTAATATATATATATATATATATATATGTATATATAATAAATCAATTCTCATAATAATTATATAATCAGTTTTATTTATCTGACCGATGCTACATACATCAACAGGTTTAATGCATGCCCTAAATGTACCGAGTGTATTCAATACTAAATGGATGATAATTTTATTGAGTTGATTTCATGACCAATTTATGTGACTCGATGCACTAGTCAAGATTACAAAAGATGTCTTACATATTATGACTAGATACCCAATCGATGATAGACCGAAGGCCAATAAGAAAACCAAAAAGAACAAGTTTTGTGAGTTGACACAAGATAAATGGAATGGAAGAGGTCTCAAATTATCAACTATTGAAGATCCTCAATTCAGATTCGCATGTAATGTTATATCTTACTGAACCTTCCAGTCATCCCGAGTAGATAGTGTACCATCTAGAGCAGTGTACATTGTATATGAGATAGTCAAGAAGGACATGAAGATTGATCTATGTGAGATCCTTTTGAAAAAAATTGATGATAATATGAACACCATTCCGAAAGAAAATAATAACACTTTGAATTTCAACTCACTATTGGTATGTATATTCTTTTCTTTTTAAAACTTATTCTCATCAATCGGTAATGTAGTATGGAGTGTGAAGAAATTGATCGTAAATCAGATTAATGAATTCATTCAAAGTCTAGGAGATAAATTTGATATTTTAATGAATTAATATTTTACTAAGTTTCAAACTAGAATGCACAAGAAATTTAAGATTCCACCTCAGTTAGTGGAAGATCATCGAGACACTATTTGTTTTGACGCGGATGCTAACACTTGCATTGTGAAACATGTGGAGCCATGGTCTATTTGGCTACAACCAATGGTATATGAAATTGATATAGATACTACATCATAGTAGATTGAATCTTTATTAGTTAAACCTATTAACAAGAGAGCTAATCGGTATGGAACATATGAAAAGGTGAAAGAAAAGATAAAACTAGGTATATTAATAACTAAGGCTCAGAGAAAAACAAGTATAATGATTAGTAATTTGTCAAAAAATCAAGGTGTTACAGTTGAAGAAGATGAGGCAAATCCTTCTGAGATCAACAGAAATAAAACAAGAGTAAAAAAGGAGACACCTATCCCTAAGGTATGAAGACCATTGACAAAGTCTACTTGTACACAAAGGGAGAAGAAGAAACTTGAATTAGAGAAACCGAAGCCTAAGAAATATATTAGGGAAAATAAAACATCTGGTAGACCAAGTAGAAAGATGAAGCTACAAGAAGATAGTGAGCCAAAATTAGAAGATCTAAGTAAATTTAAAGTGCAAAACTAGCCCTCAAAAACTAGAAACTTAGATGAATTTCTTGAAAGTCTCAAGAATTATGGAGGTTTTTTGATGTAGGGGCATCCAAGGATAAGGTAGGGGCATTCTGTGTCCTTGGTAAACTACATGGAGTGTTTGTATTTTGGGCAGTTTTACTCAGTTGCTGCCTTGACCAATGATCTCGGTCATTGAAGGAAGCTCAGTCACTAAAGGAACTCAGTAGTCTCTAGTGCTCGGTGAAATTGTTTCTCGGTCATGCCTGCGGTGCTCGGTCAATACTGGTGCTCAGCGATGCCTGACCTGCTCAGTAATTTTACTATTGCTCAGTATTTTTGACTTACCGACTAGAGTTCTGTGTGATTTGTTGAGCCAACTTGGTGAATTAATTGTTCATAGCCATTATCTTGGGCTGACATGCAGAATTAAATGTTTGTATACATTTGTAAGCTGAATTGTATGGCATTTAATTATTGTTTTGGGGAGTTAAGGGTTTCATCCAGCTGACTTGTGGCTATTGATTAGTATTTAAGGAGGGCTTGGGTAGATATTTAGGATAGAATAGGGACAGACAGATGGAAGTTCATGATAGAGAAGGCTTGGTGAGTCAGATCTGAGGTTCTGAAAGCTGAAGTTGACAAAGTTGTGGAAAATTTCTTGATGTCCTTGCAGATCAAATTGTAATCTGATAGTTGTTTGTAGCAGAGCTAGGGGTTTGTATACTTGGAGACAAGGAGATTTCTTGGAGGCTTGCGAGCTCAAGTTTATATCTACCTTAGGGTTTCCATCAGCTTCTGATTGTCTTTAGAACTGAACTAGCTAGGATTGTATTAGATCTGGTTGTGGATCTTGCAGAATTGTTTTCTGATTGTAATTGGCCCTAACTCGGAAGGCCTTACAGCTGGGCATGTTAATGAAAATCAATGTTAAACAATTACTTTGTGTTGCATTGTTGAGTAATCTGCTATGTAATTCTATTGGCTATAAGGTTTGGACTATCCTTCATTGGATCCACCATCCTTGACTGCATAAGGTGGTATCAGGGTGAAGGTTTGTTCTTGTTGGAGTGAAGTTTGATCTTGTTGAAGTAGAAGCTTGACCTAGCAAGGTTGATCTTGTGAAGTTGATCTTATTGGAGAAGAGATTGTGCACAATCTAGATTATAGATCTGAAGCACTGAACTTGTGAAATTGTGCCCTAGTTGTTTGGAAGATTGCAGGTTGAGATTTGACTTGTTGCAACTTGGAAACTGTCACAAGGTGGTCAATGAGGGTTTGTTGCAGAGGATTTCTCTTATCTTTAAGGATGCCTCTGAGAAGATTAGATCCTAGAGTTATTTCAGATCTTTGTGATACTTTTGAATCTAGGATCACAGAGAAGGTGAAATCAAATTTCAGATCTAAGATGGAATTGATGAAGAATGATATGGTTGTTGAGATCATGAGAACTATTGCTGGCATACCTTAGAATGTTGGCACTGAGGATAGCTATGAAGAAGCTACTGAAGAATTTGAAACTGGTAGATCTAGTGGTGATGACTAGAGAAATAGATGTGGTGAAGATAGAACTACCCGGTTGCCTAGACCTGTTGCTCGACTTAGCAATTACTGAATGGAAGTTTGTACTTTCTCTAGTACTTTGAAACCCAACAATCTGATTGATTGGATTGGTGAACTTGAAGATTTCTTTGAGCTGGAAGAAATTGAAGATCCTATTCGGGTGAGATTAGCATGGACAAAGTTGAAAGGACATGCTACTCTTTGGTGGAGGGAATTACAAAGAGACCGAGAAGATGAAGGTGAAACAAAGATCAATCGGTGGAGATTGATGGTGACTAAGTTGAAAGCTAAGTTCATACCGGCTAACTATGAGCTTGACTTGTTTAAGAAGTTGTAGAATTAGAAGTAGAAGGATTTGTCTATTGAAGATTATACTAAGGCATTCTAAAAACTTACTATTCAGTTTGGACACTAAGAGCTTGGTAAGGAAAAGGTAGCTCGGTATGTGAATGGTGTGAGATTCATTATTCAGGATGAGCTTGGTATGCTGAAGATTGATTCTATTTAAGATGCTTATCAGTATGCTCTGAAGGTAGAAGATAAGTTGAAGAGGAAACAACCTAGAAACTCCTGAGGGAAAGAAAAGATTAATCACTCGGTGAAGGATAAACCGACTAATGCAGAAGATGAACATAAACCTGTAGAACCAAAGAAGAAGACAGGTAGAGCTATATTTAAGGGTACTTGCTATAATTATGGAGAGGAAGGACACTGTTCTTTTGAGTGTACACAGAAGAAGGTTGACTGATGAACTATTGTGATGAATGAGAACATTCTAAATAGACCTGAATCAAAGAACTTGTTGTAGGTGAACATTGCTCGGTACAAAGGATGAACCTTGTCAGAGGAGTGACTTGTTTAGGACCCAATGCAACACTGAAGGTAAACTCTGTGATGTTATTGTTGATAGTGGTAGCACTGATAACATTGTTGTTGAGGACCTGGTTTAGAAACTTGATTTGAGTAGAATGAAACATCCTTGTCCTTATAGGCTTGGCTGGTTACAAGATGTTCATGCTTTGGAAGTTAGAGAACAATGTTTCATTAATGTTCAGATTGGCCAGTACAAGGATCTTGTGCTTTGTGATATTGTGAAGATGAATAGTTGTGATATATTGCTCGGTAGACCTTGACAATATGATTGCAGAGCTATTTATGACTATGCAAGAAATGTGTTTACTGTTGAGAAGAATGACAAGAAGTTTTAACTGATGCCTTTGATGGATACAATGCTCGGTTGGAGAAACCTAAGTATTGGTAGCTTAGTTGAGATTGTGGATCTAGAGAAAATGAATGATTGGCATGGAGAACCGACCTATACATTGTCAAGAAAATACTTCAAGAGATAGAGGAAGCTAAAGTGGGAGACTTTGCAAGAAGAAAGGGTGGAGGACTTATATGTGAAGAACTAGTTCAAGATTTATGTGTTGAATCCTAAAAGATGTTCTCTTCACATATGAACATCTTTTGGAACCTAGGGTGTCTGATGCAGGGGCATCCAAGGTTAAGGCAGGGGAATTATGTGTCCTCGGTAAATGACATGGACTATTTGTATTTTGGCTAGTTTTACTCAGTTGATGCCTTGATCGATAGTCTCAGTCATTGAAGGAAGCTCGGTCACTGAAGGAACTCAATAGTCTCTAGTGCTCGGTGAAAAATTTTCTCAATCATGCCTGTGGTGCTCGATCGATACTAGTGCTCGGCGATGTCAGGCATGCTTAGTAATTTTACTATTTCTTGATAGTTCTCACTTATCGATTAGAGTTATGTGTGATTTGTTGAGCTGACTTGGTGAATTAATTGTTGGTAGCCATTGTCTTGGGCCAACATGCAGAATTAAATGTTTGTATACATTTGTAAGCTAACTTGTATGGCATTTAATTATTGTTTTGGGGAGTTCAGGGTTTCATCCTGCCGACTTGTGGCTATTGATTAGTATTTAAGGAGGGCTTGGGTAGATGTTTAGGATAGAACAAGGATAGATAGAGAGAAGATCATGATGGAGAAGTCTTGGTGAGTTAGCTCTGAAGTTCTAAAATCTGAAGTTGACAAAGTTGTGGAAAAGTTCTTGATGTCCTTGTAGATTAGATTGTAATATGATAGTTGTTTGTAGCAGAGCTAGGGGTTTTTATACTTGGAGACAAGGAGATTGTTTGGAGGCTTGCAAGCTCAAGTTTAGATCTGCCTTAGGGTTTCCATCAGCTTCTGATTGTCTTTAGAACTAAACTAGCTAAGATTGTATTGGATCTAGTTGTGGATCTTGCAAAATTATTTTCTAATTGTAATTGGCCCTAACCCGGAAGGCCTTACAGTCGGGCATGTTAATGAAAATCAGTGTTAAATAATTAATTTGTGTTGCATTGTTGATTAATCTGCTATGTAATTCTATTGGCTGCAAGGTTTGGACTATCCTTCATTGGATCCACCATCCTTGACTGCATAATTTTGCAAGAATCAAATATGAAAAATATGAAACAACAAGTGATGAAGAAAAATAAAAGATTGATGAGGAATTTGTGTTTACACTGCATAAATTTAGAACTATTTTGGTTGAAGTTTCCAACTGAATACTAGATGATCTATACAAGAAAATTGATGCTAGATGGAAGTATGCTATGACTTTTGAAAAAAATTGAGGGAAAGATCCCTAGCTATTACTGTACCTAAGTTGTCGGTAAGAGGGAATAATGAAGCATTGAAGGAGAACTCAAAGAGATTTCTAGTAAAGAGTAGAGCATTAAAGATCATGTCCAATGAGTGAGAAGTAGTGCAAAAGGATACCAATGATATATAGAAGAAAATATTCCTTCCTAAACAATCAATCGAGACTGAGGAAACTCAAGGTAAGTCAAATCCTATTGACTTGACCTTAGAAAAAGATGAATTGATTATTTAGGATATCAATAACAAGGACCCAATAGAATAAATAACACATGATGAAGATGTCATGGTTACCGAGGATAAGGACACTGAAGAAATACAAATTGATAATGTTTCTACTACAAAATTAATGGATGAAGATCTAGTTCTTAAACAAGTTGTTGATTTTCCTAAGATTAATGAGGTTATCTGAAAAGCTACTAAAGATATGCCTAGTTATGTAGAGGATAAGTCCACTGAATAGGTGATGGAGACCGAATAAAAGGACATCGAGGACAACCAAGAGACCAAGAATACTACATATCAGAATATCAAGCCGATCATCTCTATCGAGACCATAGGACTGCAAAAAAATGTAGACAAGAAAGAAAAAGAAAATGAGAAGGAAGAAAATAAAGAAGAAGAGAAGAAAGAAGATAAACATGAAGAGAGGAGAGAGGAGAAATAGAAAGAAAAGAAGGAAGAAAAATAAGAAAGTCTAAAAATAAAGAGGAAAAAGTCCAAGAAAAGAAAGCATGAGAAAGAAAAAAAAAATGACTTAAGCCAACTGATAGTAATTCCAAAGGTAGATATATCCTCACTAAGCACTAAAGAGCTAGATCTGAATTTAGAGATCTATTTAAAAAGAAAGCAAAAAATGATAAAATGATAGCCAAGAAATAAAAGACAGATGTGCAAGAGAGTGTTAAAGATCTACTATAGGAAATTGTTCCTAATGCTACTATAAATAAAAAGGATAGTCTATTAAACCAATTGGAAGAACTAGCAAAACAAGTGAAAGAACATGGTATAGAGGCCACCGAGTATCTAATGCAATTGCATATGAAGAACATGGAGAATAAGATTATTGAAGATTTACTTCAATCTATTGTATTGGATAAGGTATCACATTTTGAATTGGCTAGAGAATTAGAAAATGAGGTGAAAAATATTGTTTCATTATTTTAAAATATTTGTTTAATTTCAGATCCTACTAAGGATATCAAAGAGAAACATGAATCTGTTGAAAAGAAACTAACCAAGAAGTTGATAAAGGTCATCACTGAGCCTGGAACATTTTAAGTCTATTATCAAAGGCTGAAACATTTAATGGGAGTGCAACATGAGCTAAGAAAAGTTGAGAACAAGATTATAATGGAACTTCTAGAGCTACAAACAATTTTGATACCCCAAATTGAATCACTGCAGAAGCATATTCACAAGGCAAAATGATTAGTAAATAGCCCTGACATCAGTGCTATGGATAGCATGATTGGATGAGCAGTTGACATTGGTGAACAAATTATGGTGTTTCAAACACTAAAGGAATCATGGGAGTCATCCTTGGGAGATGCAAAGAAAAGATATCAAAATATTTTTGATAAGATTCCACCACCGAAGCCAAGTAAGTAATTTTGTTTTGGAATATTTGTCAAAAAAGGGGGGATAGATATATGTATATAAAGGGGGATATAATATCAGTCATAAGGAGAAATATATATAGGAATTATTTCCACAGGGAGAGTTATGGAGAGTTATAAGGAGTTATAATTTATATCAAAAAATTTATACATGGTCAAATGTTGATTGAGGACACAAAATTTTGATGACTTTGAAGATTTTAACAAACATGCCAAACTAATGCTAAAGGGGGAGATTGATACTCCGAAAGAGTTATTTTTTTGTCATTAGTTTTGTTAAAGTCATATTCATTTTCAAACTTAGTCAGTGAATAAAGTAGTCATAGGACTCATTAGTAAAGGAAAAGATAGTTTCAGTAAAAAAGAAATAAGAGTCAGGCACTAAAGAAGACGCCGAATAGTCAATGATTCATAGTAATTAATGAGTCTAAGAGTAAGATAGTTACCAAGCCAATTACACATGTTACCAAGTAATAATAAAATGTATTATTGAGTAACATAGACTGACATAATACATTATGTTAGATACATTGAATTAGGACACCGAGCATAAAACATTTTATAAATTCCAAGAAGATTATTTGGTAAAATATTGCATATATAAAGAAATATGATTGCACATGATTATGAGTTAAGATCCACCAATGTAAATTAAGTGAAATATATACATCAGAGATGTAACCAATGCTAGCACCATTTAACGACAATCATCTCAAACTTTTCTACTACTTCTAAATAGAGTATAAAAGGATCATTGTATGAAGATCAAAGTGTGAGTACAAAGAGAAAGCGACAAGGAGATGATCAGATAGAGAAAAGTGTGAAGGTAATGAAGAGAAGAGAAGTTACCAAGTAACAAAATAGTTAGAACAAAATTGTGAATGTGAATCAGAGTTGAAGCTATTGAGTACAGAAGTTGAATTGTGAGTGTAATACAGAATGAGGTAAATTGATATTGAAAATATTGAGCCTGAAAAGAATATGTTGATGCATCATTATAGACATTTTTTTATGCTAGTTTATATTGTAATCAGAATTGTAAAATCCCTTAAGCGGATAGGCCCTAATAGGTCTTAATTTTTGTAAATCCTTTAACATGGTACATCTCTTAGATTAGTGTTGTAAAAATCCTCTAGCAAGGTAGATAGAATAATTCTTTGTACTCTTAGAAGGATAAATATTCTTAACAGGGTAAGCTATCAGAAATAGCTAATTTTTTAGCTCTAACCAAGAAACCTTTTTACCAGAGTAGTGAATGATTGTGGGTACCATTCCCACTACATTTTTTTCCTCTGACCAAGGGTTTCTATGAGACCATAAATTATGGTGTTATGAGTTATGTTTTATGTGTTGATTTCTATATTTTTTAATGTTTCATGTAAAATTTATAATTCACTAAATGGTTAGAAAATTTGATAAAAAAATTTGGAGTACTAATTCACCCCTCCCCTCTCAGTACTTAACTTTCCATAATTAATCCAACAATTCCATCTTTTGGGGTTGTATCTCTATTTGTATTTAGGGTTGTTGCCCTTATTTGTATTTGAGAAGTGATCTCTAGGAAGTGTTCTTGAATGAATGTGCATTCCCCTTTGTACCTTTAATAGGGTTATATGTTCTAGTACATCATCCAGTGGTTTTTATCCCCACCTTATTTTTTTCCCTTAACTGGGTTTTCATGCAAAAAGTTATGGTTTGATGTGTTCTTGTGTTGATGGTTCAATTCTTTAATGTTTATCATTAAGCATCTAAGTGAGAAATTTAATTTTTGGTTTGATATATCTATTTTGGGACACAACTAATTCACCCCACCCCTTCTCTATTGTGTGTGTTTCCTTGTATGTATCTATTGGTATTAGAGTTGGATACTCTTTTGGAGTTTAACCACTTGAGGTGATCTGGAATCTTTCAAGAAGGAGAGTCTTAGATTTGATGGTATAAATTACTATTTTTGGAAGGGAAGAATGATTATATCCTTGAGATGCATTAGAGAAGAATATTGGGAAGTTACAAAGAAAGATTACAAGCCTTATACAGATTTATCACTTGATACTATGAATGGGAAGATAGAACTCAAATGTAACATGAGAGCCAATGAAGCCTTGTTGAGTTCCTTATCATATGATGAATACACAATGTCATGAAATTAGAAATAGCACATCTTGTATGGATAAAAATTGAAGAATTACATGAAGGAGATGTCAATGTAAAGAAAGAAAAGTTTCAAATCTTGAAAGGGAAGATGGAAGCCTTGAGGATGAGTGAAGATGAAAATATACAAGCCTATGTTTAGAAGATAACCGAACTTGTTTGTGGGATCAAAAGTTCTAGTGGAACTCTAGATGATAATAATATCATTTCTAAAATTCTGAGATCTTTGCTTCCTGATTATGATAACAAAATCACTATAATTGTAGAGATCAAGAATCCTTCTAAGGTAACAAGAGATTCACTGGTTGGTAAGTTATCTTCATTTGAAATGACTAGATTTCATGATAACCTTCATAAGTATGAATCTACATTTAAAGATGTTATTTATAAGGATAAAACAAATTATGATTCTTGTTAGAGTTCTTCAAAATCATCTAGGTTTGGATATAGATATGCTAAGGAATGGAAAGAAATTGAAGAATAGGAAAGAAATTTGGAAGATCTAGCAGCCTTGGTTGCTATGCGAGTGCCTAAAGGTGAAAATAAGTATGAAGGAAAGCTACCTTTGAAATGCTTTTGTTACAATAAGATTGGTCATTTTACTTCTAGATTTCCTTAGATAGTACCAAAGTATAAACCTAGAAATATTTAGCCTAAGTATCACAATAAATGTTATTTAGCTATTGATGATGGTGTGACTGATTATGAATCCAAGAAGAGTGAAGAAGTGATTATTTTTATTTATATTAAATATGAGAGTCCTACTGTCTTGATGAAGGGAAATTCTTAGTTACAGATGTTGAGATAAAAGATGAATGGGTAATAGATATTGGTTGTTTGTATCATATGACTAGAGATAAGAACAAATTTGTGAAATTAGAAAGATATGATGGTGGTGTTGTCATATTTGGTGACAATACTCCTTGTTTTATCAAAGGGAGATATTAGATTACACTTGATGGTAAGAATAATAAAGATGATGTCTTATATGTTGAAGGTTTAAAGCATAATATTTTGAGTGTTGGATATCTTGTCGGTAAGGGATACATGTTGTAATTCAAGGATGGGAAGTGCATAATCAAAGGAAGCTCTGGAAATGAAATTACATTAGGTACCAAGACTAGAGGTAATGTTTTTCATTTGAATAGAATTGGGGATAAAAAATTTATTACTAGAATTGATGACAATTGGTTATGGCACAAGAGACTTTGTCATGTAAAATTTGATAACATTCTAAAGATAAGTACTACACATTTTGTAATAGATCTACTTAGACTATTGAAGCCTGATAATATGTGTAGGGAATATCATTTGGGAAAGCTAACAAGATCTACTTCTAAAAGTAAGATATATTCTTCAAGTGGATTGTTAGATTTGGTGCATATAGATTTGTGTGGTCCTACAAGAACTAAGAGTTATTATGGTGAAAAATATTTCATTCTATTCATTGTTGACTATTGAAGAATGATGTGGGTTATATTTTTGAAGGAAAAATATAAAGATTTTGACAAATTCAAGATCTTTAGAGCTATGGTCAAGACTAAGACATGATTGAAGATGAAATTCTTAAGATTGGATAGAGGTGGAGAGTTTACTTCAGGAGAATTTAATGCTTACTATAAATAAAATGGAATAAGAAGACATATGTCACTCCCAAACTCTTCAGCAGAATGAAATTACAGAGTGAAGGAACAAATCTATTCTTAACACTGCAATAACTATGATGAAGGAAGTAAATATGCCTCAGATGTTATAGAGAGAAGTTATGAGCACTACATTCTACCCTTTGAACCTAGTTTAGATAAAGAATGGTACTGGTAAGACTCCTTATGAACTTTGGTATGGACATGTTCCTACACTCAATTATTTTAGAATCTTTGGAAGTAAATGATATATCAAGAGAGATGAAGATTTAGGGAAGTTTGGTCCTCGATGTGATGAAGTTATATTTCTTAGTTATTCTACAAAGAGAAAATCTTATAAATGTTTTAACAATAGATTGAGAAATTTTGTGAAAAGTGCTAATGTGAAATTTGATGAGAATTATAAAAAATAGGTCAATTCATGCAGTTATGAGTAAGATGATGAAGAAGAAGATCGGGTTGTTCAAGTACATAATCAAAATTAGAATCATAATGGATTGGTAGAACAAGTTGAAGAAGTTATTGATGAAGAAGTAGAAACTCAAGAGTCTACTACAAAAGAAAATTTAAAGACTCCAAGGTATGTAAGGTTAAATCATTCAGAAAATCAGATTATTGGTAATAGAGATCAAGGTGTCATGACTGGTGGAAAACATGCTAGAATTAGAAATGAAATTTGTTTGATTTCTCAATTTGAACGTAAAGATGTTGATGAAGCTTTCAAATATGAAAGTTGGGTTAAGTCAATGAGAGAAGAACTCTAGAACAAATTGAAAATAACAAAACATGGATCCTAATTCCTAGACCGAAAGAAAATAATGTGATTGGAATAAAGTGGATTTTTAGAAACAAATTGAATGAATATGGTGAAGTGGTAAGGAACAAAGCTAGATTGATCTGCAAAGGATATCGAAAAATGGAAGGGATTTATTTTGAGGAGACCTCTTCTCCTATTGTTATAATTGAAGCAATTAAAATTTTTCTTGCATATGCTACTTATATAAATTTCAAATTATATAAGATGGATGTTAAGTTTGCATTCCTGAATGAAGAGTTGGAAGAAGTATACATTGAACATCTAGATGATTTTCCTTTGGATAATCAAGATGACATGGTTAGCCAACTAAATAAAGCATCGTATGGATTAAAACAAGAACTAAGAGCCTGGTATGTAAAATTAGATAAATATGTTTTGAAACTTGGTTTTAACAAAGGATCTTCTAACAATAATTTGTATTTAAAAATAGATCATAAAAATATATTAATTGTTGAAGTATTTGTGGATGATATTATTTTTGGTAGAAATGACAAGTTGAGTAAGGATTTTGCTGATGAAATGTAAAAGGAATTTGAGATGTCAATGATAGGTGAGATGAAATTTTTTCTTGGTCTTCAAATTACTCAATCAAAAAAGGGATTTTCATATCATAGTCTAAGTATGTGAAGGAATTATCAAAGAGATTTAGAATGGATGATTCCAAACCTATTGGAACTCCTATGGTTACTAGTTACAAATTGACAAAGAATGATGATACCCCTATTTCGAATCATAAAAGGTACAGATCAATGATCAAGGGATGTTTTTACTTGAATTAGACCAGACAAGACATAATGAATGTTGTTTACATTGTTGCAATATTTCAAGAAAAATTGAAGGAATCACATGTTGTTGATATTAAAAGGATATTTGGATACTTGAAAGGGATAGTGGATTATGACCTATGTTATCCTAAATATGATTATCTTACATTATGTATTTATACTAATGTTGATTGGGTAGGTAATGTGGATGTGAGGAAAATTACTACAGGTGGAGCATTCTTTTTAGGGAATAAGTTAGTTGCTTGGTCGAGTAAGAAACAAACTTGTATATCTCAATACACTGTTGAAGCTAGATATGTTGCTAAATATGTTGCTAATTCTATCAAAAAAATGATGGAGACATCAAAATAAGTTTTGGTGAGCCTATTTCTATTTATTGTGATAATTCAAGTGCTATCAATATTTTAAAGAACAATGTGTTGCATTCAAAAAAAGCATATATCTATAAACTAGTATTTCTTGAAAGATAAGGTGAATGAAAAGGAAGTTAGATTGGAATATGTGTCTACAAAAGATAATATTGTAGATATCTACATGAAGCCCTTGTCTATGGATGCTTTTAGGTATCTTTAAGGTAAGATTTGGGTGATAGCCCCTCCTGATAAGAGCTAGAGATGCATAAGATTTTCCCTAGTCCAATGATATTAATAGAATTATCCTTATTCTAGATTGATACTTTTTGTGATTGCTCCTTAGGGGGGGTAGTTGGTATGTTATTCATATTTTTAGATGAGATGATTTTTTTTTGGCCTCAATGATTTAATGCATATATGTTCCTTTTTCATTGATATAAATGGGGGAGAGATAGCCATGTGAAAAAAAAAGAGAAATAAAGCAGAGATAGCCTTGTGGAGAAGTATCAAACTTAGAAGGAGAGACTGATATATTGAGGACATTATTGATATGATTTATTTGTGCATTGATCTATTTTTTCACGTAGTATGTTTCCATCAATGCCAAAGGGGGATATTGTTGGATATTTCATGCATATATGTGTTGACATTGATTTGTCATTGATGTCAACATAGCTTTTATTCTTGACAGTTTCTTGGTTTATTTAGTTGGAAGTTTTGGTTTAATATGGATAGATTATTTTAGATCAGTTATTAATAAGATGTAGAATGGTTGAGGAAAGCCTATATTTGATATTTTTTAAGTTGAAAAGCTTTTTTGTATGATTTGAGGATATTATGATTAGAGTATTAGAAGATAGTTTTATGGTTATTTTAGTGGAGACAATATTTCATTTTTTAGTTCGGTATGGATCAGTGATGCAATATTTTTGGTTGCTAACCTGGTGGTGAGTTTATAACATGGATGTGTGTTCTCATATTGAATTTTTCATGATTTTGATATTGGCAAGCTATTTTTCTTGAGTAATAGAGGTTGGCGTTCAATGTTTCTGATGAACGGTGCAAATACATTAACGAATTTTGAGACATAGATGTTTATGTTTTCATTATGGTATTTCATGTTACTTGTTGATATTTCTAGATCATTCTCTATTCATCTTGTTGGATCGCATTGGGTTATGTGATCAAATTCAGTGATCTTTGTGAGACATTTTGGTGTTCTTGGCTGACTTGGTGAGTTAACATGTTGTGAAAATTCGAGGCATGATCTTTGGATCATGATCTATTCGTAGATGAAGATTTGAGTCCTAACTATGTCTTAGCCAACATGTCTTGGATCACATCAAGGATTTCGTATTACTCTTGGTAATTTTTTTAATTAGGTCCCTAACTAACCTAGTTGTAATGAGTTGATGTAATGTATTTAAAGATGTGAACTTTTTCTATTGTGATGGGAAGGAATGGTATGAGGAGTAAGATGTTGGATGAAGTGATATTAGTGGATGTGTGAAGAGGTATGAGTGGAATCTAAAATAAGTTCAAAATAGAGTTATACTTCATTGGAACTATATTGGCATGCCAGAGATGTTATCAATCAGCTCATAGAATTAGTGGATTATTATCCATAGTGGATTGTAGTCCATCTTTTGTGGTTACATCCCTAGTTATATTTAGGATTGTTTCCCTAATTTGTATTTGAGTAGTGAGATTTAGGCAGTGTGCCTAAATGTATGTGCATTCCCCATTGTACCTTTAACGGGGTTATATGTGCTAGCACATCATCTACTGGGTTTGATTCCCACCTTGGCTTTTCCCTTAACCCAGTTTCCATGCAAAAAAAATTGGTGTTATGTGTTTTTGTGATGGTGGTTAAATTCTTTAATGTTTATCATTAAGCATCTAAGTAAGGAATTTTATTTTTGGTTTGATATATCTATTTTGGGACACAACTAATTCACCGCCCTCCCCTCTATTCTATGTGCTCCCTTGATTCTACCAATTTTTTCATCATTAGAATTATTTTTATTGTTAAGATTTATGACCTATAGCTTGAAACAAGAATATGTAGATACATATTTTATATATACTATAGTTTGTAGAGTATATTCTTACCAAATAGAAATTTTGAAGTAACAAATGTGTCACTATGCTAGTTAATCCACTATGTAGCTACTTCAAATCAATTCAGAAATGGTTGTAGCATGTGGATGACGGTTAGGACTACACAAGGTTACAATGGGAATTGCATAGCATGGTTTTTCTTTTAGAGTAGTGTGTAGGCAATTGGACCTAGTCTATTCATATTTGATTAAGGTTAATTATGTGTTAACTTACAAATATATTAATTATATTTTTGGGAAACATATGAATTCAAGTTTTACTTTTGATGCATATCTATAGTGATCTAAGATTGGTCTCAGAATATTTGTAAGAGATTTGAATGCACATGAATGCAACTATTTCATATGCATTAATTATTGAAGAGAAACTTAGGGTACTAGAAATATGAGTTGCACTCTAATCATTGTAAAAGTCAATGAGAATATAATTTTCTATGTAGAAAAATACTCAAAATATTTTCATGTGCAAGTTGTGTATTGGTGTAAAAGGTTCTCGATTCATATATTTTTTGTTATTTAGATTGAAGTCCTAGTTTTTGAATTGATACTTAGATCTAGGCATAGGGTACTAGGGTCTTGCATGGGTTTGTTACAACAAATAAGAGAGGAATTGGTGTCTGATAGGTTAGTGCCCACTTCATAATTGTAAGTGATTCATCATTTTTCAAGGTGGGATTTAGGAAACATATCAAAGTAACTATTCTTATTTGTATATTTTCGCATTGTGTATTTCCATGTATATTTAGTATTCAGGTGTGTGATTGTGTGATTTCATATGTTGTTTAATTGATACATCTTAAGGATATTGTTAGAGATTATTTGATGTCTTAAGGACCATTCTTTGAGAAGCTATCAATGGTAATCAATGTTCAACTAAGTTGTAATTGATATATACTAATTCATTCCCCCTCACAATATGTTGCACGACCCTTATATTTGTTAGAAATAGGGAATACTAAGAGAGGGGGTGAATCAGTATTCTACAAACTTTTACTTTTGCCCAATTATGGATATAACAGATAATCTTAATGCATGCATAACATAGAAAGCTAAACAATGTGCATAGAAATTTAAAAAAAGAACTCATAACACATTATTTGTTCTCGAGGAAACCCTGGCCAAGGGAAAACCCCAGTGGGGATGGTACCCACAAAGATCCACTAATCAAAAGTATCTTGTTAAGGATGTTGAACCTGTTAGGAGTCTATTATATGCATATAGTGTCTCAGTCTAGATTAAGTGACTATAGGCCTTGTTAGAAGCCTCAACCCTGTTAGGAGTTGGCAGTACAAAATGTGATTACCAACTGAGCCCACTGCCCAAACAAGTAATGTACAATATTCACTGATTACAAAAGTAGGTCAAGGTACATAACCTTATACTACTTGCATCAATATCTCTTCACTGATCTTTCACTATCACTATTACATATACATCATATATCTTGCATCATATCACTTTTTCCTTCTACAATTTACAATTACATTTATACAAGTTATTAAGGCTAATAAATTTTTAGTCGGCTATCATATTAAAAAATAAATTTACACAAGGGTTAAAATCTAGGATGTCATCCCTTTATATTGTTAAGTCATAATTTTGATAAAAAAAATAATCCCTTAACTCTTTAACAATTCTGTCTTCATATTCTTTCTTGTCGGCTAACATTGTCTTTAGTAAAACTGTCATAACTTCTTCTGTACATGTCATACCAACTTGCACTCTGAGGTGAGTCTTCAATAGTCACCATAGAGTCTATGTTCAAGTGCACAAGAATTGACCTTAATCCAATAAACATCACAAACCAAAACTATCATCAGGTTCACTGGTAAAAACACATTGTCTCATACTTAGATAAACTTGCATTGCGCTCTGACATACTAGCTCTCTGACCTGTGCAATCTTCATGCAAATCATATGTTTCCATAATGAAAACATCTATGTAACCAACTCAGCCAAATTTCCAACAATCTCCCCCTTTGTCATTGGTGGCAACATATGAGAAAATTGGCTAAGCCTTACAACTTCAAAATCTCAAAATTGTGGCCATTATACAAAACATATATATACTGTCCTTATGACTTTATAAATCCTCTCTATATAATGTACTCCCCCTAAGAGTATGTATCCTTAAAAATTTTCTGCTATATATCTCTCCCCCTTTGACAACAATGACAAAAAAAGGATAAGGAGGGTAACAAAACTATGTTCACAAAAAGTTATACCTTAATTCAATATTGCAAAGTCGATAGGCTTGCAACACAATCTGCAAAATTGATCTTCATAGCCTCTAACTCTTTCTCCCATGATTTCTTAATTGAATCTACCACACTGAGTAGTGTGTACAATCCATAAGATGCTATCTCACATGCTTGGAGATTCTCAAAGCTAAACTTTTGAAAAGATGTCTTAGCTGAAAGACATTCTTCCAATTGCCCTTCAATAGTGCTCAAGTTTATAGAAATGTGCTCTCTTAAAAGAGTGAATCTCTTCAGCTTCCTAGCCTTGTCATCTTGCAAAATTCTGATCTCATCATATATCTTATGAATTTTCAGCTCAATATCAAATATCTTCACATTGGGGCTTGAAAGAAGGTTTGTTTCATTCTAAATTTCTGCTTCCTTCATCTTCATCTTTTGATCTTCTTCTACTACCAAGTTTTTTGATTTTGTACACTAAATGTACAAAGATTTTCCTCTTTCAAAGTTCTTCATCAAGTCCTTTATACAGATATCAAGGTTATTGATATCATTCTTGATATTTTGACTGATGTTCAAGAGTGTTTTGGCCTCATAAGCTGCATGAGCTTTCACTCTTGCTACATCAGATAGATTTGTAAACTCATTATTAAAAGTGTTCATCACTTCCTTCACTCTTTCTAGAGGGTCATCTTTTGCAATCTATGTAGTAATAATGCCTTGTAATTTCTCAGTAAGCTCCTTTAGGCATCCTTCAAGACTCTTTACTTTCTTATTCTTTCCAATGATCTTGTTCAAAGATGCAATCAATTCCATCTAATCATCATCATCTACTTCCTTTCCCAAATTCTCAATCATAGATCCAATCTGAGTTTTCTTGCTAGTCTCAGGTGTAAGATTGATATCTTCTTGAGTGGGAAAAGGTACTTGTTTTTCTATCACTTTAGGTTCTACAATTGTGGTCTTTGTTTTCTCTTCTCCTTTGGTAGTCTCCTACTCTTCAAAAGCCGAATTGTCAACAATGTTTTCAAGATTCTTGAATAAGTTATCATCACTATCCAAGGTGATCTTAGTTCCTTCTACATTCATGACTTCATCCTTAGTGTTTATGGCTGGTGGAGAGGGAATGTCCTCTTGTTCTACTTCCGGTGCTTGATCTTTGGATTCTGCTACAACTGATGATTCTCCAGCATTCTCTGGCATTACCTTAATGATTGCTTGCTATGTTTCTGCATTAACTTCTTCATATCTGCCTCCCATAATCTGAATGGTTCTCTTCTTGGTTCTCAAATGGGTGCTTAAAGATTTCATAATCTAATTGAAGTGTACTTCATCTCTTACAACACAAAGCTTTCTTACAAGCTTTTCTCTAATAGCTATGTCCTCTTCTGATGCTCTCTTCTTCCTATTTACAAGTTTATTGTACAAGTCATCAAGTATCTTACCCTAAATTGTATCAAACTTCCTATTAGATAAAATCATATGCTTTACCACTGCATTTTCTAGATTTAATCTCTCTGCATAATCATAGAGATCATAATACCTGTTCATCTTTGTAAAGTCTCCATCTTGAATGATCTATTCATTAACCTTCTCAACTCTAGGTTTCCAAGTTTTCTTCTTAACAAGATTACTTTCATCATCTTTGATTTCTATAATTTTCCTTTGAACTGATGGCACCAATGTCTTCTACCTCTTACCTAGTCCAGTAGCACTCTCTTTTACTCTTTTTCTAGGTGTGGAGGAGGTGGATCTAGTGGATATCCTTGCCTCTTGATCCTTCTTTATTTCTTCCACTTTCACCTTAACTAATCTTTCCCCTTGCTATGCTACAATTGATGATAGAGGTGGAACAAACAAAACTTCTTTTTGTCCAATATCTCTAATTGTTGTTGTTTGCTTGGCTACCAAGAATTCATGTTCAGTCATCCCTGTATCTTTTAGAATTTTCTTGATAGTACACACAACTCTTTTCTTTGACTATTTCTCTTCAAGGATGGTCTTTGCAGAGTTGAAGTTCTCCTCAAAGGTTCCAAACCTATTACAGTGAGTGCCAATCTTGCACTTAAGGAACCTGCTCACATACTCTTCTATCTCAACCTCATATATCTCATAGCCAAGAGGGTCTATGAACTCCGTTCTAGGTTCTACTACTTCAATGTAAGTAAATTCAGTATCAACCATGAAACATATCTCATTTTTATACTTCTCCAAAAGAGACTATGGGATCCTTGATCTGCTTGTCACCAAATTCTGAAATGTCTTGATTACCAACACTGCACTTTCATTTACTTTATTAATAACATGCCTCCTATACACTTGGTTAATCCTTTCCATTGTAGTTTGGGGATCATTCCAGTCATTTCCAATGGTGTAAGGAAATCTTCTCAATAGATGAAAAAACATATAAGTGATTAAGGATGAGAATCTAAACTATGTATACTTAGTCTTCTTAATCTTTTCCAAATTCTCAAACAGTTGAATTCTCAGAATCTCACACATATCAACTTGTACTTTATCAACACACATCAGATAAGCTACATGTATCATTCTAGCTACCATGTCATCCTCTCTTGAGTTTTCACAAAACTTAGTGGTTATGATCTTGCACAAGTATCTGACATCATCTTGTTCAATCTTACTAATCACAATTCCTCTACCATTATAGGATGAATTTGTGATGTGTATGAATATTTTCCTCATGTTCTTCTCATTTAAAGGAATGGCTCCAGTTTTAGATAGTCCAGTAACTTCATGAATCAAATCAGTTGTGATATCTATCACTCTATCTTCTAACCAAAAATTCCCATTATGAATTCTTCTTAGGATTATCTTAGTACATTCCTCATTATCAAATTCATACTGTAATGCATACTTAATGATATCATTATCTTTCAAATGTTCAAATCCTTCTCCCAATGACATGTCTTGATTGTAGATCTTCTGATATTCCTTGGTGAAATCACTATCACTAATAGTCTCTAGTTTGCATCCAAGATAACTTCTAACATTCTCTAGATGTAAAACTTCATCTGGTATGGATGATAAAGCTAACCTAGGATCATCTTTCAAGGGTTGTATTGGTTCCCTTTTCATCTTAGGTCTATTTTTATCTTTGACATTATGAATTAAAAAACATCCATGATTTCCTCTAATTCCTTAACTGATTTAAAGATCTTCCAAGTAAAATACCTTGATTTCACGAGTTAGGGCTTGCGTAGATTCTTCACAAAATTCATCACCAAATCCTTGCAAAATGCTTCCAATCACTACTATTCAATCTCCTTAACACTTGAATTCACTTTGATGATCAAATAACATCAATCATGACCTTTTATTAATTCAATCTCACTTAGATCTAACATCGCATTCAATTCTTTTGCCGCTTCTTTCCAAAAAGTTGATTCTGGTAACTTGCAAAACTTAAAACTTCTTGCAATCTCGCAAAACATAATATTTTTCTTTGCACTCTTAACCACAACATTATAAAATCTTATAATACCTTGCATTAACTATGCAAGACTCAATTCATCATATATCTACACCTACACTAATCTAAGTTCCTATTCTACTACAATTTTCATAAATTAAGTACTTTGAGATGGGTCAGGTAAAGATTCATTCTTACCTTTAAATAATTCACCTTACTAATTACCTTCAATGTTGAATATGTCTCCTTGATCTATGCTTTTGATAAACTTCACTTCATCTAAATTACTATAGCATCTTTTCTGACTATTACTTGCATCTTCATTTCTTCTTGCATGATTTCTAGGATTAGGGTTGGTATGAAAAACTCTATTGTTCATTCTTCAAAACCTTGTTGTATGTCCAATCTTGTTGCATATTTGACAAACTATTCCATTGTTTCCATATCTTGATCCAGGCTGATTGATTTGTGATCTGCAATTTCCAACAATGTGTCCAACCTTGTTGCATCTATCACAGACTACTCCATTTCTTCTGTTCATATCTTCAGTAGGTTTCTTATCTACATGGTTAGTATTCCTAAACATTCTACTCCATTATTATTCTCAATAAATTTAGGTTTTCTGCATTCAATAGCTCTATGTCCAAAACCATGACAATTATAACAATAACCATTAAGAGGTTTGAATTGCTTACTTGTGCAATCTCTCTTCATATGATCAATAGTATTAAAAGAAAAACATCTACCTTTGAATTATCTTTGCATACCTTTGGGTGATTCCTCTTTCTTAGGTGGTTCTTCTTCCTTAGGTGTATCTTCAAATTTTTTAGTCTCATCAAACTTCTTCTCATCTATACTTTTAGATATTTTCAAATCTGGTTCCTTGCTTTCTTCATTTGTTTTAAAAGTGTTGAATCCAAGACCAGTCTTATCATTGAATGGTTTTTGATAAGATATTTGTTCATCAATCTTCTCACTAGTCGAATATAGTCTTTAAAGTTGCTGCTTAGATTGAGTCAGTTCTCCTTTCACTATTGCATTGTATTTCTCAAGTTCAGCATACTGCAAATTGACTTTCTCAAGTACAGATGTTACTTTACCAAGTTTAGATTTTAATCCTTCATTTTCTAGCTTAACATTTTCATTCTCTAATTTCAGATTTGCTTCATTCTTGCCACTTCCATCTTTCAGACATAGCTTCAGATTTTTTATCTTCGGTTCATGTTTAAGGATCTCATTTTCTTTTTCTAAGTTGTCATCACAATCTTCAATGTGAATTTTGGATTCCTTTTTAGATCTCAGATCTTCCAATTTGTTTTTTAGTTTCTCAATGAGGTTCTTTGCATCATCATATTTTCCTTTCAGAGAATCTCTTTCTTTAGTAAGCATATCAATCTGTTCAAGAGCTTCTTCAAGATTCTTCTATAGTTGATCCATATCCATAGAGATCTTACTCAAGTTGTTAGGCTTTCCTTGAATGATTCTTTTCTAAGTAACTATGCTCTGATACCAATTGTTAGAAATAGGGAATACTGAGAGGGGGGGTGAATTAGTATTCTACAAACTTTTACTTTTTGCCAATTATGGATATAATAGATCATCTTAATACATGCATAGCATAGAAAGCTAAACAATGTGCATAGCAATAAAACAAAAGAACTCATAACACATTATTTGTTCTCGAGGAAACTCTGGCCAAGGGAAAACCCCAGTGGGGATGGTACCCACAAAGATCCACTAATCAAAAGTATCCTCTTAAGGATCTTGACCCTATTAGGAGTCTATTACATGCATATAGTGTCTCAGTCCTAATTAAGGGACTATAGGCCTTGTTAGAAGCCTCAACCCTTTTAGGAGTTGGTAGTACAAAATGTGATTACCAGATGAGCCCACTGCCCAAACAAGTAATGTACAATATTCACTGATTACAAAAGTAGGTCAAGGTACATAACCTTATATTACTTGCACCAATATCTCTTTTCTGCTCTTTCACTATTGCTATTACATATACATCATATATCTTGCATCATATCACTTTTTCGTTCTACAATTTACAATTACATTTATACAAGTTATTAAGGCTAATAATTTTTTAGTCGGCTATCATATTACAAAATAAATTTACCCAAGGGTTAACATCTAGGATGTCATCCCTTTATATTTTTAAGTCATTATTTTGATAAACAAAATAATTGCTTAACTCTTTAACAATTATGTCTTCATATTTTGTCTTGTTGGCTAACACTGTCTTTAGTAAAATTGTCATAACTTCTTTTGTACATGTCGTACTGACTTGCGCTCTAAGGTGAGTTTTCAATAGTCACCATAGAGTCTATGTTGAAGTGCACAAGCACTGAACTTACTCCAATCAACATCGTAAACCAAAACTATCATCAAGTTCACTGGTAAAAACACACTATCTCATACTTAGACAATTTCGCATTGCGCTCTAACATACTAGCTCTCTAACCTATGTGATCTTCATGTAGATAATATGTTTCCATAATGACAAAATCTATGTAACCAACTCAGCCAAATTGCCAACAATATTTGTATCAAGAAAAGGTTTCTTGGTTAAGTCTTATTAGCATGACATAGATTTGGGATGGTGCACTTTTCTTTCCTATAATTTTTGTCTTCAAACCATACTTTCCTCTTTGATGGATTTAATTATTCTTTTTAAAGTAGAAGGATAAAATCCTACTTCACGGTTCTAGGATTTTAGGTTTTTAAATTATTTGTAGATAGGCATGAGATTCCAAATAGTCCCCAAAGGGATCAAGTTAGAAAGAAGGCTTGTGAAAATAATGGTAAATCTAGGAATGTCATTATAGATGATTTAAATAATTTGGATTTTGTGAAGATTATGCATTCTAAGACATAAAAGGAGATATGGCTCAACTCATATACTATCTATAAAGGATATGGGAAAGAAAGGGAAGTAATTCTTTTGACCTATAGAGCTCAGTTTAAAATTTGAAAATGAAAGAGGATTAGATTATTTCTACTTTTCTGCTATAAATTGATGAAATTATTAGATCTATAAGAGGACTTGGTATAGAACTAAATAAAATGGTCATTTTGAAGAAGATTCTTAGTTCTCTACCCTCAAGATTTTATCCTAAGCTAGATGAAATTGAAGAAGATAAAAATATAAATAAAATAATTTTATATCTCCACACCTGAGTGAACCCATCATCCATCTTTCTAGTTTATTTAGTGGTGTTTAGATCTTGAGCTTCAAAAATCCTTATTTTTTGTACTCTCATCGACTAATTTTATATGATGTTAAGAAACCTTTCCTTTCTATTTTTCTTTAAATCTAACATTGGTTTTAAAATTTGGTGGCCTCTAACATTACCATATCAAGCACACATTCACAAATGGATTGTTCGAAAACATTTTATAGATTCCCTATATCCAATTGTGATTAAGATCTATTCATCCTAGAAACTCAAAGTTAATCTATATACTAGAGAAAATTGTTCTAGAACTGGGATATATTTTATTGCCAACCCAAGGTCATGAAATTGAAATGGACTATAATATTATATGGACCATGTTGTTACTTAGGTTTCTACCTTCCAACTAGAAAGGAATTTACAGGAAAAGAACTATTCACTCTTTCAATAGAATTGTAATTGATCATAAACAACATCTATTACTATGGAAATAATAAAACAATTTCTATTATAATATAGTAATAATTAATAGTTAGAAGAAATTAGAATGATTATGGTAGAAATAAACTAAATTAATTACATAATCAAATCACTAAATTGTTCAATGATACAACAATATCATGCATATCAATAATATTGTTCAAAAAATCTAATAAAAAATATAAATTGAATTAATTGCTTCATATTTTAACATAAATTAAAGACAAAGGAAGTGTACCTCAAGTGGGATCCCCATATTACACCCAAAATGGAATCAATGAAAGATAAGAATTGAAACAATACTCAGTATATTCATGAATTCATTAAAACAAAAAATATAGTCAAATAGATTTATCTAAAGAATCAACGTATTCCTAATAAAGTATCATCATTTACAATGCATATAATTTTAATATATATAGAGCTCACAAAAGTTTTAACTATTAAACAACACATGTGGCTGACTCCCTCAAGATCTAGGAAAGATATTTAAGAATCATAAATGCAACACAACCATAAGAGATATTTCTAATAGGATCGTATAACCTCGATCAATTGAAACATAACCACTAACTCCATTCATGTAAAAAAGAATAATAAATTAGTTTTTTATCAACAAAAAATTGCAAATGGAACAAGTATTCAACATGTCTAGATAATTTTAAAAATTACTAGGAATAAGTTGGCTTGTAAGATTGTTTCAACTCTTTATTAGCATTATATTATATGTTTTATAATTGATTTTGATTAATTCTTGGCAGTGACAATGACGTCAACTTGAAGATGCTAATGTATTGTTGAGGATGTGATATTGATTAATGAAGAATATTTTAGGGTTCATTGGTTGATACATGTTGAAGATTTGAAGTATGATGTGTAGAAAAGAGTATTTGATGATTGATGAGTTCTTGAATGGAGTATAGTCCTTGGCATTTGAACGCTTAGATGTTCTAATAATAACATTGAGATAACATAAGGTATATCCAAAGGATAGAAGTATGAAATACATGAAAGAGTATATGAAGACCTTATGGTATAATTCTCTACATTCTTTTGCATAAGATGATGATGGATTGTATTTTTGGTTATAAAATCTATGTGAATATTGCACTATCATGTTTTTAGGTCCCCAACTAATCATTTGATGAAGTTATTATGCATTGTTGGATAATACTAAGCTTATCTATTAGGAAAGTAATGGATAGGCTTGGAGAGTACTCCTCATTGGTATTTTAGGTTATGTGGTTCGGTCAACATGGTCAGATGGTTTGTGCAGTATTTTAGTTCAAATATCTTATGATGATTTTCTCTACAAGTGAAGATTTGTTGTCACAAATGTGATATTATTATCTTTTTTGGCTCGTGGTCGACTCATTCATTTTTAGTGACTGTATTTGAGTATTATTAAACTATATATAGGATAAGAAAATATTT